>NQII01000541.1:401764-552556 GCA_002778355.1 Clitarchus hookeri | reverse complement strand
TTTTTTTTTAGCGTGAGCTGGTATTCCGTACAATGTGCAAATCCCTCATGTAATTTTGCAAAATAAGTAACATATTACGATGTTTTGTAAAATTAGAATGTTTTGTGCATTACCTTGTGAAGATTGTGGAAGTATTCGTTATGTAATTCTAATCTCCTGCAACAGGATTTATGGCTAAAAAAAAAGGAATAGGCAACTGAAAGCTTATAACTTTGGATGGAGAATCATTAAATGAAAATTACAGGGAGGGAGAAAAAGGAAGAAAAACCTAATCTGGTGAGAAAAAAAAAATTACACATTGTTACGTAACACAACATAAATAAGAATAGAAAATATTTGTTAGGTATGACGCGTGACGTCGATTAAAAATGGCGGTGACGTCACTGTCAGACAAGAGTTCTATAGTGCCGGACTGGGGCACTGGCTAACTTACTGAGGGGAGGTTCGGATTATCTGTTGCCTATCGGTCTCCCTGCTGCGGTATAGCTTGGGGCAAGTAACCCTTCGGCACGGCACAAAGTNGATTATCTGTTGCCTATCGGTCTCCCTGCTGCGGTATAGCTTGGGGCAAGTAACCCTTCGGCACGGCACAAAGTCAGCTGTGGTGAGAATGGCTCTACACATTGATGCAGTGGGCTTCACCCGGGATAGATCCTGGCTCGGCTGCTGCAGCTGGCTGGAACTGGGGCCCTGTCCTGGGGTGGCGGTGGTGTTGCTGGCTAGGCTGCTCAGCTCCGCGGTGGGCTNAGCTGGCTGGAACTGGGGCCCTGTCCTGGGGTGGCGGTGGTGTTGCTGGCTAGGCTGCTCAGCTCCGCGGTGGGCTGCTGGTACTCACAGGCCTGAAGTAAGGGTTGACAAAGCCTCGAGGCACTGGAAGTCCCAGTAATATGCGCACTACGNGCTGGTACTCACAGGCCTGAAGTAAGGGTTGACAAAGCCTCGAGGCACTGGAAGTCCCAGTAATATGCGCACTACGAGCGGGTTCGGCTCTCTGACGATCTTCTGGGGTGGCAGGAAGAGAGACCTAGGGGGAACTGGGAGATGAGGCCTCGCCAGTTATCGGGCGACGGGAGCTTGGTCCCGTGGGGAGGTGCTGCTGATGGCAGATGGCAATGGGTTGCAGAGCAACTGACTAGGTTCAGAGGCCTTTTAGCCTTTTGGCCTTTTAGCTCTCCAACTTGCACCACTTCTATGGCTATGGGTGAAGGGCATAAGGGGAGGTACTACGGTCTACCACACTAAGGAGGAGCAGGCAACAAGTTCCCTNTATGGCTATGGGTGAAGGGCATAAGGGGAGGTACTACGGTCTACCACACTAAGGAGGAGCAGGCAACAAGTTCCCTAGCTATGAGTGCAACCAGTAGAGGCTGGACCAACCAACATCAGTCCTGTCACTCTAACCGGTGGTGGATGGAGTAGGTTAGCTGATCCTAATGGTCAGCTATCTGCCGAATGTGCACACCAGGTACCTTTGCTTACCTGGTCCACAGTATAGATGACCATCTAATGGGTTACGTTTTGCGGAGCACGTGCGCCCGGTTAAGTGTAGCTTAAGATTACGTGTTCATTCCCCAGAGGAATAAACAATCAATGAACTGTAACCGGCGGAAGTAAGCTATGGTAAACCAGGTGAATGGAACCTGGGGCTAAACTAAACAAGAGCAGAAAAAGGCTAGGAAGTTGTGATAACAACTGACCCTAACTGATCTATGCTGTTGTCCAGAAGGGACTTGGGGTTCACTACCAAAGTGGTAGTGAGTGAAAGGGAGGTCGAAGACTTTTTCGGGGGTAACCGGGCGAAGGTCTGGAAGACTTCTGAAAGACTGCTGGTCTCTCATTAGGAAAGCAGTAGGCAGAGAGCTCCAGCACTCGAGGTGGTGGAGCAAACTGCTGAGTTATCAACTGGCATTTTGGAGCTGTATGCTTGCATATATAGATGGCCAGCTGCAGGTTCTTCTGCTCCCTTCGGCCAGTCGGGTATCTTCAGGATAGAGCTCCTCCCTTAGCGGCGCAGGCCGCATTCTATCAGGGGAGGCTGAAAGCACAGTTTTCCTTGTGTGCGGGTTGCATCACTTCCGTGAGCTTAGAGGCAGTGCTGGGCTTCGTGACTGGCTTCTGTCGCACACGGGAGTGATTACCGGACACGTGACGTCTAACATAATGACATAGACAGCCTTGGCTGCCCCTTGCCTAGAGGTGTGCAGGTTGGCTCTGGAAGCAAGTAGTCCTGGATTCAAACCCCATTCGGGGTGACGTGACATCACGTGAAGATGAGGTGAAGTCGTAAATAATAATTATGTCAGTACTTGTCACGCATCAGGCAATCATATCAATATCGCATTGTCGATTACACAAGAAAGTCAACAGCATTTTGAAACCTGTTGTAGTTTCGACTTGTCTGCTAAATGTCACTTGTACACTTGGTTTCATTTATCATTACATAAAAAAATGTATAATTTGAGTTTTGAGTGTAAAAACAAACGACCTGCACATTTTCCATAACAATGAGGGGATAACTGTAAAATTTGGCAGGTGTGCACATGATATTCAATAAGTTACGGCCACAACAGGACTCACACTCTGTGTCTGGTTGTACTCCATAACGCACAGTCCTTTGCATTGCAGCCAACATCTCGGAGCAGCCAGTGAGAAGGCGTAGGCAGTCATTGAGAACCTGATGCTCTCTGCGACCCAGAGAGCTCAGCACTTGGTACAGCAGTCGAATAAACTTGATGCGAGAATACAGTGCCACCACATCGTCGTGCTGCAACACACACTCTGGTCACATTTCACATGAGTATTCCTGCTTTGTTAGAAAAAATAATTAACAACATGCCCTGCATGACTTTACACAATACAGTAGAACCCTTTTTTTTAAACCCTCTGATTTACACTATTCTGCATTTTAAACCTACACTATTTGGTTCCATTTACTATTTTTACAGAATAAATTTCCTTTTTTACAACTTCCTGCATTCTACAACAATTGTTCCTGGTCTTGTGAAAAGTGTAAAAAAGGGGTTTTACTGTATACCCCGCCAGTGAGGTAGTGATGCTGATGGAGTTGTGGTGTCATTGCGAGCCAGTTGTGGGGGTGTGTTTGGGGTAACTGCTCTGCCTGGATCTTAAGTCTCCCATACAATTCCTCTTGTTTTATTGTATGAACATGAACAATATTATTCTTTGCTTCAATATAACTAAATATTAGTGTTTACCTTCTTTATAGTTATTTATTTAATACTTTATGTCTGTGTTTTGATTGTTGTTAGACTGTCTCGTATATATTTTGCATTGTCCAGTTTTCACAGACTAAGGCCTTGGGCCATTCACTGCTACTCAAAACACCCTACTAAATAAATAAAATAAACTAGCACAAGTTATATTTTGTACAGACCATTAAATCAGAACCTATAATTAAAGTGGTGCGTGAGTCGTGGCTAATGAGGTTCATGGCAATAACTCCACTGTTCCATGGAACATGAATAACCCTTCTGACTAGGTACTATCACAGTGCGAATGCAACGCTGACCTCTGTATGGCTCCCTGTAGCCGCCGGCTTTCCTGAGCTACGAATTCTCTTGTGCAATTCATCTTCCACCTCCTTCAACATGCCGAGGACCCGAGGCTCAGACACGTCTGGACACAGCCTGTAGCCGTACACAAGGGGCTGGAAGTCTTCCTCCTCGTACACCAGGGCTCTACAACATTAACTGCTTCTTCACTGCGTATGTACATGTTATGTTACAACACAAAAGATATAGGAGGCTCATCCAGAAAGTAAGTTTCCCACACCGCAAAAAGATGGCAGGCCATGCATTATGAAAGGCGAGTGCGCATGCCTGAGAGTAAGAACGTGGCGATGTATGGGACAGTTGGAACTCCCTGATTGCTTGCAGTATCCCCATAGTAGAGACTGAAAAGGTCGGCTCTATTTTGTCTACTGCCAACTGCGAGGTTAGGTCTGTTAAGTTTTTGAACAAGCAGAATGTGGTGCCAATTAAAATGTATTGTGAGCTGTGTCACGTGTATGGGCTGGACGTCGCGAGCATGCAGATGGTGCGTCATTGGTGTAACAGCGGCAATGGTGCAACAACGGCTCTCCATGCAGGAAAAAAATTCAAAGCAGACTTTGTTGGTGCGAAAAGTGATATTCACGGTGTTCTGGGACAAAAAGGGTGTTCTGCTCATTGACTTCCTGACCAGAGGTGATACGGTGAATGCTGACCATTTCAGTCAAACACTGCTGAAACTGCAACGGGCCATTAAGAACAAGAGCCGCGGATGCTCAGTGCAGGTGTTGTGTTGATCTACGATAATGGTCACCCCCATACGGCTCATCGCACAACACATCTTCTGCAGGAGTCCCACTGGGAAGTTTTTGACCATTCACTGATCTCGCTCCCAGAGATTACTATTTTTTCTTACACCTCAAGAAATTCCTGTCCCGTCAGCATTTTCGAAGCGACAAAGTGGTGTAGCCAGCTGTCACACACCGGGTCATCTATCCCAGGCGGCGGACTTCTATGACAAAGGAATACAAATGTTGATCCCACGCTATGACAAGTGTCTCAATTCCAGTGGTGAATATGTTGAGAAGTAGCTCAACGATTGCTGTATCTGTTCCAATAAACGTTTCCATGTATCGATGTTGTCTTTCAATTTATGGCACTCAGGAAACTTGCCTTCTGGATGAGACTCGTAATTAACACAAGGTACACATGCATTTTTGTCTTGGCATTAGCACCATTACAGGGGCAGCACATGAATTCCAAGATTTAATCTGGGGACTTGAAAGCTGCAAACAACTACAATTGCAATGACAATCCTAATATATGTGTTCTAGGTGGTGACTGCCATTTATAAAAGTTTAAGATTTTGTATTGTTTGAAAACAAATTGTTTAGTTGGCATAATTCTCACCTATTTGGTTGGTATAACTGTCACTAGGCGACGCCACTGTAAAACGGTGCCTTTTTAGTACAACTGTGTCTTTCTTGCTGTATCATTGTTATACTGTTGTGAATAAAACGTTTATACTAGAAATCTCAAGTTTTATTACAGAAGAAACCCATAAACCTCAACAGGTTATGGGCCCAGGAAGCTCTGGAACTTAGAGAACAGAAGAAAACGAGCAGAGACAACGTTATTTTTATTGTCAGAAAAATAGCGCGCTGGTAACCTCAAAAATGCAAACATCACAAGTTTTGAATGTGAAAAAATTTGATGAAAATAATTTTTGACAATGGAAATTCCAAATAAAATGTGCATTGAAAGCAAATGGGATCGATATTTCCATACCTAAACCGGAAACTAACCCAAGTGAGTGGTTAAAACATGATGGCATGGCAATGTTCATTATAATCTCTTCAATGGATCTCAAGCAAATTACACTGATAGAAAACTGTGAAACTGCTCATGAAATAATGTCCAAACTAGAATCAGTATACAAACAGAAAAGTGAATTGAATAAAATGCTGATTCATGAAAGATTTTACCAGTATAAAATGTGTTTAAGTGACAGTGTAGCACAGCACATCTCGAAGGCAGAAAACCTGGTTCAACAGCTAAGAGATAGTGGTGAAAGTGTCAGCAAGTTGGCCATCATTACAAAAATACTAGGAACTTTGCCTGGCAAGTACAGATTGTTGCGTCAAGCATGGATGTCATTGGATCCTAAACAGCAGACCCTCAATAATTTAACTGCATGTTTGTTGGATGAAGAGGCCAGTATTGCATGTGAAGAACAAGAAACTGCCCTTCATGTAGCAAATACAAAACAAAAGAAACACAATGCGAGTGGTAGTAGCACAAATCAAAACAAAACTTCTAAACATTGTTTTGAATGTTACAATTGTGGGAAGCATGGGCATTTTGCTAAAGAATGTCGTGCTCCGAAGAAATCAACCAGGAAACAATCAAAAGATGAGACAATGTTAGCGTTTAATGTCGAAACCAACTTGAGTGAAGTTGAAGAGAATACCTGGATTTTGGACAGCGGTGCATCTGCGCACATTACATTCAGAAAATATTATTTTGAAGAACTTGTGGAGTGCAACCAAAAGTCATTGTCATTAGGAAACAAACAGTCTGTAGAAGTGTGCGGTATTGGAAAAGTTATGATTCGCAGATGGGTTGATGAACAGTGGGAGTACAGCATACTACAAGGAGTTTTGTATGTTCCTGGTTTAAGAAGAAACCTGTTTTCTGAAGGAGTAATCGGTCGAAAAGGGTACACTATTATCAAAAATACCCAAATGCTTTAATATACAAAGAAGATAAAGTGGCAATGAGTGCGATAATCACAGAAAACAACATATGAACTAAAAATTGAAACAGTGGTTCCCGACACTTGTAATGTGGTTCAAATCTAGCAGTGACATTAACAAGTGGCACGAGAGACTAAGGCATATCAACCTTAAACAAATAAAGAATATGAGTGATAATAGTGTTATTGAAGGTTTAAAAGTTGATGACAATCAAAGTAATTTTGTTTGCGAAGCATGTGCATATGGAAAACAAGTGTAGTTTTCCATTTCACAAATCAGTGCGAGGAGAACTGCAGCCAGGTGACTTAGTATACAGCGATGTCTGCGGGCCTATGAATCGCACATCAGTTCAAGGTCTGAGATATTTTGTATTGTTCAAAGATGCTGCTACAAGTTACAGGCATATATATTTTATGAGACACAAAAGTGATGTATTGGAATTTTTCAAGAAATATAATGCCATGGTCAGAAACAAGTATACCCACAATGTAAAGGTCCTTCATACAGACAATGGAAGAGAATATACAAACAAAGCTTTCAAGGACTTTATGGATAAAGAAGGCATAATCCAGGAGTGTACAGCTCCATACACCCCCGAACAAAACGGACGGGCTGAGAGAACTACGAACTATTGTGGGCTGAGGCTGTGAACTGTGCAGCTTATATATTGAATAGAACCTCCTCAAGCCAGACCTCTAACATGACACCTTATAAGTTCTGGAATGAAATAAAACCTCAGTTGGGTCATGTGAAAGTGTTTGGTAGTGCTGGGTATGTTCATGTTCCAAACCAGTTGAGAACAAAATTACATAAGAAGAGTGAGAAAATGATATTGGTTGGTTATGATAATACTAATTACAGAATGTATAATACAAGTACAAAACAAGTAAAAGTATCGAGAAATGTCATCTTTGATGAAGATCAAGTTCCAGAGATTAGAAAGAATATAGCCCAAATATATGTTTTAATGAAGGAAAAGAAAATCTAGAAAACATAAATGATGAAACTAACCTTAAATCCGAAGTGAGAAAAGAAGATGTCACACTGATAGAAAGTCCATCAACAGAGAATGAAGACAACATGCACAGTTGTAACAGTGATGATCTTCCCTATGTCATAATTTAAGACCGCAAAGAAACAGAAACTTTGAGGCAAATATTATTGAGTTATCGTTGCCACAAACATATGAAGAAGCAATGAGATGTTCACACAAGGAGGAATAGTCCAAGGCCATAGAAGAAGAGCTGATGGGGCTAGAAGAAAATGAAACTTGGTCTACAGTTGAAAATTTAGGTCAGAGAACACTTACTACAAAGTGGGTTTTTGTTATTAAGGACGAGAATGGCCAGGCCATACGTTATAAAGCTCGTCTGTGTGCACGTGGTTTTAGTCAAGTAAAAGGGGTTGACTATCAAGAGATATTCTCTCCAACCACCAGATATGATTCAATAAGAATTATTCTTTNACCAGAAGGTGTGCAGGTAAATAGTAATTATATTTTGAAATTAAATAAGTCACTGTATGGATTATAACAGGCATCTAGGTGTTGGAACAAAAGGTTTAGTGATTTTTTAAAGAAATATGGTTTCATACAATCTCAGGCTGAAAACTGTTTATATATAGGATTTTTTAAAGGTGGTAGAGTGTTCTTAACAATTTATGTTGATGATGCACTAGTAGTATCTGAGTAAATAAGTTATTAAAGATATAATTAATAATTTAAAACAAGAATTTAAAATTAAAGAGTTAAATTTAACATATTTTGTTGGCATGGAAATAGAGAGATTAAATANAAAACAAGAATTTAAAATTAAAGAGTTAAATTTAACATATTTTGTTGGCATGGAAATAGAGAGATTAAATAATTGTTTATGTCAAAGTAATTACATCAAGCAGGTAATTAAAAAGTTTTCTATGCATAATGCAAACCCTGTAAGTACTCCAGCAGACATAAATGTTATTATCACAAAGAATGTAGATAAAAAAGTTCCAAATTTTCCATACAGAGAAGCTATCGGGTCATTGTTATTTTTGTGTTCCGTTTCAAGGCCTGATATGTCATTCGCTGTGAATGTTTTGAGCAGATATTTTAATAACCCTAGTCAACAGCATATAAATGCTGTTAAACGTGTAATAAGATACTTAATTGATACTAAAGATTATTTTATTAAATATGGAGAAAGCAGTGATCTCATAGGATATTCAGACTTTGCAGGGGATTTTGATACCCGTAGGTCTACTACAGGTTACATTTTTCAAATGAATGGAGGACCAATCAGTAGGTGCAATCAAAAACAAAAGACCATTGCTCTCTCAACTACTGAAGCAGGATTTGTAGCTGCCTGTGAAGCGGCAAAAGAAATACTGTGGTTGAAACAATTATTGTCAGAGTTAGGTGAGAATTATAAATGTATTACACTACGTGTTGATAATCAGAGTGCTATTAAACTAATTAACAACCCTGCTTATCATAAGAGAACAAAGCATATAGATGTCAAATATAATTTTGTAAGGGAAAAGGTGAAGCTGGGCTTAATAAAAATCGAGTATGTATAAAGTAAAAATCAATTAGCAGACATGTTAACTAAGGCCTCGACCACTCAATCTTTTGCATATCTGAGAAATCATTTTTTGTATTGCATGTCATTTATTTTGAACTAGTAATGTTAAAATTTTAGTGGGAGTATTAAATATAAAAGTTTAACATTTTGTATTGTTTGAAAACAAATTGTTTAGTTGGCATAATTGTCACCTATTTGGTTGGTATAACTTTCACTGGGCAACGCCAATGTAAAACGGCGCCATTTTAGTACAACTGTGTCTTTCTTGCTGTATCATTGTTATACTGTTGTGAATAAAACGTTTATACTAGAAATCTCAAGTTTTACTACAGAAGAAACTGATAAACCTCAACAATTACTATAAAACGCAACTTTAATGCAAGTCTCCCTTTACTATAGGTATCAGTTACCCCATAGTCATCATTTAAAGTTACACATATTATTCCAATGTCAAAAGTTACATGAAAAGAGCATTTTCAAACTTAAAATCAGGCAGTTACCCAATTAAAAGTAAAGTAATAAACACCAGTAGAAAAACGTGTAAGAATATCACAAAAACGTCATAACCAAAAAAAAACAAATAAAAATAATTCACGAATAAAATAAAAACAAATACAAATGTAACTTTGTTACATGTACACACTTAACACATTTATTAATATGGAAATAAGAGGCTTGGAAAGATAGGAGATGACGGAATAGTAGAGCACACTGCAGGTTGGCATTGACCATGACAACCACCATTGCCACACTGACCTGTTCACAAAGTCTTTGATGATGTCAACTATCTTGAATATGCTGATGCTGAATGCCTTGATGCAGCGATCACCTATCTGATGTGGCTTGTGTAGGTACAGGTTGGTGAAGACAGTCTGAGCGAGCGAGTGACCTTCCAACCACGACACCAGGCACGCCAGCGTGCAGTCGATGATACCTATCTGCTCGGCATATGTGAGGTCATCCAGCTTCACAGCGCCACTCTGCACACACAACGCAGTTCCTACGTTCTTTTTCATCACCTTCCTACACTAGAGTACCCTCCTATCAATACTAGAGTGCACGCCTATCAATACTAGCATGCCTTCCTATAAATACTACAGTGTCCTATCAGGAATAGAGTGCCTCCTATTAATACTAGGGGCCATGGTGGTGTAGTGGTCAGACTACTCGCCTCCCACCAAGGCGAACCGGGTTTGATTTCTGGCGAGGTTGCTGCCGTATTTTTGCAAGTGGGATTCGTGCCGGACAATGCTGCTGGCCAGTGGGTTTTCTCTGGGATCTCCCGTTTCCCCATGCCTTGTATTCCAGTGCTGCTTCATACTCAACTCATTTCACCCTCATCGGCTCTCAAGGCCTCAATGAAGAGCTGCCCAAATCTCTCCACTCCTATTAAGACTAGTGTCCTTCTAAATATACTAGAGTGCACACCTATTAATACTAGCATACCCTCCTATTAAGGCTCATCATAGGGCAGAACTGACAGACAAGGGCTCACACTTGTGCAGTGTTAAGTCTCACATTCCTGTGAACAAATAAAGGCAACAACAAAAAGTGTTTTGTTTTCATTTCATTACCATTTCCTTCAACGTTATAGCTAGCTCATGTTTTACATTAGATACACATTTACAGGACACTGTGTGTCACACACAAAAATTAACTTTCAGGTGAAATTTTTTAACACAGATTTATTCAAAATGTACACTTGACTGAATTGAACATTCACAGGGCAGTACCTCCCTTAGGAACTGTGATACAAAAACACCACAGGAGAAAATCAACACAGTTTCATACATAAATTATTAAGGATGTTTATAATTTAATACTTTTTTTTTATCAAATGTAGTTTTTTTTAGAAATATTTGGTATGCTAAAAGTTATTAGATGGTACTTCCAAATATTTTATGCAGTCTAACAATCAGAAATTGTAATACATACTACATATTACAGTATAGCATCACTACAGATTGAAGTAGATGATTAAATAGTGTAATTTCTGTTTAAAACTTTATTATTAGAAACATTTTTTTTTGTATATTTGTAAATTTCCCCTCAGGTAATATTTCATTTTAATGAAAGTTAATCCCGAGTATTATGTTTGAAAATAATTGTTTTGAATTATGTTTGTCCTTTCAGTAAAATTTTTATTAATGGCAGATATTGTTAATTGTGGTTGCTAAGCAAGGTATTTGAACCAATAATATTTGTTTATTTTAGTAGACTCGTAGAACACTGTAGTTAGAAACCTTACTGGAATTTGTGATTCTTGTAAAGGTTTTAAAGGTATTTCTATGTGGTGAAGCTGATATTTCACTTTGGAATGAGTATCTTGTTTACTGTGTTAACTGTTTGGAACTTATTTATACTTTTAACAAAGCTCAGCTTGAAAAAGATTGTGATTTTGAGATTGCTTTCGGCTTGTTTCTTCTCACACAGCATGACGTAGGGCTTAGAGACCTCAGATTGTCTTATTTTGTTACGCTGCTGCGACGATGTAAAGTTAGTTAGTGTGATACTGAAACAAGTGTCTTAGACCTGCATTTGTGAGGGCAATATCAGTGAAGAAGCCCTCAAAATGCAATATAAAGTAATTTAACATTTTTAGTGCGTCAACTTTAAGACTTCCAGCTCCGGTATGCGGGCTAGGCTTGGAAAGGCCCCCATAAAATAAATCTATTATTTAATCAGTATAAGAGTGTTTGCTAACAACAGATGGTTGGTCTTGCGCGTAAAAAAATTAGCTGCGGGTAGCATTCCTATTTTTATTCTGTAGTTATACTCCAACTCTTCTGATAACTTTCCTGAACAACACTTCACTCCATTTCAATTTCTGTTATATGTTGATTTTTATTTCATTCAGGAAGAGAGTTGATTTAAGGTTTTATCCGTTGAACATACATGCAAAGTACATGTGCATGTACATGTATGTTTCTGTTCTGTTACAGTCCAGGGTCACTCGTACCGCTTCTGGTAAGGTTATATTTTATTTGTACTTGCATTTGTTCTTCTTTGTCATGTGCCTATGTAATGTCAATAGTGCTTCAAAATAGTGTTTACCTTGTTGGGAATTATTTCTCTGTTATCTGGGGGTTTACTCTAAGAAATTTGTTTTGTTTCCTGTTGGCAAAAATATTTGTTATTACTCAAATTTTCATTTCCTAACAAAAGGAGCTATTCTAGGCGTTCTAGTGCTCGTTTGATATCACGGTTCAATAAAAAACTCGAGACGATAACTAAGCCCTTCGGGCTTTCGTTACAGAGTTTTATTATGAAAACTTGACTGGTGTGTGGTACAGGATGTTTTTGTGACTGTGGAAGAAGAGGATCGTGAAATAATGTGCCTTCATGCTTACAGAATCGTAAAAATTTTCATAAAAAATTATTTTAAAAGCACTAATTAACCTTTCTGTTTTAATTTGTTAACCATGTAAGCAGCAGTGTGAATTGGCTATTGTGAGGGTGCTTATTATTTAATTACAGTTGTTTAAAATGAAATACGAGAATATAAAAACTGATTCATTCAAAATTTCCTTTGAAAAATGTAGTTTTGTAAATTAAATGATACGTAGCGCTAAAGTGTAAATATTTCTTCGGAGTATACAACCAAACAACTTTCTCTTGAAAATAATTGAGCGAAAATTGATACTACATTGGAATTTACACAATCGACTAGAAACATGACTGTGTCTAGTTTGTTGTCCATCTCTTATTTTATAATCCCGGTATTAAAAATAACAAAAGTAACAGCGTGCTCGAAAATAGCTTGCAACCAAACAGCAAAATGGTCATGGAGAAAATTTTTTGTACATGTGACGACCAAAGATCTGTCTCCTCTCTCTTATCGGCATACATGCGAGTCCATTTTAACACAGGGCACATGAAATTACAGCATATTTATGTGTAATACATCATACGTCCAGCCAAGATAGAAAACAGTATGTTGTTGACAGCAAATTTGACATACTTGACGAACGAAATATACCTTTTTCCTAGAATACATTATTTATTTAATACTAACATTTAAAACACACCAAACGAAAACAAAATATTTTAAGGGATATACTGCTTTGGTTTATTAATGTTTTCAAGCTTAAATATTCATAATTTGTAAACAAACTCTTGTAATTCAGTTAAAGTTCATGTGCATAGTGTTGCCATCTTACGTTCGCTAACGAAAACCCGAACATTGCCGAAGTCTCGGAGTGCTGTAACGAAATATTACTTAGAATACAAAATTGCCTTTCTCGAAGATTTCATTCTCTTCGAGAACTTCTGAAACTTAACGAATATGAAAAATTAACGAATAACTTAGAATAAGCTCCCTGTTCCTATACCAAATATGGTAGATGCATGTACTAGTATATCCTCGCTGTCGTACCACTATAATATGTATAGGCTACATACTTTGTAATGACGCAAGTTATTAGTTATCAGAATACACGGTTCATTTCTTTCATTTTGCTACGCTTCATAATATTTTTATCGGGTTTGAAATTAAAAGCCGTGGTGGTTCGTTTTATTGTGGTATAACGTTATCAGACGTACATTTGCAGTTTCAAAAATCTTAAATTTTGTTATGCGTCAGCATTAGTAATAGAAACTTTTTCAGACTGCGTTGACAGTTTTGCTCTAGGAAGTTTGATTATCTTTATCTGACTGACGGCACAATAAGCGGGCTACGATGAAATTTGGATGGCACTGCTGGCTCTAAATGTTGATTAATTATTACTGATATGCAGTTCGGATGGCTACGCAGAAGCCTTCCGAACTTCAGGTAGACAGTTTTTGGTACAGAGAGTTTGATTAAATTTTACAAACAGTGAAGTTTGGATGGCGCTGCTGGCAGATGCCAACTGCCATGCCCTTATCTTAGGAGAGGGAGGGCGATAGACTCGCAGAATAAATACTCGGGGTGTCTATCGCCTAAAAAAAAAAAACCAACAGTCAGAGAATACGCATCAGGCGTGACGAACTTCACCCACACCGGCAAGCACCCACGACCGCTAAATCTTTTTTCACTTCAATTCTTTTCGGCTTGAACTTTAAAAATTCTATTAAATTATTTCCGCCGGTGTAGGAGGTGGGTAGGGTGCCAGGAGGGAACGGAAGTCCGTCCTACCTTTATATTTTTTTCTTGAGAGGCAAGTTTTCAAGACATAAATGAATAATTAAACGACTGTGGCTGCTCTCTGTTAGTTTGCCTGTAAACTGGTTCGTACTCTGCATACCTGACGATTGTATGTGAACTGTTTCAATCTTTCCAGTAAATAAAAGTACAGGGTAATAAACAAACATTGGACTTTATTTATATTTATTGGTGCCCTAAACGTTTCATGCTACTGTACTACCAACTACGCTAGCCGAGTGGTAACTTCCAGCTGTCATCACAGACGCTTCATCATTACAAATATGGCGGCCGAATGCGCTATGTGCAACATTACAAATATGGCCCCTAACTGTGAGGCTGCCTCGTTACAATTATGGCGGGCATAAACAACATAGACAACGTTATATATATGACGCCCTTACGCGCTGCAACATTACAACTTCACAGAGATAATAATAATAATAACACACCATATAATTGGCTAAGGGTAGATAAACGTCAAACATTCGTAGTGATTTTGTGTCATCAATGTTTTGCCGTTTGTTTGCAATATGGATGCAGAATAAGATCGTGATCCGTTTTTTTTGCAGCTCTTTATATGGTAGCATTGACAGGGAGGATAGTCCTGTGTTGCACGGAGGTGTGCAAGAAAGCAAGCCCAAAACGAACAAAGAGGAAACTGGTATGTCAGCCACATTCCATGACACGGTCACGTGAGCTTGGAGGAAACACAACACCACCGCAAGTAGAAAGTGAAGATGCTAATAATAAATTACCAGGATGTAATGCAAACGAAAATTCACAATTATCTGAATTAAAGTTAATGATGGAACAGCTGATGAGTAAATTAGAAAAAAACATCCACAAGCCTCATTAAAATAAGAAACGACACCGCTACCGCCTTTGGAAAAAAAACTGTGCGATAAAAAATTAATAAGTGCAGTCAGGGACAAAATAAAAAAGGAAACTACCACTAGTCTGGAAGAGATAAGAAAAGAAATCACCATTGCAGCAAAGAAAACAGCTGTTAGTTTTATTGAGCTGAACACACGACTAGATAATTATACAGTGAAATCCCGATATTTCGCATCCCGATTATTCGTATATACCGCTAATTCGTGCAAATTTGCTGGTCCCTTAAGAAAATTCCTTTAATTCGTAAAAAACACAATGCATTCCGGTCCCCTCGATAATACGTATTTATTTTGGTGCAATTAAAACGTCTCATAATTCTTATTTCCAAATTAAAAATCTCGTTAACTCGTAATGTTTTTCACCCTAGACCAGGGGTGGCGAACCTTTATGTATCAGAGTGCCATTTTTTCTAAAGAAATGTTCGATGAGGCCATAGACGTGCCGTCAGATAATTTTAACTTAGTGATTATTAGAAAAATAATAACACTAAACACTATCTACTCAAAACTCTTTATTTACTACCAAAAATACATTTCAAACAGTTAAATGTGTCTGGAAACGAATTCCATGTTTCCAAAATTTTGATACTGGCATTTTTACTTATATTGCNAAGAAATGTTCGATGAGGCCATAGACGTGCCGTCAGATAATTTTAACTTAGTGATTATTAGAAAAATAATAACACTAAACACTATCTACTCAAAACTCTTTATTTACTACCAAAAATACATTTTGCAATGTCAAATAATAAATGTTTCAGTTGTACGCATAATTCAAATTACATTAGTGTGACTTCTGTTGTTGCAGATTAGATGACAAATAATTTATATTAGGGTTGTAAGATGTTACTTTTAGCAGAATGCATGCTGAACTGGAGTCATCTGTCAAACGGTTTCTAAGCGAGTCTTTAATGTTATTCATCTCTGAAAATAATGACTCGCAGGCATAGGTAGATGAAAATATGGTTAAAATAGCACGAGCCAGCTTCTTCAAACAGTTAAATGTGTCTGGAAACGAATTCCATGTTTCCAAAATTTTGATACTGGCATTTTTACTTATATTGCTTGACAATCTTTCTGTTTCAATTAATTCCAACTCTTTCCTTGCTTCAATAAATTTTTGAATCCATATTGAACTAGACTGGAAATCAATCAGCTGCATTTCAAATTCTTCAATTTCCAACCAATCGAATGGGGACAAATTCAGTTTATCAAATGAAGTCACATCAGGGTACATAATAAACTTTAGTGTTTCCGATAATTCTCTGAACTGAGAAAATCTCGCTGAGAATCCCTTGATTGAAGAATCAATTACAGAAATAAATTCTTCAGTTACTTCTCCACCTGGTTTCTCATGTATATCTAAATGGTTGAAATTTTTTTTCAAGTTTGGGAAATACTTGTAGTTTTTTGTAGTAATATCGTTCCTGAAAACATGTAGTTTAGCATCAAAAGCGCGAATGAGATCTATCATGACGATAATTGTTTTATTTGTGCCTTGAAGCTTTACGTTCAATTCATTGAAATGTTGGCATATGTCTGTAAAAAACATCAATTTTGAAAGCCACATAACATCCAACAACTCTGGGTATTGTTCAATTTTTCCCTCATTTTGCACAAACAGTCTGATTTCTTCCAAGCAGTCAACAAATCTTTGAAGTACGTTCCCGCGGCTCAGCCAGCGAACATTATTATACATCAGTAAGCCATTATATACCGAGTTGACTTCATTCAACAAAGCATCAAACTTTCGCTTATTTAAAGCGTGCGACGATATGAGGTTGACTATTTTTGTGACTACCGCCATTACCTTATCAAGAGATGTTAAACCACTCTTAGCACACAAGGCTTGTTGGTGAATTATGCAGTGGAATTCAAGAATCGAATGTCCTACGTCTGTTTGAAATAAACTTATGAAACCATTTTTTTTGCCCACCATACTTGGAGCACCATCAGTTGTGACTGAAACAATTTTTTTAAAATCAATTTCTTTCTCAGCAAGCGAATTTTTAACAGCCGTACAAATATCTGTGCCCTTTGTAGTTGTTAGCAACGATGTTATCGCAATTAATTCTTCCTTAATGATGTTTCCTACGCAATATCGAGCAAAAACAGCTAAACGTGCAGATTTAGTAATGTCAGTACTTTCGTCAATGCATAGCGATATAAAAGGAGCGGAGTTAATGTCAATTTTTTGTTGATCTGTTATATTTTCGGCCAGTTTTAAGATTCTTTCCTTTATTGTATTTCTAGATAGAGGAGTATCTTTAATGCGCTGAATTATCTTATCTTTATTATCGAAATCATCAAAAAGTGAGGGCGCGCATGCTAACCAGGCTTCCTTCAAAAACTCTCCATCTTGAAAAGGTTTACTATGCCGAGCAATGACATTTGCAGCCGAGTAACTTGCCGCGCTCGTATGACAATTTTTGCCAACATATTTAATCATAGACGTTGACTGTTTATTTCTGTCTTTCATTGCACTTGCAATTAATTCCTTTTGCACTGGTTCGCTTTTTTGACTAAGAGATTTGTGATTTGTTTCAAAATGCCGTTTTACAGACGATGTTCTACATACCACTGTACCAGAACATAAAACACACACCGCTTTGTCGCCTTTACTTATCATGCCATATTTTTCAGTCCACCAAGTTTGAAATTCTCTATTACACTTACTATCTTGCCCTTTTTGTTTTTTTGCTGAACTAGCCATGGTAAATAATAGTTAAAAATCAACTTTAAAATACAGTTGTGTCAACGAAATTGAACGAACGAAAACGTCAACAAACTATGCGTCATTAGCAATTGTAGTCCACGACGTAACTAAGGCAAGACAATAACAAACGAGCGCGCTTTCCGCCCGCCGCCCCGCGCACCGCACCCGTTCACTCCTTAGCGTAGGTCCGTAGGATCACTCGCGCGCGTTCGTTCCTAATATAATACTGATACCTCCCTATTTGCGCTATGGCGTATAAGTCTGTATCTGCTCTCTGCGTAGGGCGCCAGCAATGGATGCTAGTCCTCAGTGATAGGGCGTGTAAATATGTTGACACTACTGTTCGTAGTTCAAATTTACCAAATGAATTTGAACTTCCTTGAGAGTTCACGTATGTCGTTTTATTTTTCGCTTAACAAGGTTCTTCACACTTGCTGCATGTCTCTACTTAGCTTGTCTCGAGGCGCTGGTTCGTCTCTCGGCTGGGGCTGACTCCGCTCCGGTGTCGAACTCGGGGCTGCTTCGTCACCTCGTCGGGAGGCTGCGACAGTTCCTCGCAGATTGGTCTTGGCGTCGTGATGCCTTCTCTCGAACTCCACTCCTCCCGGCTCCACTCCTCTTTCCTCGACTCGCGTACGCCGACTCACTCCCTCCGCGTCTGTGGTAGAACTGACCTCTTCTCGTCTGCTCCTCCGCCGTTTTATTAGCCCGTTAGCCATATTAAAACGCCTCATCTCGCACGTGGCTGGGGGCTGAACGCCGCGCCCTTGGTCGTAAACACGTGTTCGGCGCTGCGGCTATCCGCACGTGGTCTCAGCGGCGCCGGCGATTTTGGCATTAAAGTTTTATGGCTTCGCCCACCACGTGCTCGAGTGGGATACCCGGCCCCAGTTGTATAGGGCTTAGCGTCCCCCTTTCCGCTGCGAGACACACGTGTTCCTTCCTTCCCGGAATTCTGGTGTTATTGTTCCAGCACGCTCGCCAAAGCTATTAGCTGGTTTTTGGCAGTAGCCAGCCTGCGAGAGAAATGCAGCTGTGGGCTGTGAAACCTTTTAACGTTTTCGACGCAACTGCGAGAGGCTGTGCCTTCTCGTCGCGGCGGAATCCTGGCGTCATTCTTCTGGCACGCTCGCCGAACCCTTAGCTGGTTTATGGCGGCTGTTCGCGTTTCCTTGTCGTTGCGAGTTTCGACAGTGTGTGCCTGCTGACGGAAAAATATATCTCAGGATGCAGAATGCATCAATACGTCATAGTGAACTTTGTTATTTTAAACTAAAATGCAAACCTTTTGATCCGTGGCGTGGCGTGCACAAAATATTGTTTCGCGTGCCATTGGTTCGCCATCCCTGCCCTAGACTGTACACCAGCTCTAGATTTATCCAATTCGGGCAGGGTAAAAAAGACAGGAAAGGTACTAAGGGACGTAGGGGGTTTGAAAAGCAGGTAATGACGCCGAGTAGGCTGTGAGGCGATGTGTCTGTGATTCCCAGAACTAAGAGGCACCTTGGTGTCCAGCCTAGGGTGATGAGAGGGTAGGAAGGAGCAGAGCGAGTGAAAAGTTAGTCAGTTCGGTCTTAGCCATGCCTCCG
This sequence comes from Clitarchus hookeri, assembly GCA_002778355.1. Taxonomy (NCBI): domain Eukaryota; kingdom Metazoa; phylum Arthropoda; class Insecta; order Phasmatodea; family Phasmatidae; genus Clitarchus; species Clitarchus hookeri. Next base: position 533,407 of record NQII01000541.1, on the reverse strand, counting down.
AAAAGAGCTAATAAGTGTATTTCCATTAGAGAAAAAAAGAAATCATTAACGCCGTGGCCGGGGGTGATAAACAAATTGACGTGTCCAAACGTTATAACGTTCCTCCTTCCACAAAAACATCAGCTCTGAAGAACAAGGACAAAATCGCCTCCCAGACATCGGACAGCAAAGTAAAGCGCTTTAAGACTGGTGAGTATCCACAACTAGAAGAGAATTTTAAAAAGTGGTTTGTGCAAGCACGGAATTCGAATGTACCAGTTGGAGGAAACATTTTAAGAGAAAAAGTGAAAGTTTTCGCAGAAAAAATGGGGAATTAAAGACTTTCATGCGAGTGATGGTTGGTTTGATAGGTTTAAAAAAAGGCACAGCATAAAATTTAAGAAGCTTAGTGGGGAAAGTGCGAGTGTATCGGCAGACGTTTGTTCTAAGTGGAAATACGAATTGGGAGAAATAATCCAATCTTAAGAGCCCAACAACATTTTTAATGCAGATGAGACGGGGCTATTTTATAAGTATCTCCCCGACCGATCAATGTGTTTTAAGGAAGAAAAGTGTCATGGCGGAAAAAATAGTAAAGAACGTGTAACCATATTGTTGGCCGCCAGCATGGATGGATCTGAGAAATTGAGACCGCTCATGATAGGCAAATCAGCCAAACCAAGATGTTTAAAAAACATAAAAATTAAAAACTTTTCCGATGACCTATTGTGCAAACAAAAAAGCGTGGATGACGGGCGAATTATTCAAGGAATGGATACGATCAGTGAATGCTGATATGGAGAAAAGGCAGCGAAAAATTCTACTTTTCATGGATAATTGTACGGCCCACACCAATACCCCACCGCTCAGTCATGTTAATGTTGTGTTTTTGCCTGCCAACACTACTTCTAAGCTGCAGTTTCTAGACCAGGGCATAATTAAAACGTTCAAAACCTTTTACCACAACAAAGTAGTGATGCAACTCCTTGACAGCATCAAAGATGGGAAGGATCATAAAATCACCTTATTTTCAGCCATGAACATTGCTCACAAGGCGTGGCAAAGTGTTAGCGAAAGCACAATAAAAAACTGTTTTCGTGCTTGTGGATTCACGAAGATGGAACTTTCATCAGCAGTTACTGAACAAGACTTAGAATGCCCTATGAATTGGAATTGTCTTCCTCAAAATGAAGAAAATTCTATAACGTTTGAAGATTTCGTCCATTTTGACGATGGCCAAGTGGTAGCGGGGATTCTGACTGATGACGAAATTGTGGCTCCATCTCAGGACATTGATGGTGAAGGTGGTGATGAAGTAGATGTGCCGACAATTACACCTTAAGTGGCTAAACAATACATCAACAACGTGCGCCATTTCTTAGCAAAATCAGACATTGGCTATGAAGTATTTTCTGCTTTGAACATGCTTGACAAAGCCATCAACAATACCCGTCTGCAAAGCTTGCACCAAAAAAAATTACAGATTTTTTTTAAAACGTAAATTTTTAATGTGTTTTTATTGATGTAATTATTGATTTATATATACATATGTATGCATAATATGTAACCATGCGTTTATCATTACATATTAATGCAAATTTGCATTAATCTCGTTAGTATGTATTTTTCCTTTTTTTGCTCCCGATTATTGGTAATCCCGCTAATTTCAATATATCTCAATAATTCATATTTAACATTCAGTCCCTTGACAATACGAATTATCGGGATTCTACTGTATCTTGCAACAAAGCGAAAACTTAACACAATTGCGAGCTGATTGTCATTCTCAAACTACCCTTGCTCATAGTCCACATACAGAAAGCCTAGATACTAGCAGATAACACAACTGCCAAGATTACACAGTAAAGACAGATGTTAGTCAAATAAAAACGAACCTGGAAAATACCAACAACACATTCCGTGGCGAGTTATAAAATACACTCGATGAAGTGGCAATACACCTGTCAAATTTAGAGATTCATGTTAAAGAGTTAGAATCAACACAGACTAATAATATCTCGTCCACAAATACTACTGATTTACTTCAGAATGTTGATAGTCAACTGACTTCTTTTGAAAGGCATTTGGAAAACAGGTTATCACAGAACGAAAAGGCATTCATCACGACACAAGTACCATTCCAGTAGGTGAAATTCCACATGTTGAAAAGGAACACATCTGTAGCCAGATTACACTTTCTAAACACTAAACAAATAGCCGCCTTAATCCACCACCCGGCTAAACATTGATCTGATAATATACCCCTTTTTTAATGGGAAACTGTTTGAGAATCCAGTTTCTTATTTAATTAAACTGGAAGAGTATTCAAAGATTTTTTATTTATCTGATACTGATATACTTAGATGACTAAGCTGAAGTTTATGCTCAACTGCATATTATTGGTGGAGTGTAGTGAAAGCAAAGGTCAATTCTTACTCAGAATTTTGAAAAGGTTTCTTTGATCAATTTTGGAGTCCACAAATACAGGACAATTTTCAAGCCCAACTGCACCTAGAGAAGTTTGACCCAAAACGTAACAAATCGTTAGAGGAGCACTTTAACGATATGTTTGAACGTACGCGCCATTTGGAGACGCTCCAATGGAAGACCAGGAATTCATAGAAATCCTGTTATCACAACTACCATTTCATTATCAGAAACAATGGACAGGTAGGACACACCATGACTTGGCTGAGTTCAGATATCAGGAGTTGCATTTGGACCAGGTTGAGAAGCAATCAAACAGAGACAAAAGGGTACTGCCTGAAATTACACAAATATTGGGAGGGCCACTACAGGATTCTGAATAAGGTCAATAGTGTGGTCTTTTGAATTTGTCGTCAAGGCTTAAGCCGAAGGTTGTCCACATCGACTGACTGGCACTCTACGAAAGTCCGGATATTGCAGAGGAGGGGGCAGTGTTACGAGTCGTTGCTTTGCATTGCGCAATTGAGGGAAGAGTTTGTGGAGGAAAGTTGTAATATGCTACTCCAGCGGCACTTCCAAAGCCGGCGTCAAAAAGGCTAGCTGCGACATGCCGTCGCCATGAGCCTTTTGCGGCTCACATGCTCATGACCTTCAGCTGATTTAATTTCTGCATTTTCTGAAGAATGTTCTGGTTTAATGACAGTTTCTCTCAGCGTGACTCAGGGTGTGGCAAACCTTCCAGATAAAGGCCAGTGCGATGGGCCTCCACGCGGGGAGTTTTATGAGAGTCGAGTGTCTGGGCGATTGTGTAACCTTAAGCGATAGATTACGAGAAAGAAGAGCAATGAGTGGTAACTGCAGTGACCAGCAGGAGTAAAATCTGTGACTGCGAGCATCGATGCAGTGAAGGGTGTGACTGGGAGGTGGGACTATTGAACTGGATGCTTGAGAGTAAAAGACATTTCAAATGATGGCAACAGAAAGACTGAACATGTGTTAATGATGAATATGAGTTAATTGACTATAACCAAAGAGACATTGAAAAGCACTTTTAATTAGAGTTAAGATAGACATTAAATATTGAGCTCACTGAGAAATAAAGTGTAATAGTGGAGATAGATAATGTAATGTTGTGAATAATAGCTGCGTGAATAAACTAAAAATCAAATTTAGTACTTAAATATTTATTAAGACCTCCATCCCTCACAAACTTGGATACGCCCCTCAGGCATCTTGTAACAATACGAACACCTTGCAAAGCAGTGAAACTGATGTGAGTTGTATGTGGCTGGGTGTTAATCTTGTTGAAAACATGTGTTTGGAATGCTCTGCAGAAATGGTATTCCCAAGGACTGCAGCACCTCGTCAACATAATGGCGTCCTGTTAATGTGCTGTGGGAACTGTTAGCACCCCAAACAATGACCCCGCGTTGATGGGCTGCGTAGAGCTACACTGTGGCACAGGAATCCACCCAGTTGCCATGTCGCCGCCAGACTTTCCCACGACAATCATCATTGGTGAGATAGAAACAGGATTAGTCGCTGAAGAGTACGCTCTTCCATTCTGCACCCCCTGCAGCTGGTGTGAAACCATTCTAAGCATTGATAAGAATGGCTCGCCATAAGTGTAGCCTTAGCAATGGACGACTGGACAACAAACCTGCCGCAGCCAATCTGTGTAACACTATCTGTGTTTGAAATCAGGGTATTCAAATCGCCCTGCACACTTCACAAAATGTTGTAGGTCGTAGATTGTGGGAGTACTACAGCATGGGGATTGATGCGACAATCTGTGTGTTTTGACGCCCGTATACTGAGTTCTGGGCCCTTTCTGGGACCACTGTCGCCAAATGCAAACAATGGTTGTGGCATCACACTGCATTTCTTCCGCAATACGATGCAGTACAGAGACCTATGATGAAATCTCTTCTGAACTCATCCATCAGACAGAATTGAGTGTAACTGTGTCAAAGGCAGTACAAGACCTCGTTTGTTCTTCTAACACAGTAACAGCCAAAACGCTCACTTTGTGCGGAGTGACATCTTGAATGATGGCTTCACGTGCTGATTGTCTGCCGATATCACGCATGTGGTTCGTGAGATTGGCCAGAAATGGTAATCAAATGCATAACTGACACATGTACAACCACTCTGCAGGTTTTATGGCACTGCATTCACATCTTCATGGTATGGCATTTTCTCTGTCAGGCAGTGTACTTTGTAAATATAAAAACAAGGCTCACGTGATTTACGTGGTATGTTTATACATAAACAAGAACCCTACAGTTGATTGAAATACCTGCACTGCTTGATCAAAATTGAGCGCAGTCTTGCTGCCGCGATTACACAGCATTCCAGCATCCATCTTCGGATCCATCATTTCTATGGCAGACATTGCCTCAAACAAACCAAACAGTTCATCGTGCAGTAACTGTCCAAGCTGAAGATCTGCAAAAACATAAACACAACCACCTCACACCAATGTGCAATTACAGGAGACATTTTTCCAGTAGGAAACCAATGCAAAGTTATAGAATTGTTAAAGTTATTTCTAATCAATGTTTATTTTAAGCAAACCAATATGCAAAACTTCCATAAGTATATTTTCAAAGAAATAACATAATATTTCTTATTTTATAGCACATTTACAATTTATTACTGCCTTCAAATGTATTGACACATTATCTAGACGTGTGAAACAGTAAGAATCTATTGAACATTTTTCAATGATGCCGCACTAATTACGTCAATCGCTTAACCAAAGTTCAGAATTTGTGCTTGTTCTACTGCATAATGTATACTGCTAGAGATTTATAGTTGTTTCTAAATAAATGTCTCTAAACAAGTGAAATAAGCTAGAAACAAGTACCACAACATGGCGTGTGAAGATGAGCCTTACGAGTATTCAAGTGCCAGAAATTACTTTACCAATTTTTAAGGTATTTCACAACTCTATGGATAAATGTAATGCAACTATAGACCATCCACGGTTATTTCAAAACTTTACTGATGCCCTGCTTAAGTTCTATTTCCAGGATATTCCTCCACCTCATGCAAACAAAGCTTAACCAAGTCTACAGAATTACACCAAAGGGACATTGCACCACATTGAAACTAAGTTTCTAATATTATGCCTAAGAACTATTTAAGTCTAGGCACACCTATTTTTTCACTGTTTTTATTTGTATTAATTATAAAGGAAATATTATAATTTACAAGACAAATGGAAATATAATTACAATTTAACCAAAAATACAGTAGTTTTATGACAACACAAGTATAAAATGCTTGTGATACGTCGCATACTTAGGAAACAACCAAACACATCATATATGGGCTATGTTTGGTTCAAAAAGTGTGAAGTAACCGTGAACAGACAATACCACCAGGTTGCCGACTGCCGAGTGCCAACACCCCACAGTTGTTGCTGGTGGTTTGAATCTCATCCAGTTGCAAAAGTGGCACACTGTAGAAAGTTTTGGGTGGCTCTTAACATCAAGGTCTTGAGAGCCAATAAGGATGAAGTGAGGTGAGTATGGGGCGGCGCCGGAATGCAAGTTACGTGGTGGGAATGAATGAATGAAGGTGTTGGTACACCAACTTAAACGCCAGACCCCATCGACAGACGGAGTCAAGATGGTGTTGCTGATGTTCTCAGGGCTTGCAGGGTCGTCCACTGTTCCCTCGGTGATGGATATCATTGAGTCGTCCTGTTGTGGAGTGTAGTGGGCCTATTCAGGCTGACCAACATGCCTTAAATTGCTGTTAAACGCAATTTTATAGAGAATGTGTTAATTTAGTCTGGTGAAGAAACATCTGGAAGCAGGTTGTAGGGGATCTGTGCCTCGAAATGCCAATGAGGCGGTGCGTAGAAATAATATGACATGGTTTACTTACACACGTTAAATTTCCTTTGCACAGAAAACTCTACATTCACCTCAATGTGAAAACGTAAGCTGGCCCTGGCCACTCGCACCTGCCAGGTGGGCTTAGCTGCTCTAAAATGCATTACCGTAACATGAAACATTTAAGTGAAAAAGTTAAGCTTCCCTGGGTGATGCCATTACCGGAGAAGGAGGGGTGGCATCTCCAGATGCGATGAAAACAAAGGTTCCGGTTGAATTTGGAAATGACAATGGAAAACTAAGTGATTGGTACAAAAGACGTAAATGCATTTGGATTGCGACGCTGCACGTGCCAACCCCTCTGACTCTCAGATGATGACAGACTCACTGCGGCACGCGCAGGTACCTACAAGGAAAGCAGCGGGGCGCCCCTAATATTCTAGGTTGTACTACAATCCAATGTACATTGCTGTGATGAGATGATGAATCAAAACAATAAAATAATGCTTACAAATCAAGAAAACTAACAGAAAGCACTCTTAACACACCAATACAAGCAACATAAAAAATTATAAAATTAGTAAACACATTTTGTTACATTGCCGGCCTCCTGGCCAGCAGTGTACAAAGAAACAGGATTGTAACGAGTATGAAGTTCATTCCAACTTTTGCAGCCTTTTTACCAGCTGCGACGAAATACACACTTAAACCATACTGTGCACTTAAATAATGATGTAATAATTATCTCTTCAATGGGTGATAATTAAATGTTTGTTATAAATTTTGAAGTGACAAAGACCAGGAGTTTCGCTGTTTTCAAAGTTAATTAATTTTTTCTTTATTAAAGTCATATTTATTACAGTAAACACTTCACTTTGATTCCCGACAAAATTTTTATTGCAAGCCACTTGCCAAGTCGCGAAATTGCACCACCAAGTTACTGCCTTCTATTAAATTGAATTAGAAAATTCTTTGTCCGGTCATGCACATGCATACCTTACAAGCTGCAGCTCGAGTCCGTAGCTGAAAGCCTTAATGCCGCCTCGTATAGGTCTTGAAAATTCACATGTTAAATTTCTTGAGGTTGAACTTCCAAATTAATGAAATCTTTAACAACGTGGCCTTTGACCTACATGAGTTAAATTGCAATGTCCGTTTACATTGCGTTTAAAAGTTTCTAAACAAACTAAACACCACAGTAGAAAAATATCATTATATAACCCCAAAAAAATATCAAAGGAGTGCCTCGCGATATCAAAGAGATAAATTAATTCACTAGTACAAAATAACCTACATTACCCTTTACAAAAATTAAATTTGACAAATCCCCTCTTGCCTTTTCTATCCTATACAAGTCTATAGGCATAACCATGTGTATAAAAAGTGCATTTAAAAATAATTACCCTTAATTTTGGGGGAAGAAAAAAAAATCAACCCAGTCACCTGCAATGTTACAATTTCTGGAAGCTACACAGGGAATTAATTTAAAGAAAAACTATAATTAAACTATTTCAAGACCTCTCTTCTCGTGATATTTGCACGTCCATCAGTTTGTTTTAATTTATTAACTGATTAAATGAAATGTTGCCCTGCAGTTGATTATAGAATGTCACTGGAACATTCTCCAGGATCTTGTTTGGTGCCTCACCGGGCGAGTCCAAATCACCAGCAAGGGGGGTACAAAGTAGAATGGGCACTGCGGTGCTGAAGGGGGTGGTGTGCATGATGTGACAGACGGTCTGGGGAAGCATAGGACGCTGTCCTATTTCACAAGGAAGGGGGATACGGGAGATCCCAAGAAAACCTGCCGACCAGCAGCATCGTTCGGCACGATTCCCACGTGGAAAAATCCAGGAGCGACTCTGCCAGGAATTGAACCCAGTCCTTGCTGTAGGCGGGTGCTTTAGCCACTGCACCACCACGGTCCCTCATTGCACAACGTACGCAAGCTACCCGGCAGGGGACACTGTCTTCACAAATTACCACCATGGCCAATCCTCATTCACTTTTCTACTCATCAAGAGACCAATTACGCGAGCACTGCTAGCAAGGCCTAGTCGAGTGGACGATACTCAGACAAGAATTCGACAAGTACAATTCATACCACTATCATTTACACCCAGTTTACTGTTTCCACGATGTGCACAGGCTCCTGGCAGGTGGAAAATTTAATGAAGCTTGTGCAGCACATCAGAACTAAGTATAAGTTGTTCATGGTAAAGGAAGCTATTTTTTAAATTAACATTTGAAAAAATTAATGACCATTAACTGCATTTATGCTATTGTGCACATTGACATGCCAGCTCAAAGTTAGGTTGGCAGTGAGTTAAGTTGACATGTTGCGAGCAAATTTTTTAGAATTTATGGCAAATCAAGTTCACGTTTTTAGCTTGATACACATAAAAGTACAAATTGACACATAAGTAACACATTTAGTCAGGTTCTCAACAAGTCCAAGTTTCCAAGTGACTGAAGCATGGATAAAGTAATCAGGCACATGACAATGTTAATTTGACACACAACACAAGAGGAGAAAATGAGGAGAAAAGTATCGTTGTTGAACAATAATTATCCATCGAGGTTGGGATCACCACTGTGACGGGAAGTGAACAGACGGATAATAGAAATACGTAACCTTCCAACCCCAATTTCCCATAGCTACAAACTAAATTGTTAAGCATATTTCAATAAAATGTAAATTTAACATGCAGGCTTTAATAAATGCATCAAAATATGTAATACAAATAACATGGTGCTGCAAAAAAATGAAACATTATCATTAAAATTTCTATGAGAACAAACCTAGATAAAATAATTTTATAATAAATTACAGTTAATAATTAATATTTAAATTATTTTTCCTCTCTGCGGCTGATGGTTAAACGGGTGACTGATAATCAATGCTGCACTGTAGACCTGAAGCAGTACTTTCAAAAGTGCTCACTTTACCGTGAACAACTTATAGCTAGACGTGTGGACGTAGAATAAAAAACTAGATGTAATACCCTTCACTTCACCTTTGACGGATGCAAAAAACTCTTCGGTAATGTTGACCCAGTTGTACAAAGCGTCCGACATAGGTTGGACTGCCAGTGGATCTGCACCCTGTCCGAACCTACAAACACCATTCAACAGTTATCGCTCCCTTCTTTAGCATGCTGAGCATCACACTTAACATCAAAAACGGAATTTCACAAAAACAATATTCCTACTGGGTATGGTGTAAAACGTGAATTATTCTTGGATCAATTTATAGAGATTTTAAGAATATAACTTTTAGTGTGTGTGTGAATTCACAAATAATAAAATTTGTTGTGTGAAAAGAAAGAGAATTTTTAAATGAATAATTATGTAGAGATATGTTGGGCGTGCGTGTGATGCTTGGCAGAGCTCCTACAGTGCCGCTTACCTTCTCTTTGCTCGAGGCGTCTAGCTGGAATGTAATGAAGCCAGGCGAGTCGGCTTCCCTATGTTTAACACTAAGTGTGGGGGAAATGCTTTTACCTTTAAAATGCAAAGAAAGTATGACTGATTCTTTGTATCAAAACAAAATAGGGAATTAATGTGATACTCTTGACACATTAGCAGTAATCATTAATTAATTCTGAATTACGTGAAGACACATTTACCCTTTTGCATGTAGACATAGACCAAACACAAAATTTCATATCCTTTGTATGAAAATAAAACACTCAAAACATAAAATACCCTAGAGAATAAAATATTAAAACTCTTTTCAAATACTACACAAACATAAGCTATTCATTTGGTGTGTGACAACTGTAGTTTTATTGCTGGATTAATACATAGAAAATAAATGAAAAATGTTCATTGCAGAAAATCACGAAATAATATTCAAATCAATAAAATTTGCAGTCATTCAAATAAGAAAATTTGTTGAAAAATAGATCTGAATACTAAATCACCTCTCAAAAATTAGCAATCAAAATTAATCATTTACGTGAGAAACTAAAATTAAACTGGCTCATAGGATACTCAGAAATTAATCTGGTTAGAATGTTCGTGGTTTTGCAAGGCTACGGAACAAAAGATCTAATCTGCTGGCTTCTGGTTAATGTCCAACAAAATAGTCACGCCCTTCATTAATTTCAGAAAATAATTTAAAATTCCAAAAATTACTCTCTTGAAAATTTAAGTTAATTTGATAATGCAAACTCTTCAAAATGATTGCATTGCACATACATAACAGTTCTTTAAAATTGCAGTACAATTCCTCGATGTACGCCATACTCATTCAGTGATGGTGGAGACGGCAGCTCATGTAGTTTTGCATAGCACTTCAAAACTACCGCCATGCATTTAGGGCCTCTTCTTTATCACGCCCGCATATTCAAACAAACTAGGCGCCTCTCGTACACCTTTCCTAACATTATGATGGGCGGTAAGTGTAAAATTAAATTAATTCTTGCAGAACAAATGTTACGATGTACCGCTGTCCATTGCGTCTAGGAAGAGAGTGTCAATCTGAAAAGGGGTTCACATGGTGACGCTAATTAAAAATGGGAAATTCCAAGATATTAGTCACTTTCTGAGACGTGGTACTTATCACAACTGTAATTAAATGCATTCCTCCATGGAAAAACATGCTTGATTAGGCCAGGTAAAGTGGAAAGAGAAAACTGTGACAAAATAATTAACAATTCCAAAAATAATTGAGCTCAGTTCACATAGCAAAATAAAAGAAAGGAAGTAGAACTGTCAACATACGTGAAATATAAACAAACAAGAAAATAAATAATAATTTTGAGGAGATGTCTTGAATTACAATACTGCCTATTCCTTTAAAATTACATTCAAAATAAATGAACATTTAACTCAAAGAAACTAAAACATAAACAAATGACTTTAAATGCTGAAATCATTATAACAGATATTATTAATATTTCCATCAGAAGGAAATTTTATATCATGTAGAAAATTATTTTTTATTAATTTTTGCTTTATCATTGTATTCTATATATAATCCAATAATGAATTCAAATTCATAATAACTAATTTTATTATATCTTCTAGGTAAAATCACCTAAAACTTATTTTATAATTCAACAAAAATTTTACAACAATGTAAAGTACAAATAAAATCAATATTTGTAATCAACTAATGACCAGGTTCTAATTCACTTAACTTTATAAAAATTATTTTATTAATATTGTAAAGTTTATTCAAAATTTGTGTTTGGTTCATTTAATTTAAAAAAATTACTTAGAACAAATTTTTTTTATTTAAATGAAGAATTTATGACTATCTAAAATGATTTATACATTTTGCTGGTTCATTAACTTTTTCCATTTTAAATTATAAAATTTTGGGTTTATAAATTATCTTACAGTTTCTTAGTTATAAGAAAATTTATAAGATAGGCTTATTTAAAACAATAGATGTTGATAGTAGTCCAAGAACAATATAAACAATATTTTCAGCAAATTATTCATTTATTTATTAATAAAAAAATGTATACATCTTCTGTAATCTTTTCTTTTAATTGATCATAAGTAAGATTTCTTTGACTTATCAATATAACATTATTTATAGTATTCGCAGGTGGATTTTTTATTAAAATCAACACTAATTTTGATAATTGTTTTATCTTTAACCAATGTTGTTTTTCTATTTTCTATAAGTACAATAAATTATATAAAATGGTCTTCTAGCAAAATAAGAATAATAATTATAGTCACCATGTGGATTTAATGTTGTTTATAGAAAAGTTAATTGTTTCTATAATTTGTAGTAGTTTTTGTTTCATTGTTTCTAAAATTGTGATATGCTAAATACATTTTATAGAAAAAACAGCATCAAAATTTATATTCTAATTTTCTTTAGGACAAATTTCATTTCTTTTCTTTAGGACAAATTCCATTTCTTCTATTTATTGCAGAAATATTTATCACATCACAATGAGCAAACATAGTAGCATGAACATATCTTTCAGCACGCTCTTTTCTATTAGTTTGAAAACCAACAATTACAAAATCTGACATATCAAATTGAAAAAATTATCAAATTTATATTTTATATCAAAATTAAATGTTCTTGTATCTTGAGGAACAGCTTTGTTAAAAAATTGCCAATAATTAAAGCTAATATGGGTCATTCCGGGTCAAATACACCAATGAAAAAATATTCTTGGACCTGAACAATTTAGATTTTTTGCCCATTTGTTGTACCAATGGAAAGGACAAAATATGCAAATTTTCAGATATTTTGTTACAGTAGTTTTTTTTTTAATTTCCAAAGAGAGCAAAACCTGAAAAAATTTGCATTGTGTGTAAACAGAAAAATTTATGCAGATCTGCAACCAATGGCGCTGGAGAGCTCATTTTTAGATCAATTTAAACATAATTTAAGTGGCTTTAATTTAATATGCAACACAACATGATTAAAAAGAAATTATAACCATTTTCAAAACTTGGATTTTTAAAAATCTCAAAAACACCACATTAAGATGTTTTTATTAAAAATTTATGTTATTCTTGCATGTATTTATTGGTTGTAGGTATACCAAATTTCAGGATGGAGAAAAAATGGGGTTTGTTGTGACAAAAGCTTAATTATAGTAATGCGTGGTTCATCTGTGCACAAGTTTAGCTTGTGGGTAACTTTTCATGTCAAACGAACCACGGTTCTAAATCTTTGTGTTTCACATTTGAATGATACTTTGTTTATTAGTTGTACTTATGAAGTACATACATCTCAAATACAAATTTTTTAAAAATGTGATGGTAGTTTTTTTTAGTCAATATCCAAAAATTGCACAAATTTTTATTACAGTGAAATCTTGATACAAAGTACTCATTGCTACTTTAAATTTCATACTTAGTACTGAAAATTACTTTAAACTGAATCAGTATTTAATGATATCACATCTACAGAGGATTTGAAAAATTTGCTTTAAACAGAAAAGTATTTTAAATTGAAGTACTTAATAATATTTCACTGCATTAGTAATCATACAAATTGATGCAGATGTATCTGCAACAAATGTTGCTGGAGAGCTCTTTTATAAGTATCTCATTTTAAATCTCTTTAAAGCAGCTTTTATTTTATATCCAATACAGTGTTGTTTCTAATGGGTCTTGGTTTTCTAATTAAAAAAAGAATAATATTGGGTCCTCAGTGGTCTTGGTTGCCAAGGTGCACGCCCACGTGGTGAGGGTTATGGGTTCGATCCCACTTCGGAATGGCTCGGATTTATCACCGAGCACAGAGTCGGTACCACACCCAAGTGGTTCGGAGCCCACTATAATCATAGAGGTCCCGTCACCTTAAGCCTCACTGTGAAAAATCATGCGACGTAAAACATTTACCTTTACAGAATAATATTACTGACTACTGGAATGATACAAATCAGAAATAGTACTTGCCCTACCTGAAATTCATCCTGTGACAAAGTCCTTGAAATTTCACTGCTAACCAATTCAATCACATAATAAATTATAACAAAAATGTTATCACCAATAAATATTTTTAATGAAAAAATCATTATAGCTATACTAATACGTCATCAACATTTCTTAATTGTTTTCTGATGTAACACGTAAAATTTATACATTAGATAATATGCAGGGATCTCACTTTTCCAGTTTTTTCCGAGAAGAAGGGATAATCTTGTCATCTCTTCTTCTGTGAGAGTATATGTTCTTCCTGTTGCTAGAAGAAGGGATGATCTCGTCATCTCTTCCTCAGTGAGAGTATATGTTCTTCCTGTTGCTAGAGGGGATGATCTCGTCATCTCTTCCTCAGTGAGAGTATATGTTCTTCCTGTTGCTAGAAGAAGTGATGATCTCGTCATCTCTTCCTCAGTGAGAGTATATGTTATTCTTGTTGCTGTTCTTGGTTCAACTTTTTTCAGAAGGGTGTCCACCTTCACATCCAGAATATCTTGCCTTGGCTGTGGATAGTAAAAAGATGCTGCAGGTCCTCTAGGATGTAAGAAACTTACTTTTATTTCATTTGATTCATGATTTTTTGCTAGAATACAAGCAAGCCACCAAAAGTTGTCGTACATAACAGTCACAAATCGAGATTCAGATTCTTCCAGCTCTGCTGACAATCCATCTGATATTGCAGGTTCTTCTATTGTAAGGGAGTAAAGTTTGGTCTCCACTTGTGCTTCTGATATCGGGATGACTGCATGAAGTTTGTGTGTTCCTTTCACAATTATTGTTTTGCCAAAACGTGTTGTCAGTTTTTTTTTCATGTTCATTGTATTCCTTTGTGGTGCAATATTTAAATGTAATACCCGGAATATTTACTTTTGCAAATTCAAATAACTGTTGAGGTGTCATTATTTGCTGGTGCAAACTTGCCTTTGTTGCTAGTCGTTCCACAGTTCCCCCGAGACCATTATAGGCACTTTGACCGTGTGATGTGGCAAAGAAATGCCACTTTTCATTGATTCCAAAATCTGTTTTGTGCAAACAAATATTCTGAAAGTTCTTTCAGTTATTGTACTGACCTGCACAACCATCTGAGAAATAAAATATTAACTGTATGTTAGGAATAGCTTCTATGAGAGCAGACATAAGGTGAATTTGGAAGAGGTTGAATGCAATGGTATTGTGAGTCAGACATTCTGATATGAAGACATAATTGAGTTGTCCTCCCTTGTAATACATTACAAAAGCATGGAGGGCGGTCTGGCTGTTAGTCCAATGGTAGTATTGAACTTCGTCTTGTAGCACAAATGAATAATTTCCAGCAAAACCACAAATGACTACAACTTCTCTTGCTATCAAATTTGATTTCACATAATTATAAAACTCCTCTTGCGTGTTTGCTATAATGAGTGGGTTTTCAACTTCAACGGATCATCCGTGAACTCCTCTATAAACTCATCCTTATCTTTGATGACAGTTTCCAATGCACATCTATCTACAGACATCCACTTCTTATATGCCACACTATCTATCATTTCATCTTCAAACGTCTGAGTCAATAAAGCCTCTTTACAGTTGTTCATGTAGCAATTGGGTGATGGTGGGTTACACATTATTTTGTATAAACCAGTTTGGTAGTTTTTTATTGGTGTGTCGTCTCCAACCAATAAAAAATTTTCCATTTTAGACCCATTCATAATTAATTTTACATTCTGACGAGTTGTGCGTACACAGACTGTATGAGTTCCACCCTTCCCTGCTAAAATGCAGTTTTGTGGCCTCAGCTCACAACATTTAGAAAAACCAATATGATGTAGTGGATACTCTGCTTTGAACATTTTGTAAAGTTAATTCAGATTTGTCAAAACCAGCAGTTTTTGCATGAGAGGTTTTTGTTGATTGTCTCTTGTAGCAGTAACATCTTTCTTCCCTGGCATCATTCTGCTTACATCAGCTCTGTTATCAAGCACATGCTGAACTGTTGTTGAATATAAAGTTTTTTCCTGGCTTGGTGTTAGGAGTTCAAAGAATTCCCTTTTCTTAAACTAATTTTTTTACTGCTCTAGCCAAATAATTGCTAACTCCAAACTCATTTTGAATTCTCTTGGGGCTCCAACTACAAGGCAAAACAGATAAGATAGTCATTTTTTCACTCTGACTGGCAGTTTGGGAAAATTTGTTTATAACTCGGTTATCATTTCTGATTTGTCTTGCAAACTTGCTGACTTTTTATTCTTCACGTTCTGACGCCCAAGAAATGTTTTTCAATACATGCTTTTACTTTTTCAACTTTTTGTTTTGTATACAAATCTACTGTAAGCTTCTTTTTCTTGATTGGTGATTCTCCTACTAGCTCCACTGGTTTATTTAAATATTCCACAGAAGATTCAGGGTTTACATAATCACAGTCGTTCTTCCTGTGCGCTGCCATTGTGCTGTTCTTATCAGTGGTTTGTTGCTTTGGTTCAGACCGTTTTTTTACTGTTTGGTGAGTTTTAGCCTACATCCATCACATATTTTCATTCCTGCCTCACATTTTCCAAACCCAAAGAACACATCAATTCAGTCACTTTCCTCAGCTAACCTGATTTAGAATGTCCCGTTTCTTTTAAAGAATTACAGCATTTTACAGAAAAAATGCCTAATTAGTCTTTTCTCCTTGATTTTCCATAATTAAGTAAAAACTCCCAGAACAATTAAAACACGTAAAGAATAATTTTAAATGCGCAAGAGTCAACTTGATGTCACTATAAACACACAGTTTACTTGAAGACACTATCAACACAGCTGGTCCACTTGGAGTTGCAAAGAGAAGTGAGCTTAGATAATGTAGCAGTGACTGCAGACAGGTTGAAACCGGCTCACGCACACGTTCATACATGCAGAGACCTGTTTCCCAGTGCAACTACGTTAAACCGCTTATTTTCAGGAAGAATTTTATAGGTGACAAGAGTTTCCAAACCTGTGTAGAATAAGACTTCGCTTTTGTCTCTCGACTATAAAAAAGGTAAATACAGCAGTTTAAATCCACAGTGGGTAAGTACAAAAGATGGAGAAAAAAAGTTGTAAGTGTTATTTATACATGTTTGTAATATTTTAACAATATTTTCTCATGTATCCATTTTTCTCCATCCTCAAATTTGATATACCTACAGCCAATACATGCCGGAATAATATATTTTTTTAGGAAAAATCTAAGGTGGTGTTTTTGAGATTTCAAAAATTCAAGTTTCGAAAATGGTTAATAAAAATTTTTTAAATCATGTTGTGTTGCATAGCAAATTGAAGCCCCTTGAATTGGGTTTAAAATGAGCTATCAATGAGCTGTGTCTAGTACCATTGGTTGCAGGCCTACATAGATTATTTTGTTTACTGACCTGCACATTTTTGCTGTTATTTCAATTTTTGGATACTTATTACACAAAAACTAGCAGTCGCAAAAATTTTCAAAATTTGTATTTTAGATGTACTTCATAAGTATAACTAGTAAACACAGTATCATTCAAATGTGAAACATTAAAGTTCAGACCTCTGGTTGGTTTGACATGGAATGACCCAAATGTCCTATTGGATTCTTATAATTTTTTTCTTATATAGAACTAAGCAGTATTTCTTTCATATTCTATAATTGGCCACCCAATTTCTAATCTTTGAATAACAATTTTCCTGGATAAGCATAATTTTTATCAACTGATCCATCAGCTTTTTTAGTTTCATATACAAACAAACAATTATCAGATGAATTTCTAAAAAAAGTTACATATCTTATAACCACCTCTAAAATAAATTTTATGATTATTTCTAAGAAAACGAAATAGATCCCTCAATGGATAAATAATAATTTCATTTGTTTTATTAGAATGAATAGATTTTACTGGATATTTATTATCAACACCACTCATTTCTAAATAATATTTTCCTGATGAACTAACTAAAGCATGCATCATTGTAGTAGTAATTCCAGGACTACTAATAGCTTCAATTATTTGTCCATGGTTTGATATTTCAACTCGTAAAAATTTATATGGTAAAAAATAGAACGTCAATATTTCCATCTCTTCGATAATAACTAACACTTTCTCTTTAATTATATAAATTGTTTATAAACATATGCATCATTTGGGAAAGAAAATTCATCACCAATATTAATATCAAATTCAATTCTATTGTTATAAATATTTAAAATCGTTTTAGTTTGATCTGTTGGAGGAAATGTTTGCCTCTGAAAAGTTTTGATAGTTATTACAACTCACTTATATAGTAAAAAATATTATACAACTCATTTATATAATAAAAAATATTATATACGTATATATATATATATCAGAGAATTGCCTTTAATTAGTGAATTACAAAATATTGGTAAAAAAAGTAGAGGAAGTAGCTGAAGAAAATTATAATTTAATAGCAAATTTAGTTCCTGTTGCAGTAAAAAATTTCAATTCTAAATATTTATTATTAGCTTTAACGTATCTTTTACAACATTGTAAATTTCCGCCCAAATACCCTTTTCTAAAAATTAAATTATTTCATAATAATTTAATACATCTAATTCAATATAATTTTTCTTCACAAATTTAACATATATACATAGTTGCATTGTTAAATTTTTCTAATTCTTTATGGGTTATTTCTTTAATTTTTAAATTAATATCATAAAGTTTTTTAATTACTTGTAATTGTTTTATTAACATTTCAAAATAAACTTTTGCTACATCTTTACCAATATATTCTACAGGATTTTTATAATTACCATTAGAATATTTTATATAATAAGAAAAACCTTCTGCTTCGTATTTTTAATATTTCATTATATAAGATTTTTCTAGATTTGGTTCACATATGTTCACAATTTTTAATAAACATTCAAAATCTGCTAAAATAACAAAAAGAACTTTTAATTAAAGATTATAAATTTAAAAATATAATTCTTTATTAAATTTTGGCATTTCTATTCTTACAGCTTTATTTGTTAAACAATATTCTTCATGTTCATTTAATTTTTCTTTAGAATAATATATATTCTTAAACATATATCACAAAACATCTATCACAAGGAAAATTTTTTCCATTATGTTTACTAGTTTGTGATGAAATTAATTTTGATAAATCTTTAATCCAACAATAATGATTATTATTATTATTAGTTAAGTATAATAAATTTATATGTTTATCTTTATTATATTCTGTTACTTGTAAAGGATAAATATTACATTTTTCATCATAAGAATATATATTTATAGAAAAATTAGATTTCTTCTAAGATTTGGGTATATTTTTTATTTTCATTGGCATTTCAAAATTTTCTAAAAGCTTATTAATTTATAAACCAATAATTTTCTATTTAGAAACTCTCTCAGCATTATCTGTTGCTGGATAGTACAAAGCTGATTTTAACAAGCTTTTTTATTTTTTATTTTATCTGGTAATTTGATATATGATGAAGCATTTAATGCATTATATTTATAAATAGATAGTTGTAAATCAATAATATTAGGCAATGTCCAACCAGATTCTCTTCTTTGAAACTCAGACATTTGTTTGTATTAGTAACAATGTTTTGTCTTTTCTATAAAATTTTATATCGTTTTCATTTGATAGTAGTATAGTTAAATGATTGAAGTGAAAACACTTGTGCTTGATTATTACCTGGCATGTGATAATTAGCAATTATTTTTATATTAGTCTGTAGTCCATTGTACACTTTAATAAAGTCATTTATTATTTTGAAAACCTTACATTTTGATTCATTAATAAAATATTTGGCTCTAATAAAATAGCATATTTTCTATATTATATGTTTGATTTCAATTCTAAAATGCCTTGTTTACTATACGTGTTTTGTTAATTTTTTAATTTCTAGGATTTATATATATATATTTTTAGAGAATGAAAATATATTCTTTAAATATTTTTCATCTTGTTTATATTCTTTACTAATACCAGCATTAGCAAATGATAAATAATTAAAATTTTGTGTACTATTTATTTTATTTAAACCTATAGCATTAATGAGATCTTTCTTATTTAATTTGTCTGTATTTTTAATATTTAAAGATTTAGCTATTGTATATAATTCTTTACTTTTCAACTCTTTAAGATTATTTTTATTCTTTATTTGTTTTTATTTCGGTTTTATTGCAACTTTTATTTCACTAACATTATCATAATGTTTTTCTATTTCTTTAATTAATTCATTCTTCTTGAAATTGTGTTTATTTTTAATATTTAAAGATTTAGCTATTTTTCTCAATTCTCTCACTTCCATTTCACTTGGTTTTCATGATACAATTTTGCTCTCTATATTATTAAAAATTAATTTGAATAAGAAAATAATTATCAATTTTATAAAGAAATGTATTTATTGTTGAAAATTATTAGTAATAGTTTCTACATCCTCAATATTCTGGACGCTGTGTTTCACAAAATCTGCTGTTTAAAATTTATCTTTTCATCAATTTTTTACTAATTTTATCAATTGGATTTTATTTTCTTTATTTTGCTTTTTTTATGATATGTATTTCTCATATACCTAGGGGCAGTGATATTTCGCGAAAAGATTTCGACACAAGATAGAGTCCAAAGGACTGTAGGGTTGTCCAGCTTCTTTGATTGGCTAAAATATGTTCTGGCCCATGTTAACCGTTTGCGCACGAATCACGAAGGTTTGGTGTCGGAGTTAGTTAATCCTGAGTGGCTTGGTCAAAGACGGACACGGCACCAGCAGCCAATGGAGGTATAAAACAACAGCTGAAGTGTGTACATAGTATTGAAGTCTACTGTGTGCTCCGATTTTTACGCGAAATGTCACTGGCCCTACATATACCCATTTATACATATTACACAAATATATTATTATTTATCTTCTGTATATGGATATGGGGAAATTATCTGATATCTTTATATTCTTGACAATGTTTACATGTTTTTGTTCTATATTCTTTATTTTTATTAATATGTGATTTTGCTTGTTCTTGTTTTTCCAGATAAGATTTAGAAACATATTTTTCACATTTGTTTAACAATTCACAGAAAATGGTATATTTCCACTCTACTAATGATGCAGAACACTAGGATTGTAGGGTTTTACACTAACCTAGGAAGTTTGGGTTTTACACTAAACTACGAATGTAGGATTGTAGGGATTTAAAGGAACCGTAAAACACACCAAAAGAATGTAAATTGACTCACCTAAGTAGGGGGTTGGTATAATTCCTCTGATGTTAATAGACATAAACAAACATATTTCACAAGTTTTTT
The DNA here is from genome assembly GCA_002778355.1 of Clitarchus hookeri. Lineage (NCBI taxonomy): Eukaryota > Metazoa > Arthropoda > Insecta > Phasmatodea > Phasmatidae > Clitarchus > Clitarchus hookeri. The sequence continues at coordinate 512,495 of NQII01000541.1, read as the reverse complement.
AAATAGGTTCTACTTATTTTGACATTACGCCCTCTTGAATATGAACAAGATACACTGTGCAGAACCCTTTGATGCAATTTTTGTTGGTCTAGGACAATTCGTTCAGAAACTTAAACAAACTGGCTATACTGCTCATTTTGCAATTTTGTTCAATTTTTTTTTATATGTTGTACTTATTTTAAAGCTGCGCCCCTAGTATATTCGTGTTCTACGTGATTAGTAGAGTAGAAATATATAATAATTTTGATTTTTTTTTTGTGTTTTTCAGAAAAGCCTCTAAACTAGATATTTACCGAAGAAAACAGAGTAGGGTAGACAGTCCATGCTTGTGGTCGGTTAGAATGGAATTTATTGTTGCAGGAGAGAGTAATAGTAAGGAGGAATAGAAAGTTCAGGAATTGCCTGAAAAGGAAGTGAGGAGGCTGGGGGATTAACTTGCCACCCGGCGGATGACCAATACCAAGGCTGATTATTATAACAATATCCCCCTCCCCCTTCGCCAACCCCGTAGGCACTACGAACACGGTGGTTTGGGTACCAAAACTTTGATGAAATGGGTGAGGGCGTGACAAGTTGACATACAAGTAGAATACTGGGCTGAGCCCAACACTAGTAGTCTTGAAATTAACTCTAGATAAGGGCAGACTGGGGAACATCTAGGGCGAAGTGATATTTACACGAGAAAGAGTAAAGTATATGGATATGGAGAAAAAACTTATTTGGTGCAAGAATGGTAAACAACTGATATCTGCAGCAAATTACAGAAAACTTCGTACAAACAACCTTGCACTACCGAACCAACCTTGCAAAATATTATAAATGCCACAGTAAAAATTGTACGTACGCCTCTTTCTCGCCATCGTCAAACGAATCTGGACAACAACGATCCACCTGAGATAAAGCCATCTGCACAGAGCACCAGGCCTTCTTAAAGGCTAATACGATATTTCATTCAAACACACAGCATCTTATATTGTTTATGTATTGATTATTTCATCGGCGAGTTACTAGCCAACAAAAAGTAAAGTAACACTAGACTTAAAAAAATCTAATGTAACATTTTTTTCTAAATGAACTGTAGCGCCTCATTCTTGACAAGGCGGATGATGGAAATACACACTGCATTATGAGCATGTACAGTTGTTTTTCTCGTAGGATGGTATTTTCTCCCAGAGTTGTTTTCCTCACGCTGTTATTTCCCAACAAGTACCTAATAAGTAGTCACAGAACAAAATTACAGTAATCAATATAATTAGTTTTGCTGAATTGATTTATTCGAAATGCGAAATTGCCAAATCATTATGAACACCACATACACAAATGTACAAACACTCAAGAAATGATGAGGCAACGAACATACACAGCCCCCGTGTACTGCAAGACTTTATTATATATACCTACTTCTTATTAAACAAAACTGTTTGCAGACTTTATATGTTTTATTCGCCATTCCTTTTCTTTCTTGACATAGTTTTGGCAAATACATGTCTTCTAATGCTTTTAACTTTGTTTAAAATACGTTTCTCCCTGGCAACTCTGCCATTATATACATTCTCTCATATTACCCTTCGAACCGTTTCCAACTGCACATGTATTCTACATCCCTGAAGTAACTCTGCAGTAATTTTCAGTGCATGTTGTATTGCATGTTATTTTATGTAGTATAGACAAACTTTGACCTTCGTTGAAATTTCTTGGTCGCCCTTTCTTCGGTAAAGATTATATCTTCCTTTACATGTCGTTTTAAATTTGTTACAAAGTGTACTTCGAGAAATCTTTACTATTGACGAAATATTCCAAAGATAGGCCCGTAGTATGATGGAAGATGACGAATTGTCGTTGTTCCAATGCTGTATGGCACATCTTAGACTCCATCTGAAGGCAGTAGTAACTAAAAACATGGAACGATACGTGAGGTGTCCTTGCGCCTTCCTTCGATCTTGGCTGTGGTAGAATGTGCGGCCACATTGCAATACCTACTATTAGCGAGTTTTTCGTTTATATAATATGCTGAAAATACATTACTGCACATCAGGCATCCTTTCTATAGTTGAGTCACGTAATATTGCTCCGGCATGTATGCGATGACAATATTTGCTTACAACTTACATTCACATATCTAACAGCATATTATTGTGAGTATCTATAGGACTATGCTGGTGGGTGCAACAGACAGACAGTGAAGCGGACGAAGCTGGTAGCAGCCTCGCATGTGTGGTAACATTAGTTGAGAGATCGGGGGTAGTAATGTGGACGTCGTCCGGTGACTACGTTAAGAAAAGTCAGAATATTTTGTCTTAAACCTCGCATCCACGAGCTCCCTGTGCCCACTCTCAACGCCGCAGTCAAATCACCTGCACCAGCTACACCTGGCCACACCAACCACATTAGGCCAAGAGTGTGTAGTGTAGGTCAACAAGAACAGAACTAGTGCCTTCTTGCCGACAAGGATTACGTAACTCAAGAGACCACCCTACTCATATATAACAAATGTAGCTCTTTTTATAGGTAAATAGGTGATTCGAAACATTATTTACCCCAAAACCACAGCATTTTGGCATACTAGCATTCGATGTTATGTCGTAGCAGCTCGCGCCGTGACATGTGACGTGACCCACCATCAAGTAGCGTTGAACTAGTCTGTAAACCGAAGCTGCAGTGCTAACTGCCCCAAAGTATACCCAATAGTGCGTAGCATTCTTTCAAACATATCTAAAAACGTCACATCATTCACAGCTAAAGTCAGGGGTGTGTTTTATTGTATTAAGAGTAATCAAGCATGGCAGCCCACACCTCTTTGCTTAGGTGGACTCACCCATCCCTTCATGAGACAGCCACCTAACAACACTGTAACCAGTGAAATTCAAACCGATTACAGGAAGTGAAATATAGACACTCGCCACAAGAAAGTATTTAGTTCTAGTGAGCAATTATGTTACAAAAAGGGAGATGGTCTATAAAGCCCTCCATCCTTGTAACCTGTAATTTAGTGCTGTGACACTTCCCGTCAACTTTACAACATCAACTTTAAAAGACATTTGTTAATCAATGGGGGTATAACTAATGTGTTACATTTAATTTATACAAATTTCACCATTGCCATAATACTACATAGTGTTCATGTCATGTGTTTCCATTCGGCGTTTGACGTCGGTTTTTGTCACTTGTGACGGAAATTGATGTCACTGACAGTTCATCGGAGCACTCGAGCCACAACAGCAGCGTTGATCACACGCTCCGCGAGCCACCTAGGTTCCTTCATTTAAGCTGTTATCACTTCACTGCAATATTAAATTAATTAACTGGAACATTTGTTTTCTCTCTTTGCAGTACCGAGGAGAGAGCCACACACAATTTCACCAGATAGCTTAACACTATCGCGTATCCACATAATACCATGCTAATTTTTACCCTAAGGTCAACAGCAGGCCATAAGTGCTGTGTCCGTTTTTCTTGACCATTCACATGTAATAAAGCACAGAGAATAAACTGCCTTACGAAGTTCAATGTGTGTTGATTCATTGTAGTTCGCTACAGCCTTGTAGTACCTCCCACAATTTTACTAGCATATTTCAGGCAAACGAGATGGCCTACAGTCACGTCATAAAGTGTAAAAAGTGTACTAGTAAGTACATGACAACATCATCTGCAAACTAACTGAGACAACCAAGGCCCCCTGGGTCCTAGACCGGACGACATACGTCACTAAATCTGCACTGGGTTATGGTGCTGGGCAATTCAACACCCAGTCAGCCGTGGGTAACATCGACCATTACAATTTAATAATATTCCTATTTCGAATAGAATGAGCGCCAGCTCACTAAGTAAGCATGAAGTCACAGTTATCAGGATCGTGGGCCGAACTGCCATATGGCTGTATCCCTAGAAACACACAGTACAAATTTACAGGAAAACGTAATATATAGCCAGGGTACTCTGGCTCCCCAGAACGCCTTAGTATTATTTTTTACTTTATAAATGAAGGATGCTTCCTTGAGGAATCAATAACACTCTGGAATGGGCCAGGGCCCAAAATACAAGAATAAATGAGAACTTACAACTTTTGGTTAACTCAAGTAAATTGTAATGGTGAATAGTTTTCGCAGTTACATGTATACAATGCAAATTAAAGCGAACTTGACTCACAAGGCCTACCAGCGACCTTTACTGTACAAAAAGGCCAAGAATGGCACGAAAATTTACAATAGTAATTAAACATCCATGGTCGGCAAATTGAGCTGACAGAGGGCTGCTGCGAACGAGGGGAAGACTGTTGGTAGACCAAATAAAAGTTCCAGTAAATTACGTTAACCTATTGCAGTTAAAGGTTGAGCACAAAGTATGAGAATTCCCGCGACCCCTGCACGTGCAGCACCTCAGACCCATGTAATCAGACTTCAGAGATTACACGGGCGAGAAGCATTATTGCCAAAAGCTCGCTCCAATCTGCGAGGTAATTTAATTTACTTACCTCATTAACATAGATCTTGAAACATGTACACATAAAACATTGAAACGTTCTGAGTGAGTTTTCCTATTTCTGTAGAGAGTTAAGAGTGCTTTCTCAAACACTAATTTAAATACAAAACATGATTATGTGGTGCCTTCCAGAGCCAATGGGAAATTTAGGTCTGTTAAGTTTTAGGGCACTCTGCGACCGGAATGGCCAGGTTGAAAGAAAGACTAATTATTTCCCTCATCACTAATTGACTTGATTAGACACAATTGCACTCGGAAAATTATATAGAACACTTCAAATACCCTAGCCTTGCTACTCTACAGCTCATTAAATATTCACATGGTATGCATTTATTCTGCCATTACTTCGCAATCCCCTAAGAGCGAATTTCACGAACATTTGCCCTCCGGCGATAAATTCTAATGATATTTAATACACATTCTAACACTTGATTCCTATACAAATTACACAGATCTCTCTAGGGACACCACAGATACTCTGTTGGATCACTCGGTATCGGGTCATAACCCATTCCCAAGTGAATGATCCGGACACACATCGCAACACAAGAAACATGCATGTTGCACGGGCCTACTCGTGCAGCGACTGTGGGCCGATCACATGATGATAGTGACCATGCCATACCTGCTGAAGTGGCAAAGGTGTAGCCAGTAAAATTCAAACACATCACAGGACGTAAAATACAAACACTTTTCACAAGAAAAGTAATAATGTATCCAATGTTTATTTATGCAAGAGTAATTATATTTTCAAAAAGGGATATTGTCTATAAAGGCCTCCATCCATGTAGCATGTCATTTAGTGCGATGATACTGCCCATAAACTTCACAACATCTACCTCGACATACATTTGTTAATCCACGTGGGTGTCACCAAAGTGTTTCATTCAATTTATACCATTTTTCATCAAAGCCATAATGTGACATATTGCTTATGTAATGTTTTACCATTCGGCGTTTGATGTCGGTTCTCGTAACTTGAGACGAAAGCTAATGCCATTCGTCCAGTTCGGCTCAGAATTCGAGCGAGACTTGCAACGTGGTCGTCTGCTCTGCGAGCCCCCTCGGTACCTTCATTTCGGCTAATATCACTTTATTACAACAAGAACTTAAAAAACCAGAACATTTTATTTCTTTCTTTTCTGCACTCTCACCAGAGAGCTTAACATTACCTTGTATCCACATAACAACACGCTCATTTTCACGCAAATGTTACTGGTAGATCATAAGTACCGGGTCCATTTTCTTTCATTATTAAAATTGATCACAGTGAGTAAACAGCTTTACAAGGTTATATGATTGTTGATTCATTGTCTTCCGGGCAATTAGAGTGCTTGTAGTACCACCCACAATTTTTCTAATATATTTCAGGCGTACAAGACGACCTGCAGTTTCGTCATAAGGTATAAGTAATATAATATCAAGTATGTAAAATCATCATCTGCAAACTGACGGAGGCACCCAGGGCCCCCTGGGCCATCGACCGAAAGACCCACATCACTAACACTCCGCTGAGTTATGACACCGGACAATTCTACACTCAACCAGTCCTGGGTCACCTAGGCCACCTCATCCACCAACAATCAACAGAGATTACCATGGTTGGACCACATGGGTGAATGGCTAACTAGTGCACAAATAATTAACTTCCGTATCGATACTCCCCCTATCCAGCTGGAGTGGTTGATGTATGCTGCATCCCCAGCTCGCAGCATCTGTTCCTTTCAGGGCACCTTAGTAGCTTCTGCAGTCACTCTACTAGGATCGCTGCACCTTAACTGTGGAGCGCTGCCAAGTGGAAATGTGTTTAGGGAAGGATCCAGCTGATGCCCTGCTACAATCACTATCCAGCAGCCATCATGCTTTCATGGCCCCAACAGGTGTCTCTTTGGTGTGTTCAGGCTGGCTGAACATTTCCAATTTCAAACATCGTAGAGGAAACATCGGGCAAATGAAGGTCATCCTGGGGCGTCAATAGTAATTGATGGCCAGTGTCCCCATGTGCAGACCATTACCTACAGATTAAATCCCAATTAACGTGTCATTTATATTGTTTTCTGTTTTGTTCACTTTGTGAAGTTATAAGTGTTCATGTAAATAGTTGTCACAGGGAACTTAAAAAGACATCTCGCAATTTTATTCCTGCAACATGTTTCTGTATGGCCAATTGCCAACCAATGTAATTTTGACATGCATAATCTGCCATTGTAATTATAGAGTAAATTCAGAACTTTTTATGTCATTATTTCTTATACTATTTTGCTTGCTGTTAGAGACTTTTGTCATCAGGCCTCCCTGACCTTTGAGCAGCCTGATCCATGATTGACAGTCAGAATCACAGGCTCGTAGGAGAAGGGCGTACTGCTGCGCCGCTCTCGGGGCACCTCTACTTTTGCACTATCCATTTAATGACAATAGCTTAATTACTCTGGAAACTTTTCTTCTCTGTGTGTGGGAGTCGTCCCTTCTCCTGACAACTCACCTGACCCTGGGTCTTAACTTATGGTCTGCATCTTTGACTACTCCAGGTGACCACAGCCCTCGTGTGTCTGACGTAGATAGCTAATACGTGACTAAACATAGTGAACTGTTCTCCATGGTCACTTTATGACCTCTTAAGGATGTTCAAACAACAAATATTTATTGTAATCTTTTTCAACACTAAATGTTTCAAAATTGCCAAAAACGTGTTAAAATACATATATTTAAACAGTGATATGCCATGTTTGGTTCATAATAATCCTGAGCTTTAAAAACAAGATAATCAGTTTTGTTATTTTGATTACGTCGATTTTGTCTTTAGTACTGTTCTATCATATCAATCACGTAATCATATTCGACTGTTAAGAAGGAATGGTTACAGCTGCATCTCTCCCCGTCTAAGATGATGTTAACATAAACACACTCAAGTAACTTTAAGGCTGTCCTTTTTTTTACCTAAAATATTGGCTTTAAATAACACTACAAAATACTGTTTTCAGAACTTTTAAAAGTATTCTCGTTCGTGCGACAGACCGTTAAAATATTCGCAATCATTTGGTTATACAGTTGTATACAAGCTGTTCAATTTTGGGATTTTACTTTTCGCATTTGACATGGGCATTCTACTTCATAATTAACTTTCTGTTTTGAATTTTTTTTTACTTACTTATATCTACGGTTATTTTCGGTATTTTTTTGTTGACGAGTTGTTTTTCGGGAAGGGGCACATAACAATGTGTTGGACCTGTGACATTGTTTTCACTGGGCTAATTAGCAGTGACAAAGTCACTTTCACACGTAAATTTATATAAGCATCTATACATTATGGTATGCATTTAGAGATGTTATATTAGTGTCATTTCTTAGTAATCATATTATTGAATATAACGCTTTGCTGATAATATTATATCATAACTATTATTTTATAATAGGCAAATAATAGGGTAATATCGGTAATAGTACTCAATGGAACGAATATTTAATCGCACGAATAATCGCCCTAAACTATTAAAAATACCAACTTACGTGAAACGGTGATTAAATTTCCCTTCATACTTTAACAGGCTTAGGACTGTCAACGATTAATACATTGGCGTATAAAGTTAATCACCTTATGTAAATTTGATTATTGAATTCTATTTACAAGATTTATAAATATTTTTTTTTGTTTATATATATATATTTTCATTATTAAATTATTGTTATGTACATATTTACAGTTTTATTCACTTACAAATTTACATTTAAAAACATCAGTTGTTTTACTTTGTTTTCACTGCTCGTTTTCTTCCTACCTGTATACACAGCTTCATACAAAGCGCGACGCGCATGGTTAATAATAGTGTGCATAATAGCCATCTCACTCACTCATTCGCCGGCAGACCCGAACGACCAACCGACGACGATGCGAGACGGCCAGAACGAGAGATGGAGTGGCAAAGTGGCAACGCCGCGCGCGCGGCGTTGCAACTCCGATATGATTGAGCCTATTATTTGACTATTATATTTTATTATAATACCGTGGATTCGAATAACATATTATGAATTAACGTAGTCCATATTAGGTTACCTGTAACTATTATGATTATATTAGTTACACCATTAGACTATGCATAATGAAACCGTAGAATTTCGTTAGTCCGAATTGATAAAAGTAATAACAATGAGAGAGTATAATGAACTTTCGACATTAAACTTCCACAACAGAGTTCAGTACTAGCAATCGTACATTTCATAAATAAAAAAATTGTTTAATTCCAGAATAAAGTTCAATAAAATGAACCTCATTACTTAAATATAGCGCCGAATCCGGCCCGCAACCGGGAGTGCAGTGTGTAAGCAGTGGTCACTGCTTGTCACGGTGATAATCCGGTAACTGTGACCATGTTGACGTGACGGGAACTATTTCCCATACCTTGTTTCTGGTGGTTTGATTACAAACAGATTAGTAAAGAAGTTAGTGAATTTACTAATATCTGGTTAACAAAATCTACGTATAAAAATTCGCAAAAAGGAGTAGTTATCGTCAGCGTTTTCTGGAATGTGTGTGGCAGCAGGTGAAAAATATTTTAAGGTGGGCAAATCGTACATATTGTTTTGGGGAATTTTAGTGTAGTAATATATTGTATGTTACAGAATTACCACTAATAGCGTGTTCCAATTATAGTCTATTTAGGGTTTCTTCACACTTTTTGAGTCAAACCTTTGAAAAATCACCTCATGTATGATTGGGTCTTGCCTAACCATATCTTATTATAAGCGTTTTGTACTTCTGTTAAAAGATTATCTGAATTATGGTTATATTCAACTCTCATATTTTATTTGCAAAAAAAAAATTACAATGTTTGTTTTATAATTAATACGAATTAAAAAAGTGAGAAAATAGGTGGTGGTAAAGCCTGGTAAGAAATAGTTCTTATACAAAATATTATTAAACTGGGTCTGCATGAATGCAGTCTTGTCACAATGGTGTAATTTTCTAGACTTAGTTAAGCTGCTGGTAATTATGCAGAGAAGCAGCTTTTTTTGTTTAAAAAAAAAACCCAAAAAGTGGTATATTTCCACTCGACTAATTACGCAGAACACGAACATACTAGGGGCATTAACATATGCCTAATTTCGTAATGTGTGCCCACCTAACCTCATGATGAGTGAATTACTATTTTACATTTTTAAACCAACCTAGGATTTTAGTCTAATCTAGGATTTTAGGGGTTTAATGTCATAGTAAAACACACTGGAAGTATATGAATCAACTCACCTAGGTAGGCGACAGGTACAATTCTACTGTCCGTGACCCATTCAACTGTGGTGCATCTTACCTCAATCGACAAAACACCAAAAAACTTCTAAAACATTGAAGTAACACCCGCCACATAGGCAAATAGTACGCACATAAGCACTCGTTCTTGCACCCTCCAATCTTAAATCACAAGCCTTCGCACGGTCGGATTCGGACGTCACAACTGGCACCCACAAAAACATATCTGCACTGTGTTGCATCTCAACTTCCACGTAAAATTCCGTGATGATGACGTCTACAGACCCCACAGCCAATATGGTGACAACACAATGTGCATTTGTTCACGTTACTAATGCATTACTTCACCAAAAATCATGGCATCCGATGTAAACAAAGCGGCAAACTGCTCATACTTTTAACTATTTTATTTAATACGTTCCACTTATTTTAACACTACGCCCTCCTGAATATTAACAAGGTAAGCTGTGCAGAACCCATTGATGCTACTTTTGTTGGTCTAGGATGTTTCCTTCATAAATGCAGCTACTCTGGATAATTACCAAACACTGCTTTGTTATCACTATTTCACTCTCATCAGCTTGTAAGACGTCATTGTTAAGATCTGCCCAAATCTCTCGACGCAACCCTGTCCCCAGAAGTGACTTCATCAGTGCTGTTCAAATTGCACATCAAGTATACAAGTAAACTAACATATGTATACTTCTCACATCCTTGTGGCTTACATGTACCACCATTTGGAGCAGCATTTTATAGTTTACAATTGATTTTCGATATGATTATTTTATTTAAGGACTAATGGGGGAAGACCACTTCTGCATAGGTTTATAGTTTTGATCTAATAATTATTGGAAGATACACCTTGAAAAAGTTTTAACCAATTTCATATAGGCCTAACTGTAAAACAACGTAAACCAAGCTATCAAAATTGTAAACTCACCTACAATCAGCATGACAATAGATATGTAACTATAATTTGAATGATATTGAATATGTGATTTAAGTCTATAAATTTTGGCAATTAACAAGTTCTTTGTTACAGAAATACACGTTCAATAAGGCTTTGCCACACAGCATACACTACAAAAACGTGTTACAATATATTGTGAATTTGTGAAGAGTTATGACGGGCTAAAATCAACTGTAAACATTGATGCGACACTAAACGTCTAATGCAATGCGTTAAAAGCTGGCCAACCTGCAAGTTTTTGCATGTAACGTTTAATGCCAACCAATGATAATTCAAAACTTCACAAGAGATGCTCTGCAATAGGCCTAGATGGACCACCATTGCAGTAAATGTTTATTCAGAAATGTTATGCAAAATAAGTTTAACAAATAGTGCAAAAACCATTAAAACACATAATTTAGCATAACTATGAAGGCTGCAGTATCAGTTTTTATACAAAAGTGTTTTTAAAATTACCTACGCAGTTTAAAATATTTGTTCATGTAAACTATATTTTTATACTTGTCAATTGTAGACATGCCATTTTTCTCGAGTCTATTTGTAGTATCATGTATAACAAGTATTTTATAATTGTGTTTACATAAAAGTATTTTGTTTTTGGTTAAATTGGACGTTACTTATAATATTTCGTTTGTAAACATTACAAAGAAAAAACTAAGAGCAAATAGGTTGTAATGATGCAATCATAATAATTATCGGGATACTCGGTTCATTTTTCTTTAGTTTTGCGGAGACTTTGTAATATTTTATCAGGATTCAAAGTTATTGCTGTGGTAGTTTGTTTATCGGTCATATGTTTGCTTTTTCGGAAATCTTAAGTTTTTGTTCGCGTCAGCTATAGTAGATAGAAGTTTTCTAACTGCAGTAAACAGATTCTTTCTAGAAGTTTGATTATATTTTTACTAATACACAGTTCGGCATGGCGTGGGGAGTGATTCCGGCCCATGCCATGCCCTTATTTGGTCACGTTTTTGGCGCCCTAGGGCGAGGAGTGGGGGTAGGCACCCTGTGTGCCTACCGCCCGCTAGCAAAGCAAAGAGAAACAGTACACGACCAGCACTTGCAGAAGACGTGTCGAGGTGGCAAATATCCCCCACACCGGGTAACTTTATCATGCTCAATTATTTCTCTGCCGGTGTGGGAGGTCGCTAGGGTGCCAGGACGGAACTGACGTCCCTCATGCGATGCAAAGTTTAAATGACGTGATTAATAAGTAAACTACTGCTGTGCTGCTCTTTGCTTGTTTATCTGGTGAAACTGACTGTTCGTGACACTGCCTACTTGAAGCTTCTGTGTGAACGGTTTCTTTTGAATATTAAATACAATTACAGTAACAACCGAGACTTATTTTATTATTTGGCACCTTTCATGTTTCATGTCTCTACCGATTGGGCAAACCGAGCTGTAATTTCCAGTCGCCAGTTCTGGCGACTGCGACGTTACAAGGTGTGTTAGTAATGTCTAGTAAGAAATAGTTCTCATGCAAAATGTTATTAAACTGAAAGCACATGACTGTGGCGTGTTGTCTCTTTTGTAATTATTTATGCTCTTTATGCCAGTCTCTATGGGGCCACAGTGGTGTAGTGGTTAGACTACTCTCTTCCAACCTTGGTGAACCAGGTTCAATTCCCTGTGTAGCAACTTATTGGACGCATAGAATGTAGGAACAAGAACTTTTGCATACTCATCCATGTCTGCATGCATTCCGTTGTGGATTAAATCTCAGTTTCACATTACAGCTTAGTTGATAGCATTCAGCTATATTTAAAGTGGCTACGCCTACCTAGTAAGTGGTGGGTGGCAAAATGAGGCTGTTTGCAGACAATTGTGTGCTGTATACAGAGGTGGACAGAAAGAAGTTAAGGTATGAAGGCACTTACATATGACCGGCAGGAGCAGAGTTGCCAATTGTTCTGTATTGCACGGGATTCCCCGTATCCTGGGGTAGAAAAATTATTCCCGTATGATCATAGGACAGGATGTCATATGTCCAGTATCAGACTTCTTAAAAAATAAACAAAATTAACACACACAGTGTATGTAATTTACCATGATGTTTCGCTAGCTGGGTCAGCTTTTCCAGGCGACAAGTGGCGGTTGGCAAACAGTGAACCTAGTGGCCAAAAGGCGAACTAGGGTGAGGTGGGAAATTTTAAATGCAGCAGAGGGACTTACCATTATGTTTAAGGCAGGCGTCTGTCTGGATTTGGTGATGTATTGTTTGGCCAGTTTCCAGTGTCACAATTCTGCACTATTATTAGAAGGTGGTAGGGCCCTCGCCATACAGCATCTCACTACCAGAACTTTGACTTCTGGTACCCAACCAGAGTAGTTTTTACAATATAATTAGTAGGCTAACACCCTATTCCTACTTGTATATAAAACATTGCCTCGTTGTACCACACTCAAATTAATGGTTCTTGAGAAAACATAGTAGTTTCTGGCATTTACAAATAACTAATTTTAATTCTTGCTTTTCAAGGGTGTGTGTTTCCTTTAATCACATTAGTATGTTTTGTTTCCATAATGAATCATCGTACGTACTAATTTTGAACCTACAGTTCAGGATAAGCCTGTCTTTTAGAGTACTTTGTGTGCCATGAAATAAATTAAAAATGCACATGTATTGTTTTTGTGTCCTTTGTGCATAGTTATTCTCTTATGTGGATAGAAACAGCCTCTGGAGGGGATGTCAACAGAGGATACAAATAATTGTGATAATTTTCTGAGCCCTCTGAAGTCGGGAATCTATGAAATAGTTGTTGTTCATTAAGGAGTATTGATCCCTAAAGTAACTCTGGCCAAATGGAGCTTAAACCTAGTTATACCATCACTGACGTCTTGTGCATGCTTTTTCATAATTTTTCAATTTATGAAAAAATATTTTATATATATTTTTAACCTTCCAAAGTAAAATTAAAAAGCAATATTACAAATGTTTGTAATAAGTTGACAGTAGTGATGATAATTAATAATAAAATATTTGTTTGAAAGATGTAATGAGATTGATTGTTGGTTGTGAGATTACTGGCGTGACATAGCAGTAGACGTGAACAGTAACACTTAAGACAATCACTAGTAACAAGACATAACACTTCACAAGAATATAACACTGACAACATTTCTACTGGCTACACTAACTACCAGAGAAATAAAAGAAGTTATGATTTTACATGGATTTATTTACTGTAATTTTCTGGTGAAAATGAAATTATAATTTGTAAAGTTAATGTCCTGACTTTCTAATTGAAATTAAAAATGTAAAAACTAAAATTGCAATAACTGATTAAGGAATGTTAGGTCTTCAGATAACCACCATCCTTACAATAAGTGTTAAACTTAAATTATGAAAATCATAAAATAAATAGTGTTACTCTCTTATCTGTCCAAGATAAATAAAACTGAATTGAATAACTGCTGATTTCGAAACTACATAATTGAAAAATCAAAGTGAAGTTTTACTGCTTCCAAAAATGTTAATTTCAAAATCACCAAAGAATGAGAAACTACATTTCTTCTTTCACTAATTCAGTTTATTTTACAATACTTTAAATACTTCCAAAAGTTTCTCAGGGTTAATCAAATATCAATTTGCTGCGGTGCTAGCTCCAGTCTGTAAAGTATACGGACCACTGGAGCGTATCACACATATAGTGTCCGTAGAAAAGTTCCAAAATTAATGTTCAAACAGAAGTGGTTAGTTGAAGCAATTTATTGCAGTAGTTTCTGATGAATTCATTTTTAGAATGTTTGATTGCATAATTGATTGCTTGTCTGAATGACATTTCACAGTATCGAATGGGACCTTAAAATTAAAATGGTGTTTGTTTAGATGATCGGAAAACTGAATGTTTAAACATTTTTGATATTGTAATGTGCATTACAAAGGGCAAATTTCACATAATGTTGTCATTGCAGTGTGCAAGTATTAAAATATAAATATTAAGATAATACATGTACCTTTAAAACATACAAATGCCAACAGCACCACACTATAAAAACAAGAACTATTGGTTCAACACAAAGTTTCGCTGACCTCAATAGCATCGGCAGAGAAAACCGAGATCCAAAAGAGTGAATAGTTATTTCAACAAAACCGACTTTTATGCAGAAAACACAAATACAGTCAATCAGGTTATTTTGTGAAATCTTTTTTATGTTGTTATAACCCACAAATTATGTAAATAAAGCAATGCAAATAAATTTAACCAGTTTTTATTTGTTGCAGGGTCTTAAAATTTTTGCAGCCAAATTGTTTGATTAATGCAAAATGTGGCATCCCACCAAAATTTTTTACATCTATCTTTTACAAAATAGTTCTTTTTAAGATTGTACTTTTACATTAGTTTTGTTATTTTGGATGGGAATCATGCTGGTGATACAATGAATGTGTAATAAAGTATAGGCAATGGCATGTAGTATAGTTCATTTCATATAAGAAGGCCACATTCTGACAGTCAGTGAGTGGCAACTTAATATATTGAAAACAACTAACGTCCCATTTACAAAATCCTGTATCAGCTGATACACGAACGAACAAAAGTTAATATTAAGTTGGCTATTCTGAGAGCAGTGCCGAAGCTCATCACACAAGCAGAAAATACGTGCATAAGAAAGAGTTCGTACATTAATTAATACATTTTATTTTACGTGGTCATAAAACAGCAGTTTTTAGTTTTAGAAACGAAACTTCGTGATAAAATAGTAATGTATAGGTGTTCAAAATGAGATGCACAATAAAACGATACGTATCCAAATGTGACGAAAAAATCCAAAGTTTCCAGACTCTCAAACCAGGTGCTGCTATCTTGTGGGTTAAAAGTGCACCATATGTTGCAATATGCCCTTCCACGCCATCTGTCATCCATATCCCGAACTACACTCAGAAACATGTTATAGTTTTGTTTTTTAAAATAACGTATTCACGCGCATATATAAATAATTTTATTTTCCCGCGAGCTCTGTATAATTTTTAAAGTAACTTGTATTTCGTAAACCCCGTTTATGAACGACCCTACACACGTCCACAAGCTCCGTTTACGAATGCAGCGCCACCAAAGCAGTTCACCAATTGCCGCACGCAGCAGCACCTCCTGGCCACATCAAAGCCTATTCTTGAAACGCCATTTGATGGCGAATGGATACATAAACGAAAAGGCGCGGCGATTGTCAACTGTCAAGAAAGTGGCCTTCTTATATGGTACAGAATATAGCTGTCTCCTTCATATGCACACATGTGCTGTGCACATTGACTGGTAATTTTTTTCCTCTGTGAATTGACAAAATTTAGCTTTTAAGATAACACATATACGTAAAATCAAGTACCTCAATTTGGTATTTTGCTTAAGTGTACATGTACTTTAGTATTTGAATTACTAAAATTTTGTATGGAATTATAGAAAAAGTAGCGAAAAATATAGGCCTACTGAAATCACCTCAACAAAAGTGACTAATCCATGGATATATTATTTTCACAGAAAACAGATGTCCCTAATTATTCATAATTTTATAACCTGAGTTAATGTAAATATAATTAAATTACTGAGCACCATTTACTTGTAATTTGCATTAGTCCAGCCATCAGGTTTCTACTATATTTTTTGACCAAACATTGTAGTGTATTATAAATGACTAAATTCTTTACATGTAGGTAATATTGTACATGTTATAATCTTTTCTTGCAGGTGTGATACAAATTTGGCAAGGACCACAGACAACTAGCAATCTAACATGTCTACGTGGAAGAAAGCATCGAAAACAAACCAGAAGGTGCACAGAGAACGCCACCAGCCTGAGAGCAGGAAGCACCTTGGCCTGCTCGAGAAGAAGGGCGACTACAAAGCCAGAGCCAGAGACCATAATGAAAAGGAACGCACATTGAAAATACTAAGGAAGCGTGCCTTGAATAGAAACCCTGATGAATTCTACTTCCATATGATAAACTCCCGTGTGGTGGATGGAACACATCACGAATTAGAGAAAGATGATGAACATACATCGGAACAAATTCGCCTCATGCAAACTCAGGATATTCGCTACATCTCTACTAAAAGAACCATCGAGTCAAAGAAAATTGATCACCTGCAGTCAGAGTTGCACATGCTGGATGCTGCAAACAAGGTCAGGAACAAGCATATATTTTTTGTTGATACACTGCGTGAAGCCAAGAAATTCAATGTTGTCCAACATTTGGAAACGCATCCAGCTTTGCTAAATCGTAGGATCAACAGACCAAGACTGGCAGATTTGGAAAAGCTTTCGCTGCCACCTGTTGATAAAGTTTCAGCCCACTCGGCGGAGTCCAAGAAGAAGGCAGCGTATAAAGAGCTAAAGAAGAGGATTGAGCGAGAGAAAGAATTAAGTGTTATTCAAAGAAAGCTTGAACTGAAAAGACATTTACATAATAAAAAAGAGGAAGCTCCTAAAAGAATCAAACCGGGAACCAAGACTGCCCCACCAGTTTATGAATGGAAATATGAAAGAAAACGGTAACTTTTTTTTTACGCTGGACATTGTTTTGGAAGAGAGATGGTGCAATATAGACTTGTCATCAAAATTGGTTCAAATAATTCTTTGATACCATGTAAAAGTTTCATACATTGTAATCAAAACAAACAGATCTTGCCGTTTCATTATGTTTTCCTATCTGCATATCTGAACAAAAAAAAAATCTGTTGACAAGTGACAAAAATGTTTATAACATGTCTTCATTGCTTTAATTTTGGATGTACTAATGTTTAACATGTGTACAAGGTTTTGTATTTCAAATTTTCATAAAAGTCAAACCATTTATATATCGGTTATCTGGAAATTAATAGCAACCAATTAACAAATTAATGATACTCTACATTGTTAGAATTACAGTTACTAAATAATAATTTATGTGAAACTTACGTTTTGCTTAACAGCACTTTGTCAAAACTGGTAACGTGACAGGAGAGACTGTAAACAACTTCAGTTAAAAGTTATTTTTTTTTAAAACCATGTGCAGAATTAGGAAGTGCATACTGCATAATTATTTATTTTCAGTTTGAAGAAAGTACAGTTTACAACAGTCATTTACTCTACATGCAGTGCTGATTCTGTGGTAACAGATGAACCCAAAAGTACAACCAATATTGCACAACTGGATGATAGTGTTAAATATATTGTGGAGGATGTAAAGATAATGTATCCCACATGTGATACGAGTAAATATAAACCTCATAATGCTATTTACAAAATAAAATATATACACACTACAAAAAAAATTTTGCTCCACTGGGATTACTGCGTTACTCTGTTGTTCATGGCCAGTGAGAAAGTATGAGATGAAAATACACATTCCGATGCCTTGTGATGTGCCTACTGTTCCAGGGAACAACCTAGTGCAAGGTGCATAGTTAGGGTATACAGTACATATTTACAGTAGAAACATGTTTTTATGGTCCTGGTATTTACATTTACCTGGTTTTTTTTTATTTCAAGAATCTGCAGGTACATATGGTTCATCTTCCTGTACACACGTACAACTTTTTACTGTGGCACCGCCTGTGTGTTGTATTTGATGACATTACCACCAACCAGCCTTTCTGTGAATTAAGGTAAATACTGATTTGTGGTAGGCCCTATCTCGTTTGTAATAATTTTTAACGTACTTTTACTACAATTCACATTCCCCCAATATTTTACCCACTTTACTGCTGCTCTGGAATAACAGTTAACAAATAAATATTAATTTAAAAACCATTCAATATAATAACAATGCAAGGACTTAGATTTTTTTGTAATAAATTTGATACATTACATGAAATTAAATATGTGATGCTAATTAAGTGAATTTCTTAACAGTAGCCTACCAAATTCTAATTATCAGTCCAAGTAATAAAAAAAAAAATTCCCAAAATATACAATTCCAGCCCGTGCAGGCAACATTCACAAGCTTGTACTCTGAAAACATGCATCTTGTATAAGAAATCTGAGAGATGTTCTTAAACAAGTTTATGCACAATATGATCATTCCATCACTAGGCAGACCTGCCGAGGAACAATGTGCACCTGCTATGTGCCTATTGACGGTTGGTGATGATGTAGATCTTGACTGGAGGTTCACTGCCGTACACAAACACTGTGGGCTCAACAGCTTGCTCAGTCTGAACATGCAAACCAGTGGATGCTGCCAACATATACAATTAAACTTCATCTCGTACACTTTCCAACAGTCCATAAGAGAGAAAAATTATTGTGTACAATAAAGGAACTGATACTGTATTGACATTAAATTACATCAAAGAAAATTTGAAAATATTGTTAAGGACGTGTAAAATTAGATGCGACACAGTACAGCTGTACTGAATATTGTAATGTGTATGACAGGTGTTAACATATTCCAATTATACACACACTTGCAACAAGCCTTGCTATAATGTTTAAATTAACACAGTTGTACTAGTAAAATCTATGGGTGTAGTTAGATTTTTGGTAAGAAAAATGCCAAGTAAGAGTTGTCAATTATATCTCGCGAACCATGCATTTCAAAGCCCAATAACCGTGTCCTAGATGATTGGGCTAAAACTGGCAAGTGATGAAAAGGTTATTGCAGTACACTTTTCTCATTAATTTGTTCACTTGGACGAGACCTGTTTTAACCCCACGTGGAGCTACAGAAGACAGGCTGCCCGACCAAGGCACTGGCTAGACCCAAAGTCGAGATAGTAACAATTTTTTGAAACTATTACACCATAATATGACAGCATCATAGAAGCAAGTTGCAGACTGAAAGACAGTACACCAGTTAAGTTTACTCTCTCAACTTCATGTATACGAAACAAACAATGTGCTATTTACAAAGTCCTGTATCAGCTGATGCATGAACGAATGAAAATTAATATTACGTTGGCTATTCTCACTTCACTGCTTACGCACACGGACAAGGAGAAAACATGTGAGTAAGAAAGAGTTCCCAGATTAATTAAACAACTTTCTTTTGCATGGTCACAAAACAGCTGTTGTTAGTGCTACAAACTAAACTTCGTGCTAAAGAAGTAATGTAGAGGTGTTCAAAATGAAATGCAAATACAAAACGGTCGGTGTTCAAATGAAATGCAACTTCAAACATTGGGAGTTCTGTTTACGTCATATTCCCACTCATCTTGCAATCCATACATGCTTGATATTAATTCCAAAAGCCTGCAGAAATATCGCAGGGTATAGTTAAATTATATTTCAAATAATGTGACAAATATATTTTAAACTTGTGTTGTTTTGAGCCAGTAATAAGAGAAAATAAAACTTTTAGAAATACGGGATCAAGAGCAGGCCAACGTGCTGCTATCTGTTGATGAACACGCTCGGTTCACAACACGCCATGCCACGCCATCTGTTCTCCATCTCCCAAAACACTACCAGCCAGAAAAAAAAATAGCTTTCTTGTGTAAAATATTTACAATATTTACAAACGGATATCAATTAGTTTATTTTTCCGCGAGCTTTGTATAATATTTAAGGTAACACATGTATTTCAGTGCACAGCAATTTCTATTGGGCGGTAATCATTACGCCTACGTTCACTGTACAACATGTTCTTCTCTTCTCGCAAACCCATTACTTTGTTGTTTTTGTGTTGTTACTATACCGTATTAATAAAATGAAAGTGGGACGAGCATAGGTAGTTTTTAAGAACTTCTTATGTTATTCGACAAGACATATTTCCAACTTGAGCTGTTTAGTCTTAGTAATAACAGAAAAAACTGCTTTGCAAGTTGTTGGCTGATCAAAGTGCGTTGTCAAGCAAGTCCGCTGAATTACTTTTATCTCCAGTCTTAACATATTAGCTGTAACATCCAAAGTGTGATAAGAACTACAATTACCATCTCGCAAAAGTTAACCCAAATTTGCTGTCTCTAATAAATTAAAAAAAGTTAACAAATATAAAATTTTTGGCAAGGTTTTCTATTTTTACTTTTATAACATACAAATTATTTTAGACAGATGTCAGTCAATGAATACCTTAAAATTTGTTTGGCATCACAATGAAAAGTGGATTAGCTGACAGCGGGTTAGTAAAATATACAGCCGACAGCTGATGGCGAAAGGAAACACAAACAAAAAGTAAACACTGGTGCTTCTTTCGTCGAACTGTCAAAATCTTGCCAAGTTACACAAGACAAGACGGTAGAGGCGGTGTAATGTGTGGCCCTTATCGCTCTCACACATCTTAGTCTTGGTCACGTTAAAATATGTCCTGGTTTGAAGCAACCTTAACCCCAGACGTACTGAGAGTTTTTTGTACACTCCATTTTATCTATATTTTTCATAATACAAACAAGATGTGGCGTGTGCATGCGCCAGCACTTACCTTGCCGTCGGCAACAACCCTCAATACATCAGCGTACATAAACGACTCAAGCTCTGTCTGGCCCACGTACAAGCGGCTGCGTTTAGGCGGCCTTATTTCCGGCGAAAATGCAAGTGCTACGTGGGTAAATACCACATATTATAATTTTCATAAACTTCTACGATGTTAACACTATTTTAAAAAAAGGGGGGGGGGGAAGACATACCACAAACAAAAACATATTGACCAAAAAGGTTCTATTATTTTAATTCGGAGAATCTGCTGTGGCCTATCAATTGACGGTAGCAGCACAACGTCTAGTATGTTATTGCTGCATACTAATGAACATATTTTAAATAAATTTTAATTGCAACTACTTACATTTTGCATGTTGTTTCCCCCCCCCCCAACTGTATGCCTATATTTATAGTTCTTTGAAAATATAGCCTCCTTTTTATTTACCATATTAATGTGTAAATACTGATGATAGATACTATATGTTGACTGTTTGCATACTAGTACCTTTTTTTTTTTTTTTTTTTTCAAATACCTTAACTGTGTATAATTTGTAGTTTTATGATGCCCAAATACACTATTTTATGTTGGGCAATATCTCCCTCATGAAACTTTTATATGAAGAATACTCACACTGTAATAATATTCTGCTGCTTGGTCTCATAACAAGATTACAGTGTCACGGACCAGAAATTAAAAATTAAACTCATTTGCATACCGAAATAAAGAAAATTTAAAAAATACCTTTTTTAATAAACACAATACTGCTTAAAAACATTAACACAGGTTTTGACGTAATTGGTTTTTTACACAATTTGAGTAGTTTTACAGAGATACTATGTTTTACATGAAGAAACACACACATACAGATAAATGACACGTGAAGTTACTTTTGTTATGTACTTTTTGACAAAGTTAGTTTTGCACATGCACATTATAGCATAATTACTAAAATAATTTTTTGGAAATCACAAATGTTATTATGCCCCTTATAGCCCATACTCATTAATGTAAACATATGCCCAAAGAAAAAAAAACAGAGCTCACCTAGCATGCTGAAGAACTGGTCGAGGGTATCGCTGTTGCGTATGGTGCATGCCAATACGACAAGGCACTTGCTGTTCACCCCGGCTACAAGGTGACGCAGAGCTTCACATAACGGCTGGAATATGGTGCAGTCGTAAACCACGTCTGACAACACATTATTTACACACGGCACCTCACACACACTTAAATACCATGTAAATATAGCTGTACTCAAGATAATCACTCCACATAAATGTATACTTATAAAAAATTGTTCTAAAAAGAATTTTAATCCATGCAAAGCTTTAAAATATTGTAATGCTATTCAATGAAACCGCAGTATAATGATAGTTGACAATGGCAAAAAAATTATTGCTATAGCGAGTTATCGTTATAACAAAATTTACCATGCCCCATAATTTTTTTGTTATTGTATTTGCCCTCGAAGATCCTGTGTTTAACGAATGCCGTAAACTACGCGTATGCAGCGACAAGTTAATACAAAAAAAATTGAAACGTCTGACAGCGGTATTATGTAACGACCAGCAGGCGCGACCATGCTTCCTCCTCCATTCTTCTTCCCCTCCTCCAAGTTTGAGGAAGAGCCGTGAGGGAGTTGGTTGCCTACCAATCAGCGCGCTACTTCACTCATTCTCGCTCTCCCTCTCTGTCACATACACACAAAGCCTGGAGATACACACGTATCAGTTCAAATATAAACAAATGTAGCTTTATGGTAGGTTAGAAAAATATTTAAACAATCGTGAATAATATTTTGAAGGAAATAAAAAATATAAACATTGAAAACAGACATTTACAACAAATGAAAAACTTATGATTTTAATTTGTTTTACTATAGAAAAGTGTGAATTACCGGCATATGTTTACAATTTGTTTGCTTACATAGGCACAAAATTTGTACTACCTTTATCGTGCAGAATTCACTGTCTTGTACACCTGTAATAAAATCTCATATATTGTAGTCCACAATTGCATACATGCCCTATTGATATTTCTGCTCAACTCAGCAGTATAATTCACACAACAGTATGCAGGCTACTATAGCTGATTGCCACTGAATTCTTTTTATTTTTGTTATGACCACACAATATACTAGTTATGGTTCGGTTTATTTTATTGGTGGTGTGGGGATCTCTAGTTAAACGTCTTTCGTGAGACGTGATTGTTTTGTGGTTCTTCTTATGAGAGAGTGCTTTAATGAATACAGTGGAAAATTTTGTTTGTACGAAAAAAAACTCAAGGTTAACTTCATTGAAAGAACTAAATGCGATAAATGTGTCGCTGTTCGTACCAATGCGGAAAATACTCAACACACAAATATTGTTGCATTTTTTATATAATGAAATACGCTAAATGGGTGTTTATTTAGGCTACGTACATTTGTAAACCTCGCATATGATTTTGAACTTTGTTACAATGTCTAGTTTTTTTATTTCATTAGCACACTCCATAATCTAAACAGAACTAAGGTTTACAAACCGTAACACATAAAGCTACGCTCACAATTTAAATCCGCTCAATATAAGATGCAAAAAATGCAGGAACAATCATAAGTGTTGGATTGCTACCTCTATGGACATTCTTGTATCAAAATGGTCTACGCTCGGTAGTCGCCTGCTCTGTCGTTTCGCAAGCTTCTGTAGCGATGTGTCATCAAGTGTAACCGTGTGTATAATAAACGACTGGGCTAGAAAGCTTTTGCGTCCACTTCTCTGCCTTTGTGCAATAATTCAAGTGGTTATGGGCCCAGTAATTCGAGTGGTGCGACAATACAGAAACAGTGACGGTTAACGTTTTTTTTTTTTTAGCGTGCATTGAGTGTCGTAATACAAGTTATGATGGCCTCAAGTAGTAATCATTTGCAAGTAGAAAAACTTGTAGGTCGGCACAATTACGGCGACTGGAAATTTGCCATGAAGGCATATCTTCAACTAAACGACCTGTGGGACGCAGTCGAAGGAAAAGAAAAGGACAGCACGAAAGATAGGAAGGCACTCTCAAAAATTATTCTCTCTGTGGATAAAATAAATTATTCACACATTAAAAATGTGAATAATGCCAAGGAAGCATGGGATTGCCTGGAGCGTGCATTTGAAGATTCAGGACTGACAAGAAGAGTCGGACTTCTCAGAACTTTAGTTACAACTCGCCTGGAAAACTGTAAGTCCGTGGAATCTTATTGTGATACAATAATTACAACCAGTCATAAACTTAATGATATGGGATTCAGCGTGAATGATGAGTGGATCGGTACCCTATTGTTGGCGGGGTTACCCGAGGAATATAAACCTATGTTGATGGGATTAGAGAGTTCAGGAATAAAAATAACGGGAGATTCAATTAAAGTGAAACTTTTGCAAGACATTAAGTCTAATGAGGTCAAAAGTAATGATACTGTACTTTATTCATCATCTAAGGTAAATAGAAAGGAACCACCACGGTGTTATACATGTAATAAATTGGGACATTTAAAAGCTAATTGTAGAAGTCGAAGGCCTAGTAACAATTATAAACAAAATAACTGGGACAGTAAAGGCAATACAAATGACAAGACATTTTGGGCTTGNGTAGGCCTAGTAACAATTATAACCAAAATAACTGGGACAGTAAAGGCAATACAATTGACAGAACATTTTGGGCTTGTTTGTCTGGAGATAATGATGATAATTCATCATGGTATTTAGACTCATGTGCCTCTACACACATCACAAATAACAAGAATATATTTACCACTAATTTAATAGAGAAAGAGAGTTCAATTACAGTTGCCAATAATACTAACCTAAAAGTTGAGGCAATGGGAGATGCTTCACTCCATCTTAATGTTTTTGGAAAACATGTAAAAAGGAAAGTTAGAGATGTTATGTATGCAAGAGATGCCTCTATCAATTTACTGTCTGTCAATAAAATTATTCAGAATGGTTTTAAAATCAGGTTCAATCAGAATGGGGCCAAAATTTTTGATGAAACTAACAATGTTGTGGCCACAGCAAAACCTAGCAACGGTATATACCGAGTCGACACCTACAATCAACACGAAGTTAAACAAGAAATTGTTTGTTCAGTACAGGACGATTTTTTATGGCACCGCAGACTAGGACATATAAATAGGAAAAACATGAAAATGATTACAAAAATGTCAACTGGCTTGAAAGACCTAACTTACTCTACCAATCCGTGCATTATATGCTAGGAAGGTAAGCAGACAAGAATTCCCTTCAAATCCAGTACCAGTAGAGCCAAAAACCTGTTGGAATTAATACACACTGACCTAGCAGGCCCCATGGAGCAAACATCTATCGGTGACAGTAAATACTTCTCTTCTCTTATTGATGATTATTCGACGAAGATATTTGTTTATTTTTTAACAAATAAAAGTCAAGTTCTAGAGGTCTTTCAACAATTCAAGAAAATGGTAGAAAATCAAACGGGTAGAAAAATAAAAATATTAAGGTCAGACAACGGCAGGGAATATATCAATTCAGAATTTAAACATTTCTTAACTAACTGTGGGATAAGACATCAGACAACCATTCCGTATACACCAGAACAGAACGGAGTTTGTGAACGAGCCAATAGAACCATAGTCGAAAAATCAAGATGCTTACTGTTTGACGCAAGACTTCCTAAGGAGTATTGGGCAGAAGCTGTCAATACTGCCGTGTACCTTATAAATAGGTCTCCAACTTCATCACTTTGTAATAAGACACCATTTGAGACGTGGTCAGGTAAAGCACCTGGGTTATCTCATTTAAGAATTTTTGGTTGCCCAGTAATGGTCCAAATCCCAAAACAATTAAGGAAGAAATGGGATCCAAAATCAGAAAAACTCATTTTAGTGGGCTATGGTACCAACACTAAGGGCTATAAATGCATGAATCCAGTTACGAAAAAGGTAACTTTTAGCAGAAACGTTACATTTCTGGAAAATGTAATGGCACCTCAAATTCAAGAACATTGTGTAGAAAATGACCAAACAAAGGATGAAACAGTAAATGATGTCAAGAATCTACAGTATGTAGAAAATGAACAAACAAATAATGAACCAGTGAAGGATTTACAAGTCGAAAGTCAAAATAAAGTTAAAGCCCAGGAGGAGAACAGTGAAGAAGAAGAAAATGGGGTAGGAGAAAATGAAGACAAAAGTAGAACAAAATCAGGAAGAGAGGTGAAAACCCCAAAATATTTAGACGACTATAACGTTTATTCTGCCTATTACTTAGAGTCGAATGAAGATGATCCACAAACGTATGCAGAAGCAATCAAGAACCCTGAATGGGAGTTGGCAATTCTAAAGGAGCTGAAATCTTTAGAAAAATTAGGAACATGGATTATTGATGATTTGCCAGATAAAGAGAGAGCTATTGATGTAAAGTGGGTTTTCCGAACCAAAACAGATGGGACCAAGAAGGCTCGTCTCGTAGCAAGAGGTTTCCAGCAAAAGTGTGATACATTCTATAATGATATATATGCTCCTGTTGCCCGATCATCTACAACTAAAGTGTTATTATCCCATTCACTAACAGAAAATTACTCTATGCGTCAACTTGACATTCCTTCCGCTTTTCTCCATAGTGAAGTTGACACAGACATCTATGTGAAAGTGCCAGAAGGTATGAATTTGCCTGGAGGAAAAGTTTTGAAGTTGAAAAGAGCACTCTACGGTTTAAGAAAAAGCCCGAAAAATTGGAATACCAAGTTAAATGAATTTCTGTTGTCCCTAAATTTTGAAAGATCAAATTACGACTTTTGTCTATATTATAGGAATAGTATTAAGTTAATTATCCATGTCGATGACATCCTTATGATTGGCAAAAATGATGAAATCAATGAAATAGTGCATTCTCTGAAAGAAAAATTTGACGCTAGGGATATGGGTACGGTCAAAAACTTTCTAGGTTTGGAAATAGAGAGGGATGATGTATCATTAAAAATTTCTCAAAAAGCTTATATTCATAAAGTTCTAGCGGTTTTTAATATGTCTGAGTGCAAGAGCGCAAAAACCCCCATGGAAAGTGGATTTCAGTATATAGAAAACCAGCCCATTATAGATGTTCCTTACAGAGAATTAATAGGATCATTGTTGTACCTAGCTAACAGCAGTAGACCCGATATCATGTTCGCGGTTTCCTATCTCAGCAGGTTTCTGGACAAACCAACCAACCAGATATGGACTGCCAGTAAAAGAATCCTGCGATATCTGAGAGGAACAATAGACAAAGTGTTAACTTTTACAAAAGGCCTAAAAGAGTTAGTAGCTTTCGCAGATGCTGATTGGGCAGGGGACAGAAGAGACCGGAAAAGTGTTTCAGGGGCAGTTTTCTTCTATGGTGGAAACCCGGTAGACTGGATATCAAGAAAGCAAACTTGTGTAGCTACCTCCACTTGTGAAGCGGAGTATGTGGCCGGTTCTGCAGCAGCACAGGAGGTCATTAACATTCAAGGTATCCTCTCCTGTTTGAAGGTAAAACAGACACCAATCTTGAATATAGACAATATGAGTGCTATATCCATGTCAAAAAGAGGAAAGCACATAGACATTAAAGAACATTATTTAAAAGACTGTGTAGCCAAGAAGTTACTTGATATAAATTATGTATCTACAGAAGACAACATAGCTAAACCTTTGTCATTTGAAAAATTTGAAAAATGTAGAAGTGACTTGAATGTTATATAAATTAAGTATCGTGACATGTATTTATTAAGTTTAACAATTCAATTATATATATTTAAATTGAGGAGGAGTGTTGGATTGCTACCTCTATGGACATTCATGTATCAAAATGGCCTACGCTCGGTAGTCGCCTGTTCTGTTGTTCCGCAAGCATCTGTAGCGATGTGTCGTCAAGTGTAACCGTGTGTATAATAAACGACTGTGTTAGAAAGCTTTTGCGTCCACTTCTCTGCCTTTGTGCAATAATTCAAGTATAAGAAATGTAACATTGTCTAGCAACTGTTACACGCCTGGCACGTGGAGAAGCAGCTAGCGGCAGAGTCTTCCTATCCCAACAACATAGAAGGAGCGGTAGGCGTATAGCATCTCGCCGCCCCCTCCTACATTCTATAATAGTGCTGGCCATGTAAAAATTAAGATATAAACAAACACTTTCATCAGTGTTGACCATGTCACTTTGACAGTTCTGTTCTTTTGGGGTAGGTCAGTGTTGGGTACATGCGTAGAATATGAATAAGCGGTCTACCTCATCTTTAGTCTCATCATCGAAGTTATATTAGGCTCACGTGAGCAGCACCCTGACCCTGACCTTGTTCAGCATTCTGTCTCTGCACTGCGGATCCCACCTCTTAATGGTGATGGGGGGGAGGGGGGAGAGAGAAAGAGAGAGCATTCTCAACATATGGACATATTTTGTCAGATCAGAGAAACAAATTTGAACCCAGAAGATCTTGTGATCCTCTTTGGAGAGTTTTTATATATTAAACTTACCAGTGACAAGTGATGTAAACACGAGTGGAAAAATGTGTTTCTTTACAGAAATACTTGTAAAATTTTATTCAATACATGACATACGATGTAAACATAGGTAAAAAGCGTGTTCCATTGCAGAAATATCTGTCAGATTTATTCCACAACTTAATTTTGTAGTTCAGTTAAGCAATTTTAATGTGTGGAGTACGTTATTTGATGTTTAACTGCTCTGCTTTTATTCACATTTTTCAGGAGTTCCTAGGGATGAAAGCAGGATTACAGGAGGAGGATGTATGTTTTCCATATTCTTTCAGTCAGAGTCCTGAACAGATAAATCATTAATCAGGTGAAAAACAAAGCATGAAGAGAGTGTTGTGGGTAAGGTATCAGCCACATTTTCTACCCTATCTTCTGCCTCTTCTAACCAGTCATTGATATTTACTGTTATCACCAATGAAATAGTATGTGGCATGCTGAAAAACAACACAGTCAATGCACTTTTGTATTCTGAGTTCATGAACCCAATCAGCACTCTTAACTACACAATTTTAAAATGTAACAGCGCAGGCAGCTATAGGTTATTCATGGTAAAGTGAGCACTTTTGAAAGTCCTCTCATTTGGAATAATAGACAATGAATATGTTTTTAGCCTTAGACGTTGTAACGACGCAATATTCATAATTTTTCGGGACACTGGTGTAAAATTCTTTTGTGTGTATGAAGCTTTGGAAAGCATCGTAATATTTTTATCGGGTTCAAGTTTAAAGCCGTGGTGGCTCGTTTCCCGTGTTTGTTTATCAGGCAGACGTGTGCGTTTGTAGGTTAATGGGCGGACGTCTGCTGTTTACGTTTTATCAGTAGTCCGGTTACAGTTTCGTTTCGAACTTTGGTTTTTTGGAGAAGCGTCAGCATTATTTAGCTATTTCAGGCAACGTCGACAAGTTTTAGTTCCTTCGGCGCAGTTTTAATGTGTCAACAAATGTTATACGAAACGAGAGGTTAGTTTATCGGGATGTTGAATGCGGCGACAGTTTTAGTTCCTCCAGCCCATTTTCAGGCAACGTCAACAAGTTTTTTTTGTACTAGAGGTTAGTTTCTGTTGACAGCGCAGCAGTCGATAACGTGTTGAGCGCGGGACACAGCGCAGTTTGTGATGATGCTGCTGGCAGATGCCAGGCGCTTATCGCAGGAGAGGGGGGGTGCGAGACAGAACAAAAGGCGCGTCTGTCTGGCGCCCTTCACTTCTTGAAGTCGGTCGTCGGAAGAAGGTACTTCGGGGCAGTCGCCCGTGAGGGCAGGTCAGAACAGTAGTCGTCGTAGTACAATCATAGTCTAGGTCGCGTCGTGTGTGCGAATAACCCCCACATCGGCCACTAGACTTTATTATTTTATTTCTCTGCCGGTGTGGGAGGTAGCCACATATGATATTTATTTTTATGCAAGTTTTGAGACAATAACCTGTAAACTACTGTGGCGCTGTGTCTGTACTTTTATCTCAAGAGAGGTTCGTACTCTGCATACTGAAACTCCATCTGTGAACTGTGTTGCTGAATGTTAAATAAATATATATATCAAACTAATCTGGAACTTCTTTCTTAAGTAACTAGTGTTCAATTAACTGAGTCTCGTGTTTCTACCTCTGAGCAAGCCGTGGCATTATTATAAATAACGAGTGTAACAAGTGCCGAACGTTACAATATGGCGCCTAACTGTGAGGCTGTAATATTTTAAATAACGAGTTCGAACGCACTGCCCAGAACATTACAATATGGCGCCCAACTGTGAGGCAGAAATAATATTATAAATATTAGCTTAACGAGACAAAACTGCCCGGAACATTACAACGTTAACTTCCAAGTGCGGTGGAATATACAAACTATGTTTATTACTTACATGGCAATATTTATTTTAAAAAATGGCTGAAAGGAAAAAGTAACTAGAGCCTTCAAAAGTGCTCACTTTACCGTGAACGGCCTATATGAATATGAGTAGCACGCTGGACCACAGTATTCCTCCCTTATGTAGTTGTCATCTGAGAAGAAACACTGAACCATCAGACCCCCTACTGCCCAATGCCCGATTGCTCTTATCAACTTTCCTCCTACATACAGTCACACTCCCTTCCCTCTCTTAAAACTTCCTTTTACAAACAACAAGTGAAAATTCATCTTCAGCTCTTTATTTTTGCCATTTCTCACGTATAAGGAGAGTTGCCAACTGTCCTGTATTGTACGGGATTTTTCATATCCTACAGCTGAAAGAATTATTCCGTACGGGCACAGGACGGGATGTCATACATCCCGTATTTCAAACTTCTCTGAAAATAAACTGAATATCAATATACACAGCATCTGCAATTTATGACCTCCGCGATTGCGGGTACATTTACTCTAATGCTCTAACCCAATGGCCACAGACAAGTACAACTGATGCAGACAGGTGGCATTCGTCTCCTAGTACATTCCTGTAAGTAGTGCTAGCAGAGACATGTACAGTATATTTTCTTCCAGTGTGCGTTGGTGTCTCCTATTTCAAAGCAGATTAAATCAGAAATTCAAATCAACTGAACAATGACTGTAACTGAAACTAATACTTTGTTGTTGTTCATGTTCAAAGAAAATGTTGACTGATGCATAATACTAAATTTAGCACAGTACACGTAAAGTATTTAAAACTGTTTTCTTTTATAATAATGGTCCTTGCTCAGTCAGATGTGTGTTGAGTTGTCAGAAACGTCCTTTACAGCAAATCTCAAGAAGTTGGCAACCCTACGTACAAGTCAGTTTTCACTCTACATTTTCCAGACTAATTCACATCCATAAAAGTAATTCCATTGTTCGCTAGTCTTTCATGCCTCAACAACTGTTAGCCATCTATTGAGCTGCAGTGTCTACAACATTTTACAAGAAATTGTGTAATTACTCAACTTCTAATGAGTTTGCTATTTACAGTTTAAAAGCTTGACAAGAAGTTCAGAATGGCTATTGGAGACCATAAATTTCCACTGTTTTATCAAAATTACCATGTTTACTACAAATATAGAAATACTAAAATTTCTTGTTCTTCCTGTTTATGATGAAATAAAAAAGAAAAAACTAAAACTGTTTTTCCCAAATTGAATGAGTGTTGATGCCAAAACATTTAACTGCATAACCAAATTTTATTTATTTGGCATTTTGTATTCTTCTGAGCAGCCACAAAGACTTTGTACGGTGACACCGAAAATTCCCGAATGGGAAAGGAATCAGCCACGGCCTGTGTTAAAGAACCATCCCAGCATTCGCCTGGAGTGATTCGNAGAAAAAACTAAAACTGTTTTTCCCAAATTGAATGAGTGTTGATGCCAAAACATTTAACTGCATAACCAAATTTTATTTATTTGGCATTTTGTATTCTTCTGAGCAGCCACAAAGACTTTGTACGGTGACACCAAAAATTCCCGAATGGGAAAGGAATCAGCCACGGCCTGTGTTAAAGAACCATCCCAGCATTCGCCTGGAGTGATTCGAGAAAGTCGAGGGAAACCTAATCAGGATGGCCGGACCAGGAATGAAACTCAGGTCCTTCTAAATGAGAGTTGAGTGTTCTTACACTACACCACCTCCCTCAGTTTAGTTAAATTAAAACATTCAAGATCATAAACCAGTTTTTGGTTATCACGTGGCCTCACCTGCTGCCAACACAACATCTGGAATTATAGAGGAGTTGAAGGGTACCGACTCCCACGGTAGGTCTATCACTTCTATTGTAGTGTGTTTGAACGCAGTCGTGTAGAGTGCTCTGCCATCACTAGCGTCTGTTTGAGGGACCTTGGACACGTTGTCGACAGCAGATGCCAACGCCACGTTCCTCGCCACATTCTCTCGCAGCAGGTCGAGGACAGCTGGGTGGCAATCAGAGAAGATGTAGCAGGAAGGCTCGCAGCACAGACTGACCACTAGGCCTGTTAAGCCAGCCCCTGAACCCAGTTCCAGTACGAACCTGTTGGCCAGGACAGAGCGATGCGATATGCACCATTCTGCCAGAGCCTGCGATGCCTGCAACAGTACGTCACATACATTAGCGTTAAATGTAATACCTGTGACTGCTATATGATATGTGCTACAACTGCAAGGAGGTGATTCTACCCCCTCCCCTCATGCATCCCAGCACAGCTGCAAAACGTCAACTGAAAAGTACATTCTATCAAATGGTCTAATATTCACTGTAAACAATCTTAACAGTAATTGAGAAATAAATGTTTCAAGTGTTAAGAACAATGAGCTTGCTATCTGCCACCCATATCATGGTTGACAGCCCACTTACAATTCTCAATTTTTCTGTCTTTGTGGATTTATTAGAAAATTGGATGCCACATGCATAATATTTCACAGCGTACAGATAGTTGGAGTGTTTTTCCAATAGAGGGGCGGATGGTAAATTGCTTCAGTCCTCTCAAAATTAGCCTTTTTGTGATCTGTTTCCTTTTCAAATGGAAAGTTTAAGTAATTCAATAAATAATCATTAGAGTTATAAATAAATAAAAAAAACTGAGTGTGTAAGGTAAGGTAAATTTCTGAGAATGTAGAATATTATATCTTCAATCTAAAATATACTTTATTTTGTAGCAATATTAACCAAACAGCATCACAAACGTTGCAAATTTGAGGGTGTTATATTGTACGTATGCTAGGTAATTTCTTTTCTCCATCACTTTTCGTATGTTTTGGGAGAAGAGCTCAGGTCTCCTCCCTCCTGTGCCTGGTCAGGATCCGTCACTTGTAGTGATTGGTACAATTAAACCAGTAACTGTAACTGCAGCAGCAGTTCTTTGAAAACCCAAGATGACAACATAAAAATCTTTTTGAATATAACAAACAAAACATTAATTTATACATGATTCATGAATGTGAAGCAAGATGAGTATATAGCAGTGTAGGAATGCAAGGACGGGGGAAATGGGAGATCCCAGAGAAAACCAGCCAATCAGTGGCATCATCCAGCATGATTCCTACATGTGAAAATCCAGGAGTGGTGATGCCGGTAAATGAACTCGGTTTTCCTTGGTGGGGGGCGAGTACTCTAGTAACTGTGGCCCCCAAAATGACTTTTAGACATGTGAACCTTGAAGTTGCCACTGGCTACCAGGAAGTCCATCCGCCCCGCCACCAGAGACCATGGTTAAAGGTGAACCTGTGTTCTGTGCTGTCTTTTCCATACTGGCTCTTATATGAATTCTTCTGATTGTACCACCAAGTCCTGAGAATCCTTTTTCTGGAGATATGCTGGCAGTAACCTTTGTTTAACCAGAACAGGAACTATGTCGATTTGAAGTAGATTGCTCTGTGAACTTCACTGGAATGCCATGGTCTAGTCTGTTCGTAAGGAAAGTCGGAACTTAATTAAAAACCCAGGCTACCCTACTTGCGAAAGGCAAGTCTTTGGACAAGAGTTAACACGTACGTTAAACTGTACTGCAGGTTTTTATTTTTAGTATGTCATCGTTTTCATTTAAAACTGCTGGTAAATCACATAGCCAACTTGTGAATATTGTGTGTGTAAGTGTGTTAGAAACTACAATAGTGAGACAACATATAATGGTTGTACTCTGGTCACCCCAGCATTACCTGTAAGAACAGTTTTGAGTGATTTTCCTTGTTCCTGCGAGTAATGTAATGGCAGGAATATAACAGTCTAACTTGAGAAGCTAATGAGTAGTGCCGAAATAAACAGGAAAACATCTTTCATCTCCATCATCATTTCACCATCACTCTGACTTGGTGGGAGACAAGTAGTCTAACTGCTACACCAACGCATCATTTCTAAAATAATTGAATATACAGTGAATGGTGAAAAAGAAACTGTGAAAGCTATAAAGTACAGTAATAAGTTGACTGGTGTGGTACCTGCCATGCACAGAGACCAGTGGTACCACCAGAAACAATGCTACAGCTCTCCTTCAGCACAATGGAACTGACAGGAGCGACATGGTCTGTGAGGAGGTAGTGACGGTAGTGATAATCTTCACGCCGCTCCTCCTCAACTAATGTCTCGCAGAGAGCCGAGTAAAGCTCGTCACACACTTCGGCTCCTGAACTCTCCACCTACAAGCAATTTACAAAAACATTACAACACAGCTGTGAAACATCACCATTTTTCTGAACAATTGTCCAACTATAATTTATGGGTACCCATTTTATAATGTTGGGAATGACATAAAACAAAAGTTATCAATATTCTCAAGAGTTGGGCACAACCTGCAATAAACGTGCATTGCAATCACGCACACTAAGGCTAGGATCACAATGACTTAGGTTCATGTAATACTTTGCAAGTAAGAAGTTCATGTAAGCATACTACAGATTGGTTTGTGTATTTCAACAAGACGTAACACATTTGTTTCATGTAACTCAAAACACACATTCCCATCAACAAAAGCATGTCAACATCTAACTTTTGCATGGTATGAGACTCCTTACTATGTGATATTGTGGGCCAATCACAACACGGATTAAGTTGTGTCATCTTTACTTTTCATGGCTCTAGTTTTATTATTACTATGTCATCTGCTCAAGTATTTAAACTAGAACATTTATTGTCCTGTCCTCCCTGAATCAAGGGTGAAAGACAACATAAGTCAGGTTACACCCTGGATTGTATGACAAATGTAATATATAGGCTGTTCACAGTAAACAGAGCACTTTTGAAAGCCTTGCTTAAGATCTACTTGCTTGAACATTATGTACTCTTTTGCCATATGCAAATTTTACTTTGTTATGGGCCTGACCACTTTAGTCATGCATTTGTTAGGTGAAACTGTGAAATTATTACAAAAGTTAATAGTTAACACATTTGCTAATTTTTACTCTTAAGCGTTTAAAACACAGAAAATACAAGTTATTTCAGCTTTCACATACATTTATCTAAGAATTTTAATTTAACATTAAGACATTGAACTACTTTCTCTCAATAATTTACTACTTAACTGGACGAATGCCAGTCAGTGCGTATGTTTGAATATATGCAGTTAGGGGCAGTGACATTTTTCAAAGGCTGATTTCAAAAATTCTCAATAAAAAGTGAACAGCCTATACACGTTAATTTATTTTACAAAGGTAAATATATAGCACACACATGTATCTTAATATGATTATACACTGAACAGAACAACTCATTGGAAAAGTTAAAAATAAATTAATCAAAACTAGTATCTTTTATTACGCTTTGAAACACAGAAGAATAGAACAGATCACTGAACACAGCATTAAATTGAAAAGAAAAAAAGCTGTACTATCAACAATTCCAAGTCTCAATTAAAACTGATGAAAGTTTTGAGAGCCAGCTACGACTTGTCCACAGAACCCCCGTGGTCCACCGGCCATAGTTTGACAACCACTCGTCTAGACTTTTGTTTTGTGGCATGGCTGTAGGCAAAGTCTCATCATTATTTAAGGGAACAATAATAAATTAATTATATAAAATCAGTATTTAAAACAATTATATTATTTCATTTCAGTTTTAAAACATTCACAGGACAGTTTCATGTCAACGTTAGGGATCTGGGGATCATGTCCCCTGTGGAAAATCCCCCCCCTTCCCGGGTCAATATCTGCTTCTGCCTCTGCCTAAATGTAACTTTGATAGCTGAACTCTGATGACTATAGCTGTGGGCTCAGAGTAGTTCATACAGGTCCGTGGTGATCAGAAGCGTGCACACACTCTCTCTATTCCCGTCTCTCTCTCTCTCTCTGGGAATTTTGCAACGCTAGTAGTAGCAGGAAAATTATACATTTTTAAATTTTAGCATATTTCATACTTATTACAGCAAAAATAATTATTCTGAATACTTATTGAAATATATTTAGTTATGACCGTGGGACGATTACAAATTCAAAGTTGGCAGAAATGGCGTGTTTGCTTGTTGCTGAATGAAGCGTTAATTTGTCTTCCTGCAAAAATACAGTAATTATTAAGTATAGTGACTTTTCCGAAAATAGTGAAAATAATACCTGCAAATGTTATATATGGTCATTAATAATCACACTTAATAAAAATTTTATTAGGGCTTCACGTAATTTGCAGTATATACCATGAAATGTGATGGTGAATAAGGCTATTAAGA
Source organism: Clitarchus hookeri (assembly GCA_002778355.1). Classification (NCBI taxonomy): domain Eukaryota; kingdom Metazoa; phylum Arthropoda; class Insecta; order Phasmatodea; family Phasmatidae; genus Clitarchus; species Clitarchus hookeri. The sequence continues at coordinate 475,899 of NQII01000541.1, read as the reverse complement.
ACGGGTTGTTTATGCGGTACAACACATAAAATTTACGTCAAATATATTTCTTTCTGGCAGCAGAACCTCTGGAAATGAAACACATTTTACAAAACGTTAGACACAAGGTATGTTTTTGCCGGCGCACTAGGGTTATACAAGTACAAACTACGGTGCTTACCTTGTTTATATTCACAAGGGAATTGTACTACGTAACATATTACTAGTAGAAAAAATTTATATATATAGCATATCATACAAAAAGACGTTCACAGATGGTGTTTATCAACAGTTTACGTGTATAGTTATTATACATTACAATACATTCAGTGACCAACGATGCGCATACACAAGAATCAAATGTGCATCAATTTTGGTTTACGTCACAGTTGTACGCTGGGAATGTGCTTCAATAAGGTAGTCTTTAGGTGTTTCACTTTACTGCTTGGTTATATTGTCTCTAGTTTAAATATACAGAAACACTTCCGAGGTGTGATACTCTATTTAACTAACTTGGATTAACTGTGGGCCACGTCGTGGGAGAGGGGGGCTTCTTTGGGCGACGACTTGATACTTAGCTCTGCTTGTAGTGCTTGGTATGTGTTGGCTGGATGAGGTCCGGCGATGTGGCATTTGTTGCCGTACCCCCTTGACTGCTGCTCTGGGTTCGCTCCTCGACGCTCTCCTCTCGTTCTGACGTCCTCTCGCGATTACCGGCATAACTGACTCTCTTGGCGCGGTGAGAAAAACTGAAACCCTCTTCTCTCGTAAATTTGCTTATATCCTCTCTTGACTCCCTCTAAGTTCCTACACGTAGCTGTCTCCCCTGTTCGAGGAGGGGTGTGGAGGATGGCGCAGAACAATCACATACTTCATACACGCGCCATGGTTCTTGTTGGTGGGTGGAAGGAGGGGTGACCTGCACCCTCAAACTTACCCTGTCAGCTCTCCTTCTGCGGCACGTGTCCAATTTGCGCCGTGGTTAGCTAAGGGGGAAGAGGAGTGCTCGTGGCACCACTTTCAAGCTTGTCAGCCATTTTCTCTTGTGTAACTACAGGTGCTCTAGCTTGGCTCTGCAATTTCGCCCACTTTCCTACATATTTACGTTGCACCCTCTGGGTGCTTCGGCGATATGCCAGTTCTTACGCGGCACAACCTTGACACCTGTAACTGAGTCTCCGGCCTCTGGGTTGACCGTCCTGGCTGTCCACGTGTCCTGCAATGCGTGTCACTTGTAGGCGCTCGCTGGGAGGATAATATGGCAGGGGAGGGGGATTGTGGCAGCTACGTTCTCTACTGACTATATGCGCCATGCATCAATACAATCAACCTATCTGAAAACCACTTATAATATATTACAATTCTAAAGCATCCAATAATAAATTACTAGAGACCTGAAAAATGTGTGAGTTCAATGACCGGCAGGCTAGACTCTACAGTCTTATGTACAAATATGCAGATATCAACTGCACATTGGTTGTCTACGTCGCAGAGGAACACCACGATTGGACCGGCGTTCTTCAGAAGGTATGTGCACCAATGGTTAAAGTTATATAAACACAGGTGTTTTGAATTCTAACTTGTCCCAAAATGAATCCACAAATTTTTCAGGTCTCTATAAATTACAAATGAGCAAAAATTATAATTTAACAACATAACTAACTATAAACTATTTTTAATAAACTATTCAAACTCAAAATAGATCTATTTAAAATGCCTAAAAAATTTCAAAACTAAAGAAAGTTTCTTAACTGTTTAAAACAGCAATTATATTTGCACTTTAGACAATTACATCTAGAAATGTGTCTGCAACAGGTAAAACTAATCCACCATTTCCAGAGAAGAAAAATATTAAATTAATGCCATAGATAAACACTGACATGGTACTTTGTTGCTGTGTCTGACTGCACTTTTGTGAAATAACGTACCAAGAAAACACTAATACTCCAGCACATGCGCGCACGCACGCACGCACGCACGCACGCAGAGAGAGAGAGAGAGAGAGAGAGATAGAGAGATAGAGAGATAGATAGATAGATAGATAGAACTCATGTAGTTGGTTTGTTGCAAGAGGTTATAAATGAACAACACCGTGGCTTTATTTATATTGCTGTACATTACGTTCAATATTCCTTCTATGTATTCAACAAGAGGTCAACAAACCTCAATAAATATGCCTTCTTGCACCTAAATGATCAGAAATGTAAAATATATGAGACACTTAAGAAATTTTTTTAAAATAAACTTCAAATGTAGTTAAACAAGTACAACAGATTGTTCATGCACAATAATTTAAAACAAATTGCCATTTTAAGATGAAATTATACAGCAGGTGTACGAAGCTGGATACGAGATCCTCAGTCAGTGCTGTGTAGCCTATTTGCAGTATCTTCACACTTTTCCAATAAAACCTTTGAAAATCACCCCATATACGATGTGTTTGGTTGTTTCTTAAATATATCATGTACGGCATCACAAGCACTCTACGCCTACACTTCTGTTAACATTAGAGTCTCTTATTTTTGGATAAATTATGATATATCAGTTTTACATGTGCACTCTTAGACCTACAATATTCTGGCAAAAGTAGTATGTTATCTCTTTGTACCTGCCTCTGCTATAAATGCTTTCAGAAATACTTTCTGATAGGACAATTTTGGCGGGAACTTCTTCACGATGGGATGAAGGACGGTACTCTCCAAAACTTTTCTCTGCAACTCCTCTGTAAAACTGCATTCTGCTCCCAATATTTCCTAACATAAAAAAATAAACAATCAAACACAGAGCACCCACACAATACATCCCTTGCCACCCATTAATCAACTAATTAAAAAATACACTGCAAAGAATAGAACATTTCCAAAAGAGAAAAAAAAATTAGTTACATTTTTTTTTGCCAGATGTTGAAAAATTCATTGAGGGTGTCCACAGAAATTCTATTTTGGAATTCCCTGTTTTCCAGGCAGAATCTCACCATTTTCCCAGGCCTATTTTCTGGACTAAAACCTTCCAATACCACATTTGTCCACTGCGGACAGAACAACTACGCTATCGATGAAGCGGAAATCAATGACACTGCAACAGACCCAGCAAGCAGGGCCAACATTTTATTCAGTCCGTCTACATTTCACGCAATATATGCTATTGACTTCTCACGAGTGCCCATTAAACACAAAAATACTTTATTTTGTACATGTAGGTCCTATGTTACTTGGCTAAAATGTATTATAGCCAGTTTACAAACTTAAAAAGTGAAATTTTTTTAAAATCACATATGCTTTTAATTACATGAACCCAAAGTCACACAACTAACAACTTTTGCAGAGTAGCAAATTATTTACATTTTCCCTGACCCAGGTGAAAATTCCCTGACATTTTCCCTGTGGGTGGCTACCTGTAGCTATCGCCTAAAACTATTCCAATAAAAAGTTGTTTACAGAGGCTACTGATAGTAAACAAACTTCAACATTTTGACAAGAAGTTTTACTGCTTAATAAGTTCACATAATTTTGAACCTGGTCAATAAACACCCACTTCACTGTTATTTAAGCACTTCTGAAATCGGCATTTTAAAAATGTCACTGCCTTTACCTGCATATATTTGAACGTACACACTGACTGGCAAGCGCTCAGTAAAGTTGGTAATGACAGAGGGAAAGTGGTTCCACGTCTTAAAGAAGAACTACAAGTGTTCGGTAAACATTTGTGAATTCAGAAATTATTTATTTTGATTAATGCTCTCTCTCTCTCTCTATCTCTCTTTTTTTTTTTTAAATTAGTAAATTCATAAAGTATTTACTTTTTTAAATAATTTCACAATTTCACCTGACCAAGGAATGAATAAAGTGACTAGGTCCATAGCAATGTTCCATATAGTGCAAGAATACACAATGTGCATACAAGTAGATCTTGGGCAGAGCTTCCACAAGTGACCAGTCGACTGTGAACAGCCTGTTTACACCCTTCATAAGAGGACTCCCTAGTAAAGTACTGCAAGAACAGTGTTTGCCCGTGTGCAGGACGTATCTCAAATAATCAATGCCGTGAGAATGTGACTCTTTTTCAGGAAAGGGAAACATGTCTTGTCTACTGCTGCCACTTTTAGCCTAATATTTTCAAAGAGAAAAAAAATAGTGAAAATACTTATAGTTAAAAATGACATTTTTAGTTAGGGTTTTCCTGCAGTTTCCTTAAGGAGAAGAACAAAATCACAAAGTGGCATTTGCAGTTTAATCTACTCACTTTTACTGCCTGCTCTAACAGATCTAATTTGTTTGAAATTCAGCTTCTCGTCAACTGCATTTTGCTTTGTGTAAACAATAACAAAAAGAACTGAATCTGTAAATAATTTTTGTAGGCCCTACTCAAACAACAAAAGTTTTTCTCAAATATGATAGTACCTTTGTCATACTAAACATATTTTAAATAACACAAGGTTTTGCAAAACTTAAAAAAAAATGTTAAACAATGAAACAATCAATTTAAATAAAAGAAATATGATTACGACAAATAGAAAGTTTGGAAATACATTAACAACATATTCAATAGCTTATTTAAAGTTAAAAAATTGGAAGATGCTGATTCACCTAGAACTCCCACATCTGGAAACAAATCAAAATAAATAAATGAATATTACACTACACAAATTCTTCTAAATAATGCTGCTCAAGAACTTACAGACTGGTTAAGAAAATTATGGATGTTGGTGCTACGGATGGCGGTAACGGAACAATGAAAAAGTCTCTACACTGAACATGTTAAATTACAAATTAGTTCTATTGCCAATAATCAAAAAATAACTCTATCCTCCTTGATTGGTCTTTTATTCATTACTATTGCCATGTTTGTATATTTATTCACAACTAGTATATGTTAAACAAAACCAGGCTAGATTTATGCAAAATACTACATTGTACCATTCCTTATACAATATATACATTATAATATTGTAATACTTAACACTGTAAATACTCCTTTACAGAATGAAATACGTTTGGCAATAAATACTTTTTCAAGTAACTTTTAAAAATTCTAGTGTCACCACTGTACAATAATTTTAATTCCACTGGCAATTTATTATAAATTTTAATACCAGAATAATAAAATCCTTTTTGATGCAATTTTAATATATTTATAGGAACACGTAAATCATCCTTAGATTTAGTATTATGTGTATTATTTTTAAATGTGCAAAATTTTCTCCAACAAACAATAGCACTGACAGACAAACTATACACACTGTGTAATGGCAATATATTGTGTTTTATAAATAATGGTTCACAGGAAACGTTGGCTTTACAATGGCAAAAAATTCTAATGGTAGATTTTTGCAGATTGAAGGTTTTTTCAGCGTCAACTGAATTGCTACAAAAAAATCCTCCACATGATATAAGAAAGTGAAAACAAGAAAAATACATTGACTTTAATACAAGTGAACCAACAATATTACTCATATAACGTTAAATATATTAGGCAGACTGCAGTTTATAATCAATATTTACTGTGGTATTTCCAATGCAAACTGTTGTCAAATTTCAAACCCAAAAATTGTATTGTCTCAACCTGTTCTCTTTTAATATCATTTCATAAAATTGCATTAAAATTAAGCCTACCCAATTTATTTCTAGGAGAAAAATTAATGAGCTTAGTTTTATCTAAATATACTGTTAATTTATTTACAGAAAACCAGTCAAATAAGACAGCCACTGACTCGTGTGCCTTGCGAGTAAGTTTACATAAATGTTTATCATTTACTACAATACTGGTATCATCTGCAAACAATAAGGGTTAAAGCAAAAAATCATAACTTTTTATTGCCTTGGCAAATGTATTTATTAAAAGTTTACAATAATAATAATAATAACCCGCAAATGGGTTACCGCCCGGCGGCGAGCTCTCTCATCACTCCCCTACTCGACCAAACTCTGCTCCCATTCCCTTCCTGAACTTTGCAACCCCCCTCACAGATACCAATTCCTCCCTCAACACATTCCACTCCCTCATAGACCTCGCAAGCATAGATTGCCTACCCCACTCTGTTCTCCTCCACACCCTCTGAAGCTTATCACTGTTGTTTCCTCTCCCTCTAAACACCCCCTTATTTAGCTGACAGCGTAAACTTCCCCACCCTCCCTCTCAATTCACCATCCTGTACATCCTGACCAGCCTTTCAACTTTCCTCCTGTCCTTCAACGAGCTCCACCCCATTTCTTTCCTCATCANGACAGCGTAAACTTCCCCACCCTCCCTCTCAATTCACCATCCTGTACATCCTGACCAGCCTTTCAACTTTCCTCCTGTCCTTCAACGAGCTCCACCCCATTTCTTTCCTCATCACTGATGGCCTATAGTTCCCTTCATCCTCACCATCCTGCCCTGTCTTCTCCACCAACCCTTCAGCCATCTTGCTGCCCTTCTTTGCACCTTCTCTAGCTCTTGCACCTCCACCTCCCTTACTGCTGCAGCATATTCTAACATAGTCCGTACCATTGTGCAATATGCCTTCTCCTTCACCTCACTGCTGACTCCCTTCAGAACTCTTCCAAACATACCCAAAGCCCTTCTTCCCTTTGCAACCACCACCCTCTCTACCTGTTTTATTCATCTGAGGTCTCCCTGCAATACAGTCCCTAGATACTTATATTCTGCTGCTTTTCGTATCTCTTGCTCCTCCCATCTGTGCATGTCCCTGCTTATCNTACAGTCCCTAGATACTTATATTCTGCTGCTTTTCGTATCTCTTGCTCCTCCCATCTGTGCATGTCCCTGCTTATCACCTTCTTCCTTGTGAACCTCACTACCTTAGTTTTTCTTTCAATATGTTCTCAAAATACTTTTATAAATAAAAAAATCAATCTTTACCATTACTTTGAGCTTGTTTACAAACTGAANCAATATGTTCTCAAAATACTTTTATAAATAAAAAAATCAATCTTTACCATTACTTTGAGCTTGTTTACAAACTGAATGTTTATTCAGTTGCTTGTAACGCAGTTTAGAATATTTACTAATTTAGTGTGTGTGTNTCAATATGTTCTCAAAATACTTTTATAAATAAAAAAATCAATCTTTACCATTACTTTGAGCTTGTTTACAAACTGAAGGTTTATTCAGTTGCTTGTAACGCAGTTTAGAATATTTACTAATTTAGTGTGTGTGTTTTATTAGAGTTCCTTAACGTCCCATAATGCCTAACTGATGTGAAAAAAGAGAAGTGAGAGACAAATTAGTGTAGCCATTTCAGTGCATTTTAAAGCTAGTTTGAATACATATTCTGTAGCATGATGAGCTCACTGTGTGTTTGTAGATCTTTATGAAATTTTGATAGTGTGAAGTGTTACGTCTAATATGTGTGCAGGAGTTGAAATTGTTAAATTTCAGAGTGAACGTGTCCAATTTTTTAGTAGCAACCTATGTTTGGTCTTGTCTCTTCAAGTATGCAGTAAATCATGGGCCTTTTTTTTCTGCAACTTCACCATTCATGCAGTTTTCAGTTGCGAGGTTGGTACTTCGGTAATTATTAAGTTTAGGGGCTTTTCTGTAAAAATAAAAATAATTCACGGAAAATGGTATATTTCCATTCTACTAATAATGCAGAACACTAATATACTAGGGGGCATTAACGTCCTACTAATTTCGTAATATGTGTCCACCTAACCTAACAGAACCTAACCCCACGACGGGTGTATCACTATTTTACATTTTTAAACTAACCTAGGATTGTAGGGTTTTACACTAACCTAGAATGTTTGGGTTTTACACTAAATTACGAATGTAGGATTGTAGGGATTTTAACGAACCGTAAAACACACTAAAAGAATGTAAATTGACTCTCCTAGGTAGGGGGCTGGTATAATTCCTCCAACGCAAACAAACATATTTCGCAAGTTTTTTAAAATATGTTCTACTTATTTTAACATTACAACCTCTTGAATATGAAAAAGGTAAGCTGTGCAGAACCCATTATGCAACTTTTATTGGTCTAGGAAGTTTATTTCAGAAACGTAAACAAACTGACTATACTGCTCATTTTGCAATTTTGTTAAAATTTTGTTTAATATGTTCTACTTTTTTTAAAGCTACGCCCTTAGTATATTCGTGTTCTGCGTTATTAGTAGAGTAGAAATAGATCATAATTTTGATTTTTTTTTTTTTTGAGTTTTTCAGAAAAACCCCTAAACTTAATAATTACCGCACAAAATAAAGCTACACATTAAGAAGAGTTTGAAATACAGAAATGCCGGTATACGAAAACAGATCTACGGCCAACAAATCTCGGAATGTGATTCGGCGAATAGAGGTAAAATTTTCTAAATTTCGACCCTACCTTTATGTCAAACATATGTAGAGGAGTAACTGATAAAACGTATTTCTGTAATGAAACTATGTTCTGTGATAGTTCCAGTTCCATGATTTAACATATCGCATTTATTTTAGGCTATTTTAACTAATGCGCAACCCATTTGTAAACAAAAATCCTAATTGCACTTGTATTGTAAAAAATAAAAGCAAGGCGTAATTTTAAATTTTACGCAAAAATTTAATTCAACAAACACTGACAAGTGGCAACAAACAAGTACCCACGTGCTACATGATCCCAGTGTCGCCAAACCCTAGAGGTATAAAGTCCCTAAATGTTACAAATTTTCCCCCAGATTAATAAAACAATTCCTATATAAAAACTGCTTATCAGAAAAGTTAAAATAAAAAAATTATATTAATTTACTTCCGAAGTATTTACGTAGGTTAAATAATGCAGAACACATTAGAGCTCATCTTCCAACTCATTTTCATAGCTAACATTAGTTTTCAAATTTAGTGCAAACAGACAACAATCTTGCACAAATAAAAATAACACCACATGTTAAATAACTAGTTGGATTTTATAGCACATTTTTTTCCTGCTGATCAGTGGGGAAAGCAATATCGGAGGAAGGAGTGGTCACACTTGGAGTGCCGCAGGGAAACGTGCTGGGCCCTCTGTTGTTTACCATTATGGTTAATGACATGGGTTTGGGGATTAGGTGAAAAATAAGATTGTTTGCAGATGATTGTGTATTGTATGCAGTGAGAGGAGGGGATGAAAACTTGCAGGCAGACATTGTCAGGATATGGTTGTGGACCATGGAGAATAAAATGAAGATAAATGTAAGAAAAACTAAGGTAGTGAGGTTTACAAGGAAGAAGGTGATAGATAAGCAGGGACATGTACAGATGGGAGGAGCAAGAGATACGAAAAGCAGCAGAATATAAGTATCTAGGGATTGTATTGCAGGGAGACCTCAGATGGAAAAAAACAGGTAGGGAGGGTGATTGCAAAGGGAAGAAGGGATTTGGGTCTCTTGGGAAGGGCTTTGGGTATGTTGGGAAGGGCGCTGAAGGGAATCAGCAGTGAGGTGAAGGAGAAGGCATATTGCACAATGGTACGGCCAGTGTTAGAATATGCGGCAGCAGTAAGGGACCCGTACGTGGAGGTGCAACATCTAGAGAAGGTGCAAAGAAGGGCAGCAAGATGGCTGAATGGTTGGTGGAGAAGACAGGGCAGGATGGTGAGGATGAAGGGAACTATAGGCCATCAGGGATGATGAAAGAAATGGGGTGGAGCTCGTTGAAGGACAGGAGGAAAGTTGAAAGGCTGGTCAGGATGTACAGGATGGAGAATGGAGAGGGAAGATGGGGACGTTTACGCTGCCAGCTAAGTAAGCGGGTGTTTAGAGGGAGAAGAAACAACAGTGATAAGCTTCAGAGGGTGTGGAGGAGATCAGAGCAGGGTAGGCAGTCTATGCTTGTGAGGTCTGTGAGGAGGTGGAATGTGTTGCTGTAGAAATTGATATCTGTGAGGGGGGTTGCAAAATTCAGGAAGACCATGGAAGTGGAGTTTGGTTGGGTAGAGGAGTGATGAGAGAGCTGGCTGCCGGGCGGTAGCCTAATTGTGGGTTAATATTATTGTATCCAGTGCTGTCAGTAGAAAAAGAAAAACGGCCTTCATTGCAGTCTACCATATCTTTGCTCTATGACTTTCGTGCATGTTTTCGACTTTCATGTGTTTCTTTGACATCCTCGCCTACGTGTATGGTTTGTTGTGTGCTTGCCACGCGTCTTGTTGTTGTCGGTTAGGTGCCGAGTTAGTTACTTTTATTAAGAATGGCTAACCTTGTGTCCGTTATTAGCAAATTTTACGGAGAGTACGTAAAATCTACTCCGAAAAAGCTTAAAGTAATAGATGCATATCTGTTGTACATTCTATTAACGGGTATCGTTCAGTTTGTATATTGTTGTCTAGTAGGTACATTTCCTTTTAATTCATTCCTCAGTGGATTTATATCGTGTGTGAGCTGTTTTGTACTAGCTGGTAAGTATTATTGGTAGATGAGTGGATGAGGTGTTGGACTGTCAATGTTTTTTGCAAGTACAGGGGGCGTGGGAAGGTGTGGAGACTGGTGGAGTGATGATAGCGGGGTACAGTGGGGCGGCTGGTATCATGCCGACTGTGTAGGGATCAGAGATGGGGAATGACTCACTACGGCAGCATGAGTGGAGGTGCGTGGAATGTCAGGGGAAAGGAAATAGTGGCAGGAAACAAACTAACAGTACAAAAGGAAACTCAAATAGGTGGGGAATGTGGAAACTGGATTTGGCGTAGCAGGAGAGTTGGAAGGGGAAATGGTAGAATTGATGAGTAGGAACAAGAGGTAAATGATGCAAAGGATTGAGAGGGTGGAGAAAAAGTTCAGGAATGAGATGGGTAAATGCAGTTTAGCAATAAGCGTAGAGAAGTAAGAGGAATAGTTGGTAGGCATAAAGGGTGAGTTATGCAAAATGCAAGCTGGCCTACAGAAGGAACTGCAGGCAGAGGAGAGGAGAGGAGAGGCAGAGATAGAGGAGGGTAATTATTAAGTTTAGGGACTTTTCTTTCTGAAAAACTTAATTACCAATAGTAGCAAAGGATAAGACAATAGTAGAGAGCAGGAAGCAAACAAGGATAGATGAGTGGGAAACAGTATGTAGGAAACAGGCAGTAGTCGAAGGCAGGAAGCTGTATGTTGAGACTTGTAGGAGAAAAATTAGCAAAGACTAGCAAGTAGGAAAAAGGGGACGTTGATGGTCGGAGGGGAAAAAGAGGGCTGGTCAATGGAAAGGAAACACGGGTGGTGCAGGAGGAGGCTGGTGGCAGGGATCAGAGAAGATGTGAAGTAGACAAGGGGAGGCAGGTGGGTGGAAGTGACACAAAGCAAGAAAGGGTTGTAGGAAATGAACTAGAGGTGGTTTTCCTAGGCATCTCGATCGTAAAGGGGGTGGAGTTGAGGGAAATCAGGAAAGGAAATACTTATACACTGCATTTAGCAGTGCAACAATCAAGGATTTGGACGAAAGCGTTAATAGTATGAGAGGTAGCAGGGTGGCAAAGGTGGTTTTCATTCATGTGGGGGGAAATGACCTGGCTCGAAAGGAGGTGTGGCAAGGAGTAGAGAGGGACCTCAGAGGGTTACTAAGTAAAGGACAGGAGAAGTTCCCAAGAGTTAGGACAGTAGTCAGTGGCGTGCTGGTTAGAAAAGGAATAACGTACAGGAAGGCAGTGGCAGCGAGTGAGGTTTATGAGAGAGTATGTAGGGATTTGGGGGCTACATTTATAGATAGTAGGAAAATAGCAACCAGAGAGGGGCACAGTAACAGAAGTAGAGCGAAATGGAGAGGTATGCACTGATGAGGCCATGGTGGTGAAGAGAGGGGGTAAGCAAAGCAGGAGGGTAAAGTTGCATGTTAGCATAGAGTTAATGGTGGTGAACTGTAGGAGTGTGTGTACAGCAAGCTGGAGGGCTTCTGGGGTAAGGTTGAAGGATATGCGGCGGATATAGTGGTAGCTGTGGAGACTTGAATGAGGAAGTGCTTGACATTGAATGTAGGCAGGATTAAGTTTACCATCTTCAGAAGAGATGGGGATGAGGTCTAATGGTGTGTGTAAGGGAGGGGCTGAAAGGGTCAGTAGAATGGATTAGTGAAGATGTTGAGGTGATGGAAATTAAATTATGTGGGGGTGGTAGTAGTAGGAGGATTACTTTGCTGGCAGTGCATAGGCCACCAGGACAGGGATGGCAGGCAATTGAGATGATCAGGGAGAGGGTTGATAGACTAAAGGACAGGTGGGTTGTAGCAGGGGATCTGAATACGCTAGGTGTGAGAAGACTAGAGGTTGCAGAGGGGATGGGAAGCATGATGCAGGGAATGAAGAGGGTGTTGGGTCAGTGCTGGGAATGCTGTAGTTGGTGCAATAGTATTGGATGGCATAAGCGATCATGATATTCGTGTTGTGGAAATTGGGCTTGGCAGGATGAGGGAAGTGCAAACGGCAGATAGCTTGATGAGGCAGTATGGGAGAGGAGACGAGAGGGGTACAGAAATCATCCTGAGGGATAGGTTTGACAAGTGGTTTATGTAGGAAAGTGTGGAAGGATTATGGGAGGAATTTAGAAGAATAATAGAGGTTATGTTGGAGAAATTTGTGCCAAAGAAAAGATTACGGTCTGAGGGAGATCCATTATATTATGGATAGGAGATTCAAAAAATGAAGAGGAAGTGTAGAAAATTACATGCCAAGAGGAGAAATGAAGGGATGACAAGAACTAAGGAGTTGATGAAACAAACGGGAATGGAGCTTGAAAAGATGATCCAACAGGCTAAGAATATATTTTTTAGGGAAGATGGTGGAAGAAGGAAAGGAATGGGGGAAATTGTTTAGGTTTGTTAAGAAGATAAGGGGAGGAGATGACGGGATCCCTCTGCTGAAAGGTAGTGATGGCAGGACTGCGTCAAATGACCAAGAAAAATCTAAGATATTGCAAGGTCAGTACTTGTCAGTGTTTGAGGCAAAGGAGGATTGGAATAGGGAGGCTAACAATTGTTTAGTAAGTTTGATATGAGGGAGTGGGAGATAGCAATGGTAATCAGGGGGTTGAAGAGCAGTAAGGCAGTGGGACCAGACTAAATATGAAACACAGCACTAAGTTTTAAGTTTGGTAGGAGAGAGTTAGTGAAATATTTGGAGGGGTTGTTTAGCAAGTCCTTAGGAGAGGGTAAGTTGCCACAAGGTTGGAAGGATGCGTCGGTGGTCCCAATACACAAGCGGGGGGAGGATAGGGGGAGGCCTGGCAGCTACAGACCGGTGAGTCTCACATTGAGTACCGGAAAGGTAATGGAGAGGCTGGTGGTTCAGTATGTGGTGAATGTTATGAACAAGAGGAATTGGTTGGAGGAGTCACAACATGGTTTCAGAAAGGGATACTCATGTGAGATGCAGTTGGCTGGGCTGTTGGAGGATCTGGTGCAGGCAGTTGAGGGGAAGCAGGTGTATGCCTGCTTCATAGACTTTGAGAAGGCATTTGATGAGGTTCCCCATGGGACTTTGATGAAGACAGTGGGCAGTGAAATGGACTGGGGACTTCCTCAGGGGGCGAAGACAGAGGGTGAATGTCGGGGAGGCAATATCGCAGGAAGGAGAGGTTATGCGAAGGGTGCCGCAGGGAAGCGTGCTGGGCCCTCTGTTGTTTACCATTATGGTAAATGACATGGGTTTGGTGATTAGGTGAAAAATAAGATTGTTTGCAGATGATTGTGTATTGTATGCAGTGAGAGGAGGGGGTGAAAACTTGCAGGCAGACATTGTCAGGATATGGTTGTGGACCATGGAGAATAAAATGAAGATAAATGTAAGAAAAACTAAGGTAGTGAGGTTTACAAGGAAGAAGGTTATAGATAAGCAGGGACATGCACAGATGGGAGGAGCAAGAGATACGAAAAGCAGCAGAATATAAGTATCTAGGGACTGTATTGCAGGGAGACCTCAGATGAATAAAACAGGTAGAGAGGGTGGTGGTTGCAAAGGGAAGAAGGGCTTTGGGTATGTTTGGAAGAGTTCTGAAGGGAGTCAGCAGTGAGGTGAAGGAGAAGGCATATTGCACAATGGTAAGGTCTATGTTAGAATATGCTGCAGCAGTAAGGGAGGTGGAGGTGCAAGAGCTAGAGAAGGTGCAAAGAAGGGCAGCAAGATGGCTGAAGGGTTGGTGGAGAAGACAGGGCAGGATGGTGAGGATGAAGGGAACTATAGGCCATCAGTGATGATGAAAGAAATGGGGTGGAGCTCGTTGAAGGACAGGAGGAATGTTGAAAGGCTGGTCAGGATGTACAGGATGGTGAATGTAGAGGGAGGGTGGGGTAGGTTACGCTGCCAGCTAAGTAAGGGGGTGTTTAGAGGGAGAGGAAACAACAGTGATAAGCTTCAGAGGGTGTGGAGGAGAATGGAGTGGGGTAGGCAATCTATGCTTGCGAGGTCTATGAGGGAGTGGAATGTGTTGAAGGAGGAATTGGTATCTGTGAGGGGGGTTGCAAAGTTCAGGAAGAGCATGGAAGTGTTGTTATTATTATTATAACTACTGCAGGAATTGTAAAGGCTCTATCGAGGGGAACAAACGATAGTCATCATCAGGTGTAAAAGGGGAGACGTTTTTTCACATTGGAGTCTTTCGTCCTCTGCGGGCACAATCAAAGTGCCATGGTGCAGTGGTCAGACTACCAGCTTCCCAGTAAAGCAAAACGGGTTCGATTCCCGTTGTGGTCACTCGGATTGCAGCTACAGGCCGGTGAGTCTCGCATCAAATACAGGAAAATTAATTGTGAATAAATTTGTTATAGTAAACGTTAATTTGAGGACAGTACGTAGTAAATATTTTCTGTAAAATCGAGGTTTGCGCGTATACTCTTATCTCAGTAAATAAATTGGAATACAAATATTTTATCTTTTCCCCATGAAACATAAAACACTATTATTTGCAGTTACAACTGCCGCTTTGTGCTTTTATCCAATAAACTTAACAAGATAAAAATAGTCAATTAAAATTTGCTGTCGTTCAAATAAGAAAATTCAGTTGAAATAGATCCAAATACTAAATCACCTCTCTAAAGTTAGCAATCAAAATTGATAATTTACATCAGAAATAAAAATTCAACTGGCTCATAGTATACTCAGAAATTAATCTTGTTGTAATGTTCGTAGTTTTGCATAGGTACAGAACAAAAGATCTTATCTGCTGGCTTCTGGTTAATGTCCGACCAAATGGTCACGTCCTTCATTAATTTCAAAAAATTATTTAAAATTCCAAAAATTACTCTCTTGAAAATTTAAGTTAATTTCATAATCAACCTTTTTAAAAATGATAAGCATCTAGGGAGAGAGAGTCATTCAGAAGGGGTTCACACTGTGACGCTAATTAAAAACAGGAAATTCCAAGATGATAGTCACTTCCTGAGACGTGGCACTTATCTTATCAGAGCTGTAATTAAATGCATTCCTCTTTGGCAAAACATCTTCGATTAAGCCAGGTAAAGTGCAAAGAGAAAACAGCGATGAAATAATTAACAATTCCAAAGATAATAGAGCTCAGTTCACATGGTAAAATAAAAGAAAAGAAATACAACTGTCAAAATACTTGAAATGTAAACAAACTAGTATGAATAAGAATTTTGAGGTGATGTCCCGAATTACAATTATCACTATTCCTTTAAGATAACGTTCAAAATAAATAAACAGTCAACTCAAAACAAACTAAAACATAAACAAATGGCTTTAAATGGTGAAATCGCTATAGCACCAAGAAAAGGAAATAAATATGAGATGCATCTGTGGTTTAATCCATTGGCTTCAGTTACGTGTAATAATATCTTACTGTTACAGATCTAATTTGTGAGAAATTAAGCTTCCTGAAAATACATATTCCAGCCTTGGGAGGGCCCATTGCAAAGATTCCTCACGTACAGACATTGCCTTAAGAGATTTGCAATATTTCTAGGCATTCTCCTTAAGTGCCAAGTTTAAATAACTATGCTTAATTAAATGAGTAAATAATTTGTGGAGAAACAAATTTTTCCTTTAGGCATAAGTATAAATTTAGGGATAATTTTATTTTCAACATTATCCTATGTTCTGGTAAAAATCTTTTGTTTTTGAAATGTATTCAGTTTGAAATGTATTCAGTTATGTTGGTAGCATTCTCTTGGAGCTCAAAATATTTTATTTATTTGGTATTCTTGTTTTATGAAGTGACGTAACCTGAACAATACGAGCAAATATTTTCTTACCTGCACAACTAGATGATTTGCTTGCTAATAACAGACACACCCTTCATGAAGTAAGTTTGCCTGGTGTTGTTAATTCACGTGCAGTATGTTGTGCTTTGTGTTTGTATGTGTGTGTTCATGCCCAGTGTGTAAAGTACATTTCACTTTCCCCCAGTGTGTCTGAGACTGCAGGTGAACCCGCAGAATCGCAGCCAGTTCTACGGCATAAGTCCCGAGAGAGGGTTTGCCGACTTCATCTTTGCCCACATCATTCTCCACATAGTGGTCATCAACTTCATAGGCTGAAGACGACGTGTTCTCGTCCGCCGTGAGCAAGAAGCGTGTTCAGTTTGTTGATGGGTCTGTATGCAGCGGTACGCTGGCAGGATGTTCGTCCATCATTCAGGCCCGGACACTTCTTGGCATTTGTAGGCGTGTGTGAAAAGTGAGAAGTTGTTTAGATGTAGGCTAAATACTTGACTGTACTGAAAGAATAATGTTGCAGTAAGCATTTTTATTTTGTTTTAAAATGATTTGTGATATGTATTTAATGTGGAAATTTAATTTACCTTTTTTTTTTTAAGGCTAAAGGGGGAGGGGGATTGTGAAATATTGATAATAAATTTGTTTTGAGATTCATGTAAACAAGCGTAGTGTTTTTTAGTTTGAAGCAAGCTGTAAGACTCTTAGACAGAGATGTGCATTTTTTTTGGAAGGTTATATTACATAATATTGTCTTTGTGTGTTGTAGGTGGCAGTTACTTTTGCAGCATTAGGCATAAGAACAAGTAATGATATTTACAATTGTGTACTTCTTTGGCATATTTTAAGTTTACGTCTATACACACATACCAGTATAGTGACAAATATTGGAGTATAGGCATTTTGAGAATATGATTTATTTGTGTTATCTAAAAATATTTAGAGAAGTAAAGTTACCAATGGTATGCTAAGTAACTTATCACATTTGCAGTGTGACAAAATTCTAGAAATTTGGAAGTTTTTTATGATTGTAAAAATTCTCAGAACATCAGTTATATAGGTGCCACATGCATTATGGTTCTAAGAGTCGAACGAGAATGTACTGAGGAAATTGGTTTACTGTTAAATGTAAAAATAAGTAATTCAAAATATCTAAGTCACTACAACAAATTTTTGTTCTGGAAGGAAAAAAACGTGATACAGAAACTTACAATGTGTGCATGAGAGTAATGTGGTAGGACTGAATGAATGAGGTGTAGGTAACCCGACTTAGGCACCAGACTCCGTCGACAGGCGGAGTCAAGATGGTGTTGCCGATGTTCTCAGGGCTGTTGTAGGGTCGTCCTGATACCTGTGTTGCGGAGTGTAGTGGGCACATTAAGGCTGACCCACACACCTTAAACTGCTGTTAAATGTAATTTTATTCAGATTGTGCTAATTTAGGCTGGTGAAGAAACATCTGGAAGTGGGTTGTAGGGGACCAGCGCCCCAAAATGCTAATGAGGCGGTGCGTAGAAATAATATAGCGTGGTTTACTTACACACGTATATTTTCCTTTGCATAAAAACTACATTCACGTCAATGTGAAAACGTACGCTGGCCCTGGCCACTCGTGCCCGCCAGGTGGGCTTAGCTAGCTGCTCTAAAATGCGTTACTGCGACATGAAAATTTATGATGAAAAAAAGTTGTGCTTCCTTGGGCGATGCTATTCCCAGGGAAGGAGGCCGGTGGCATCTCCGGGTGCGATGAGAACAAATATTCCGGTTGAGATGAGAATTAATTATGGGAAATTTAATGATTGGTACAAAAGACGTGAGTGCACCTGTATCGTGACGCGTGCATACCCCTCCGACTGTCGGACGATGACTGATTCAGTGCGGCATGCGCGGGCATCTATAAGGAAGGCGGCTGTGCGCCCCTAACATTCTCAATTGTTCTACAATCTAATGTACCTTACTGTGATGAGAAAAATTATAATTAAACTATTGCAATGGCAGTCTTCTTGTGATATTGCACACCCATGAGTTTGTTGTAGTTTATTAGTTGATTAAATGAAATATTATTGCCCTGCAATTTATAATAAAATGTCAATGGAACATTTGTTTGGATCTTGTTCGCCATTTCACCGGGCGAGTCCAAATCGCCGGGAGGGGGGTGCAAGTAGAATGAGCACTGCGATGGTGCATTGTGGTGGGTGAAGGGGATGGTGGTGTGCACGGCTTGACAGACGGTCTGGGGAAGCATAGACACTGTCCTTATGTGTGCACATACATACACACACTAATATTTATGTAGAGGAAAATTGTTTCGGGGCAGGTCCTGAACGACTCTAGAGAACACTAGTAAGAATTTAGATGTCTGAATGAAAGCTCTTCATCTTCTACACATCCAGAATGACTAACCTGTGCTCGGTTGATTGGCTGGCTGGCTGGTGCAGGTAGGAAGGTTGTGGCGATAAGTATTACACACTAGTCATGCTGCCCCTCATATCCTCTCCCTGGATCCTGGATCTCCCTCCCACTGAGACCTTTGGAGAGTCCAGTCTTCCTGGGACCAAAGCTGCAGTTTCACCGGGCATTCTGTTTGCCCGTGAACTTCACTTTCTAAGCAAGCAGCACTTCAGTTTCCCACGCGGAAGAAGTAGCAAGTCGTCAGAACTCTTGTTCGAATAATTTGCCACGTTCGAATTAATTATATTGAATATGAGACATTAGATTTCTCAGGGCAGTAGTATATTTCACTAATTTTTACTTTGCATCAGATATGTCTACAATGAATACCATTTTATGTTGAGGGAAGACTTCAATGCTTTTTTTTCCAGTTACAATTTACGTACAGATTACAGGAAAAATTTTAGTTATGTGCATACTTGGGACCTGAAGTGACAAACAATCCCTATAGGTCAGGGGTGCAATGGAACTGCAAACTTGAGTGTTTTTCCATGAGTAGTGTTCAAATGAGAATTCAAGAGCAATCTCCCAAAGATAGATGGGAAAGAGGGGGGGGGATATGTGTGCATGTACACTGTGCATCCCACCATGCGAATCTGGTTGCAAGTTTTAACTTTCAAGCAGGATTATTTTTCCTTCTAAATAATAGAGCAAAACTACTTACACACTCAAAGAAATTTAGATTACTTGAGTTGTGTGAAACTGCACTTTCGTGTCGCTTCTTCCAGCCATAGTGCCAAGTCTCCAAGAACTATAAACCACACATGGAAATCATGTGAAGGAACTCAAGACTAAGCATCTACGTACTTTGCGGAGACAACTTCTCAGGCAGTAGTTGAATCTGAATCTCTCTTCTCATGTGACGTACCAAATTGGATTATGACCGTTTTGGATGCATGCAGTAAACTTTTATGCTCAACCGTACATCAGCTGTCTCTGCTGGCAACTTTACTTCCGTCAACGGCTGAGGGTGAAAGGTCATTTTCCTCATTGAAAAGGATTAATACATATTTAAGAAACTCAATTTGTAGCGAACAAACAACAAACATGCCACACATGTTAATTTATTTATAAAAATGTTTTATGCCTGAGGATGTTTTAAATGTCATGGCCAAGAAACAGTTATAGTATGCATAATTTTTGCCTCGTGTGGAATTTTTTTTAAAATCATAAATACTTGTTTTTAATTCTTCAACTATTACTATTGCAAATATTTAGTAATTTGATAGCTTAAAGTAACTATAGGGTGTTTAGAATTTAATGTTCAATAAACCCATTTTGCAAACACTTTTCTTAATTTTTTTTTTTTTTTTGAAGAAATAATTCCTGTTGATATAACTTATTCATTTACCACAAAACAAGTGCCAAGATCCTTTCGTGTGTATATAATTTTACTTGGCAAAAGTGTTTTTTTGGTATTTATAAATCCTAAACTCACTTATGGAGATTAAGAAAACAGTTTTAGGGTACCGTAGAACACCTCCCTAAAAAAAACTTTGCTATGGCCCTGCTGTGTTCTTAAAAATAAGTATGCACTGTCAAGTGTTGGGTAGAAAGAAGACATTATGGAACAAATAAGTACTAGTATATTTGAGAGGTAGGGACTTGCCAGAGGAGTCTGCAAAAGCCATAGTAGACCTTTCGCACATTGCTCCAATACCTTGCCCGTCCATCAATGCTTTGAAGAAGAAACATTTCTCTTGCTTTCGGTATTCTTAGTAAGCAGGTGTTTGGACTAGTATATATGTACATTTTTCTCTACTTTGTTATGTACCCTCTTGTCGTGTGGACATATTGTGTAATCTGAATCTCCTGTGCAATGCTGCTTCACAAGAATTGGTGACCCTTGACCTGCAAACCAGCAGGCAGTCATTCGTGAAGCATCATGACAGCGAGTTGCACGATCAGGTAAACTCACTGCCAATCCGAGTTGCTTTTTTCACCTCTTTGCGTAATTTTCATGTTTCTAGCTTGCAATAACAGCAGATATGTTTTAATGAAACTTTGTTTCACTAAGTTAATGTATGCAAATAAAACAAACATATACACTGTCAGACAATGAAAATAGCACACCATGAACAAACCATGTGACAATAAAACAATGTAAATAGTGAGAGTACAGACTGCAGAAAAATCTGAGGTTATGCTAACAAAACATTAATTTACATTAATAAACAAGAGGTCTCTTGAATAAACAATACCATAAAAAGGTATAATGCTATCTCCTTTGTCACCATTAAATTAAAAATTTGCAACATTGGAGACAACATACTTTTGACAGAGAGATGATTTAATTTTTGATGGTTTTTTTTGCAAAAACCAGACGATATATCAACAAAATATTAATAATATGAACAAACAGGCATCTTCAGAGTACAATGTTACTAGAGAAGGGTACCTGCCAAGTGAGAACACAAAGGCACGACTAACACGTGACATGACTAGTTGCGTTGTGCATAAACATTCTGCCACACGAGGGGTGGAGAGTGGGCTGCGTCAACAGGAACTGTACTGGGTAGTCCTGGCTGCTGAGGGGGATGCTACCTATTTCTAGTTATGCACTATGTCCAGTACAGTGCTCACCAAGAGAAACGAAACATGTAGTAACCAAAAAAAAGTGCAACAAATTGGCATGTGATGCGCAGGCATGCTAACACGAATTTCCACTTGCCACTATGCATTTACTAATGGAATGTTAGAAATTACAATTTTTTGCTGTTTTTGTGAAGTGTGTCAGGTTTTGGAAATGGTTGTTTATTTTCGGGACTGTTCGGCTTTCTTCGATCGGTAGCTACGTGAATCTAAGTTAACAATAGAAAAATTATGTGTGAAATTATGTTTTATTTTGTGCGCAGAAAAACAGAATTTGTGTTATCTTATGTATTTGTTTCCAATGGAACTTAGTGGGTTGTGTGCATTGTTGGGATTTCTTTAAGAGTTAAAAGAAATAATTATATTTTATATCTTCAGTGAAACGTTAGGCGGCACCCAATCAGAACAGAGCAGTCTGTGTTGTTGGCAGAAAACTGTTATTTACAGTAATGTAAGTATAAAAAATATTAAAAAGGCATCTGTATGTGTGCATATGTTTACAATTATATTTGTTCACAAAAATAAGCTGCTTTGATAGAAAATGTTGGCTTTGAAGTATGATCTGCTTAATTATGATTGTGATATATGAGGTTAGGAACAAAAATAAACATGACAGACTTGTGGCCTGTTTCCATTGGTTGGAATTAAGAATTAAAACATTAATTGGAAACTGAAAACACAGAAGACATGTTTCCATATGCCGGATCAGTGCTTACTGCATAATTCTTAATTTCTTTTATTGTAAACCCAGCTTGACTCGCTATAACAACAGTCCTTTTAGGCATTTGTTCTACAGTGAGGCAATTTCCTGTCTGCCATGAGGTGTGCTAGCTGGTTTATGGCGATGTGTCTTCCAGTTTGAAATTAAATGTAAATAATTTGCCAGTTAATATTGTGATTTTACTGCTCCTTTGGCGTAACAGTTCTGCTCTTGCCATCATACTGCACAATTAAAGTAGTGTCATATTTTTCTCGCATGACGGGAAGTTTCAGCGTATTGTAAATGAAACAGTGAAACAATTTCTGGTACAGTTTGGGGGATAATGTGGATGCTAATGGAGATGAAACTACGAAAAAGCCTAAGGTTGTGCAGAAATTTAGAGGAGAATGTACAAATGAGAGGTCCTGTTTACTATGTTCTTTGAAGTCTTTGTCTCACATATTTTGTGCTGTGTACGCTCGTGATTTTTCTGTAGCACACGGAAGAAGAGACAACTGCCGCAAACATGTACATAGCAAAATGCATACTGATTTAGTTAAACTTGGCGATTCCAACAAAAGCGTAGCGACTTTTTTTAAAGTACAGAGGATGAAAATGCTGTTACCAATGTAGAGTTATTATTTACAACTTTCCTTATTGAACATAACCTGCTTTTAGCCTGCAGTTAACAAAAATAGCCTCTAAATATGGCTGTGCTAGAACAAAAACTCTAGCAGTAGTTCGAAGTTTAGCAACATCAACTGATGAAACCCTTGCTGAAATAATAACATCTACAGACAGTAGTAATGACGTGAATGATACGAAACTGTATCCAATAGTTGTTTCAGAAACTGGTCATATTTTAACTGTCATCCTTACTCTTCAGGAATCACATGACAACATGGACGAGTTTAATCATCTATCAAACTTTATCATTTGTTTCTGAGCTCTATTCTTTCACTTTTGAATTCTCTAAATGTATTCCTTCGATAGGAAAACCCAATCACTCCTCAACTGTATTCCAAGTTAAATAATTGTTTAGCCTACTTTCCGAAGGATTACAAGATTACTATTCTGTCTACATGTGTCCCCCTTTTCAATTTTTGAACACTTGAACGGAATTTAACCAAACTTGGTACACATGTAATACTTAGTATTACCTGAATTTTATAGTTTTCGACCAAATTGGACACTTATTTTCAAAATGGTGGCTATTTTGAATTTTGGGCGATATGTCATCTTGGAAACCATTCAAACAAAATGTTGCATGCATCAAATTTTTAGGTGGATATTGTTAGTCCGCCATTTTAAAAAATAACACCAATTTAAAAAAATAAGTATTTCACATTATATTTTGAAAATTATTCAACCAATTATCACACTATTTGGCTTGTAAGTAATAGTATGGTGGACCTTGTAAACGTAAGTAATTAAACTTGATTAGTTACTTGTTTCAAAATGGTGGCCATAGAAAGGTTTTAAGTTTATTTAGTACATCTGCTATACTTTTAACAAATTTTGTATATTGAGGGTACCTATCACAAGTATCATATACAAACAACCATTTTTGCTGGCCATTTTGGAAGATAGCACCATACAAATAAATTAAGTTATGTCATAACTTGGTAAATAATTAACCGATTTGTACCAAATTTGGCAAATAAGTAGTACTGATGCAGTTGATAAATGGTATGTTTTAAGCATGCCAAACACTTATTTTCAAAATGGCAGCCATACAGTTATTTTAACTTAGATTGTTATAGTCGAAACTATGTAATCAATCCCAATATAACTTTGTATGCTGGCAGTAAACATTACAACTATAATCCATTCACGGTATGTTCGATACTTTTGAAAAGAACCTTTGAAAAATCACCCTAGGAGTTACATGTTCAATTGGTTATAAAAAAAATTGGTATATGGAAAAAGGTTTTGTCTTGCTTTTAGCACTGAAGCACTATATAAATTGGTTGTTTTAAGTTTTAAGTATATTTTTTCAATAAATTTTAATAATTTGTTAAAAGTCCGTAAGAATTAACAACGAATTTTGAAGAGACATGTTGGTTATAGCTGAAAAGAAATAGTTTGTAGGTTAAATATTAATATGTATAAATTTAATGCCGTAATTGTAAAGTTAATATTGCTAAACTATATATTTACATTTTTACGTAGCACTCATGGGTAAAGATTTCACCGTTATTAATTGAAATTAAATAAATTTCAGTTGTTGTCCAGCGGACTCGTACACTCCATCTTGTTCGTTTGGGCACGTTTTTTTCAGAAGTATAACCACGCCATATTGGAGACGCTGAATTGTGGTTATAAAACTAACGTAACACATTCTTTCTACTTACAAGATAATTCTAGGTTAAGATGTAATTTTAGTATTAGCGTTGTTATTTCTGCAGTTTATCAAATAAACGTGCAAAATATAGAAAGGCATTTGAATATTTCCGTTACGTTATTCCCTTCGCAAAGAATGCAAAGGAATCGAATTTTGGTCGCCGCCAACTGATAATCGATTATTTTCGAAAGCTTTTTGTGGAGACCAAGAGATGGCAGCACATTAGCGTTGGTTCTTCAGTGCCAAATGTTAGCCGTGACTCGTCTTTCCGCCGCATAGTGTTGTTTTTATGTTGCAGTGAAGAAGCGCGACAGTTCTTGATGGAACAGAGATGTACCTACACCGCAGGTTTCAAAATGAAAGTGATTTTGTTCGCTGAAGAGTTTGGAAATCGAGCCGCGGGCCGTGAATTCGTAGTAAATGAAACGTTAGTGCGGGGCTGGAGGAATTTTTCTCACTTATAAGTCGCACCCCAAGTTTTCAATAAATTTTTTTTTAAATAAAATGTGCCACTTATATGCGATAAAATACGGTACCATTTATCACAGTGAAATCTTTAACCTGAGTGCTACTTCCAAAAGTTTATTATGTAAAATTTAACTTTTTCCTTACAGCAAATATGTAAATAAATCTTAATACAATAAGTAAACTTTAATTAAATTATATAATTAACAGTTCCGATATATACTTCAATCTACCTTTTTGTATGTATTACAACATTTCGCTAAATTGAATAGCATTTTTTAGACATTTAGAGAATTTTATTAAAGTATATGAAAGTTGAGATTACATGGCATTGTTTCTCTTCAAAAATAAATTTTGGTAGTTCCCACATGGACACTGTTAATAAAATATTTGACAGTTCCCACAAGGCACTGTTTGTTTACAAAATATTTGAGAGTTCCCACCTGGCACTGTTTACAAAACGTTTGACAGGTGTCACATGGCAATGTTTTGTTTACATACTGCGGAAGGATACATAATCGGCTCCCTGAAAGTAGATATTTAGCAGGGTTTCAGAAAATCTTAAAGTTACAGTGAATACATTATATCAACTGGATCTACATGGAGCATATTTTGTCCGCCAGTTTGTAAGATAGCACCATGTGAGTAAATAAAGTTTTTTTGCCTTCTAAATAAATATTTTAGTTCAGTTTATTTATTAACAAAACAGATTCCAACTCAACTTTGTATGCTGTCTGTACCTATTACAACCATCAAATTTGGAGACAATCAAGGCCATAATAATAAATGTATTATTTTTAAAGTAGGAGACACTTATCAGAATGGCGGCTATAAAATCATTTTAGTTTTGTAGGCAATATCTACAAAAGTATGTAACCTATTTTAAAATCACTTAGTATATTGGCAGTACACAATCATCAAAATTGTTACATTACTTTTTTGTCCTCCATTTATGAAGATCATCACATGAAAATTATGGATGTTTTACGCCATGTCTCGAGGACCAATCAACCGATTCCCAAATTGTGCATACCATAAATGCTATAGAAGGCAGTGTAAACTTTGTAATATTCCTGCGGGCTAGTTAAGCTATATTAAAAATATTATTTCTGCCTCACAGTTAGGCGCCATATTGTAATGTTCTGTCGCTCGTTACAATATGTTTAGAATAATGCAGCCTCGCGGCTGGGCGCCATCTTGTAACGTTCAGCCCTTGTTACACTCGTTATTTTTAATAATGCAGCAGCACAGGTGGGCGCCATGTTGTTAACGTTCGGCACTTGTTACTGTCGACTGTTTACGTTGCCATGGCTTGCCCTTGACTAGATCAGAAGGTAGAAACACGAGACTCAGTTAATTGAACGCTAGTTACTTAAGAAAGAAGTTCCAGATTAGTTTGATATATATATATTTATTTATTTAACATTCAGCCACACAGTTCACAGACTGAGTTTTAGTATGCAGAGTACGAACCTCTCTTGAGATAAATATACAAGTACAGACACAGCACCACAGTAGTTTATAGGTTATTGTCTCAAAACTTGCATAAAAATAAATATCATATGCGGCTACCTCCCACACCGGCAGAGAAATAAAATAATAAAGTCTAGTGGCCGATGTGGGGGTTATTCGCACACACGACGCGACCTAGACTATCATTGTACTACGACGACTACTGTTCTGTGCCCTCACGGGCGACTGCCCCGAAGTACCTTCTTCTGACGACTGATTTCAAAAAGACTGCTCTAAGGGCAACAGACAGACGCCCTTTTTGTGCTGCCTATTACCCCCCTCTCCTGAGATAACGGCCTGGCCACGCACGCTTTCCACAACGTTATCGTAACTACGCCGCAGGAAACTAAAACTGTGCTGTCAACATAAATGAACCTCTCGTACAACAAAAACTTGTTGACATTGCCTGAAAATGCGCTGGAGGAACTAAAACTTGTCGACGTTGCCTGATCCACAGAAACGAACTAATCTAATTAATGCTGACGCTTTACAAAACACTGAAAACAACTGACGTTCAAAATGAAACTGTAACCGGACTACTGATAAAACGTAAACAGCAGACGTCCCCCCATTAACCTACAAACGCACACGTCTGCCTGATAAACATGGGAAACGAGCCACCACGGCTTTAAACTTGAACCCGATAAAAATTGCGGAGCTTTCCAAAGCTTCGAACACACAAAAGAATTTTACACCATATTTAAATGGGTCAGACGACGTTCAAAATGGCAGCTTCATAAATCATTTAGGTAAGTTTGACATATATTAAATCAGAAGTTGTTGCTCCGAATATAACCTCCGTAACGCAGTGGATTGTGCGCTAGCTTATAGTATGTATGAGGTTTTATGGGTTCAAGTCCTGGGTAAGGCATTTGTGTATTCGTAATTGTCCAATACTGTTGCATAAGTTTCTGGTTTTATTTGCAAAGTAATTGCTTTCAAAGAGAAGTCAATTCCTTCCTACCAACTCGGCTTTTAAGAAATTATTTAAAAATTAATTTTACCCATGTTGAGGAAAGTAGGCTCATTAGTTATCAGTAATTTCTCATTTTATGTTGAAATAATTATTTGATTTGTTAAAGCATCTTCAGTTTCATTGTCTGAGGAAGATTTCTTCAGGTGAAATTTGCTAGTGTAAAGTTACATAAGAGTGATGCAGAACTAGTCATAAGAGCAAAAAGTAGGGCTTACATGAAGGAAGTTCATAAATAATAATAAGAAATTGTTGCTAAGAAGTGGCTTCAGTTTGATTCTCTCTCCCCCATAGTGACAGGGCTGCTGAAAAATGGTATGTGACATGCAAGATGACAGATACATCTGGAATAAAAAAGTACCCCTCTCTCAGTAAACTCGTGATGGCAGTTCTCATTCCACACAGCAGTTCGCCAACAGAAAGGATTTTTAGTTTAGTAAGGAAGAACAAAATTGATTTCAAAGAAGAAATTGTATCGTAAAGAAACTTTCAGAAAGCAGCAACTGAAAGATGCACAACGAGCCTGTACAACTTGAGTGTTGTTTTGACTTCCACCTAAGGTTCTTCAGTTTATACAGAATTCACAGAAGCTGTTTATGATGAGAAATTGCAGTTAAGGAGCATTTTAAATCTATTCCAAATACACTAACGTTTGTAAAAAATTCAATACCAAGAAGGATACATGTGATTGAAATTAACTTTATACCACAGATTAGGTACATGACAATACACAATTGATTATGAATAAGAACTTAGCATGATCTCTGTCCTTGAGAATGCTATATGGTGTGAAACCCCCTCTTGCTGCAATCAGAGCCCCTAAACGTCATGGCATGGAATCAATGAGGATCTGGACATGTTCCTGGAAAGTCTCCCTCCATGTGCACGTCCACAAACCATCAACCACAATGCAAGCACTGTACGACAGGTTGAAGCGGGACTCGTCCAAAAACACAACATTTTGCCACTTAGCACGCCAGCGACGGCATTCACTTGCCACCAGTACAGCCCGCAGCAGACAGGTCCACACCCGTTGCAGTGCTCCAGTGTCGAGCCAACACTGTGCAGTCAGTTACGGCCATGTGGACAAGATGGCGGTCATTCTGTGTTGTGGTTACATTGCGTGGTCCGATACCAGCTCATAGCTGAGCCAAAATATCACGGTATGACAAACACATTTCCCGGAGACCGATCGTTCTGCCCCATTCGAACTCATTCATATGCTGATATAGCGCCCTTTGACGATGAATTCGTTTAACAGCTCTTCACCGACAGAGCTTGGTATAACACTGATCTTTTCGGTTACATAAGAGGGTGCTGCTGGGCCTACGTGTACGTCATCTCTTTGCCATCGTAATCACTTATTGCTGGTACACTGTTCTACGTATCCTCCGAGTTTGGATTAATTCGGGCCATTCTTTCTGGGCGTTGCAATTTCCACAAACCTAGTGTATTTTGCATTTTGTTAAATTTGCTGAGCATATGTTTGAGTACTATTGGTGTTCCCAACCTTTCTCGCCCTCCATCCATTACTAAATTACTAATTGTGAAAGTAAGCATCTTACAATTCTTACTAGGCATCTTTTTTTTCGACTCCAACTCATCTCGTACAGCGATACAGCCCTCTAACGGAGTATCAAACCCCAAGTCTGCTTGCCTACAGATATTCTCCCAACCTGGGACAACCCAGAAAATGACTGACAAGCCTCAATGCCAGATGCGTACATGAAGTAATCATCATGGCCAAGTGAAGCCAGCCACGTCACACGTCAGTTGCCTCTAAGCGAGCACCAGATACTGGGACACTACCCTGCTTCTTTCTTTCCCAGAGAAAGCGCAGCAACCTTTCCGAAGATGCTGCTCATAGTCTGAGTGTGACCTTGGGCATAGCCGATGTCGCCCGGCAACTGCCTCCAGCAACTAGATGGCTGGAGTACCTCCAACGATCACCTCGACACCCACCACGTCGCCAGCTGCCCCAGAACCTGGCCCCGGATACCAACACCAGCCGCCGCCCGGAGGGCTCTCAACCTCACTGGCAACTACATACCTTGCCAATACTGTACACGGAACAGGTTAAAGCCAAACGCAATATTGTTCTAACTCCACCTCTACAGTTGATGGACCTCTGTAACTTGCTTTTAGCTTGCTCAGTGGTATTTACTGCACAACAGGGGTTACAGTTTTGCTGAGAACAAATTATTCTAATATAGAAATTTACATTTCATTAATAAAATTACATGCGAACATGACATTTACCCAGTTAGCAAAACATGCTGGAATTTTCACATCAGCAGGTTGGGGAGGGGGAGGGGACCCACATCAGTCGAAATTCTGCTATTTTGGTTTACAGGCAACCTGGCCATACGGGAAAATTCTGGGGACGTGAGGGTCAGTAAAATCAAGGTTTGACCAAATACAGTGAAACCTCTTATTCGTTTTTCATGGGACCTACTGAAAAAAACTCAGCATGCAGGAAAACTCAACATGTGGACCACTATCCTCCTCAAAAAGTAAAACCTAACCTCAACTCCAATTTCGAAAATCTCCGAACGTTTACATAAAATTAACTAAATTTCTGCTATATGTAGCAAAAGTGGCAAAAATCAAACAAAATTTATTAAAAACAATAATTTAAAATAGAAATGTGCTAAAAATTTAATTACAATTTAAAGTACATTAATAAAATACATAGTTTCATCATAATAATGCTGCATTTTATATTTATTACTTTATTTTGGAGGCAAATTTAACACAGTTTTTTTGAGTTTGACATGTAAAAATCCAATTTTTTGAAATTATATTTTACTCTGATAAAAATTCTATTGCCCGCTAAAATGTATACTTGTCCACTAAATGTTTTTAAGTTTTGCCAAATTAAACGGAAAGTCTGCTCAGTTGACAACACTCGCCATCTTGTGTGACAGTTGATATCACTGCATTACTCTTAAAAAAAGTTACTAGCATAATTTTATCTTAACAGAATTAGTCCCTGAAAACATATTGTGCCCCTTTAATGCTTGTAATTTACATGGTTTTTTACCGCACTGACCTGAAAATTATTACCTTTCCTTTGTGGAACCAGAGTAAAGTTCAAATCCATTCTGTCCATTTTAATGTTTGGTTCTGGTCCGTACCACAACCATTATACATACATGATTTATTAGCACAAATTTTCGTAGGCTGACTTGAAACAAAGAAGTGCCTGCAACTATTATGTTTTACCTGTTTTTCGAAGTAATTAAAAACAAATAGTGATTAAATCAAAAATAAATTACGTAGTTGTTAACAATTGCAATGTTTCACAACTAACTGTGTACACTAGCATTTGAGGTTAAGGAGTGTCTGTTTACCTTCTCTTGGTGCTACTGAATTTTGGTAGTACCAGACCAGTTTTAAGATAGTTATTTCACAGATAAACAATTGTTCTGAATATATTTTGGTTTTCGGACAGAATATCTGATCGATGGATGCGGGTAAATTAATGATTTATGGGTCGTAGTATACTGCTTTTTTTTAAACATTGTTTATATAAGATATTTGTTGGGACCATCCAAAAAAATCGACTGATACAGGAAATCGACATAAGCGGGAACTCAACAAAGAGGTTTCACTGTAGTTTTGGCAAGAACTCTACGAGAGCATATTTCTCTGTCATAGGAACACTTTCTAGAAGTTAATAACAATGGTAAACCAAGAGGTCTGGTCATCATGTACCCCAAAATACCCAAAAATTTCATTTTGTAAACCAAATAAAAAATCCAGAGATGTTGTGCAAATGAAATTAACTAAAATTTAATTTTACTTATTGGTGTAACATTTCTAAATTTTTTCCCTGTACAATTACATTTTATAAAACACATGTTTTACTATAAAATGCATCCAGTATACTGTAAATAGTTTAAGCAACTGCTTAATTGTACCTGTTTTGAAGTTGCACTAAAGCATGTTTCCGAATATTTGAGGATAGGGCAGCGGGGGATGGCAGTGAAAAGAGTAAATACGTTTGTGTAAAGAAGGTAAAACCAAGTACTATCTATAAAGCTTTATTTTTCCAATTAACTCCAAATAATTTAAAAATACAACTTGCAACATATAATTAAAAAAAACAATTCATTAAAGTTAACAAAAATTAAAATATTCCAAATAAAACAAAATGTGGAGCAACTTATGTTGCTAGCGCACATTTGATACCAAGCATGTAAATTTGCTATAAAAAGTGCGAACACTGGATGGCATATGATGAAACACTCACTATGACAGGCATAAAAAATTTGATTTAAAACATATTTTACGAGCTTCTCACTGGGAACAGCATGGTAACAAATGTTAAGTACTTCCCCGAAAACATAATTACTTGGAAGCTACTTTATGCTTGCTGGAACATTTTGAAATCTAGGTCTTTAATTTCATATTGTTATTTGTCATAAATTTGAAAAGGTGCCAGAGAATTGCTTTTGTTTTAAAACTGCATCTTTTATCACGGCAGTTTACGAAGCTGCATCCGTTACAACAAAATCATCTCTCAAAACTGAAAGCTTGAACTAGAATATGAAATTTCAGTCTTCAAAAATCCTACAGTTAAGGTTAAGAATCATAAATATATTTACAAGTATACATTGGGGCTGCAAAAAGTGAAATAATCACCACCATACATTCACACACATACACGCACACAACTTTACCACACAAATCCCTGGCACTATGTATCGGCAAGCTACTTATAATTCACACAAATGTACAAGGTAATGACGAAAATTTACAATTTTTAATTTACTTTGCATAATGTTAACAAGGTGGAGATCAGAATATTAATGGTGTTGACGCATCATGTTCCACAGCGCTGTGTGCGCTCAGCTCGCGGAGTTCCTCTGTCGCAGGACCTGACACACATCATCCTCGCTGCTGCTACTGCTCTCTGTGTCCGAGCGTCGGTGACGCTCCAAGTAACGACGCCGAGCAGACATTAGTAGCTGTTCCTTGCGTAACTGAAGGATCCTCTCTCGCTCGGTCGAAGACTTTGAGAAGCGCCCACCAAGGTTTACTGATGCTTCGGCACTGTTACAAAAATATATTTTTCTTAATTACGCAGAAATATCACCTATTTTTTTAAATCTTTGGTAGTTAGTTAACTACTGTAGAGTTAACATTTGAACCCATGACCACTATAAAAAACTTCAAAATGACTATTACCATTTATTTGCACATTAACTAAACTGCTCTATCTGAAATTTAATGAATATTGTTTCCTCATCAGCGATTTAACACCATATACTTGCATAATGGCCACACTCTTGTTTTTAAAGACCTAAAATTTTTTTTTAGAAACTCCAAATAAAGTACACACAGGACTTCTACCTTCTACAGCAGGCGGTGCAATCTTGGCCACCCCTGTAAGAGATGAGAAAAGAGGAAAGTTGCTGTCGCTGTCAGAAAGACTTTGACCTTGAACTGTTGAATTTTAACATTTGACGCGTGACAGCCTTGTGGGCAGGAGCACATAGTGGTCTACTAGATTTTCATACAGTCTGGTAGGGAGGGGGGGGGGCGCCTTAGTAAGGCGGAGTCTGCAATATTTGGCGCTTGGCCTTGATTGTGCTCTTAAATAGAGTGGGGCGGGTAGGCAGCCTGCTTAGCACGAAGTCTAGCAGGACTAGACTGGGCTTACGGTTGCTTGATGTTGGCGGAACCCCTGGCTTACCTCTGATGTGCCTTACTGCAGTGGGTCGAGCGCTCATCTGCATGGGTCATGGTCAGGGTTCATTATAAATAAATTATCATGTTTTATTATGTTGTTTTCTCAAGAAAAAATATTATTTTCTAAACGGACGTGTTTGTTTTTAATGTAAACATGGAAGTCAGATTATACAATAGTGCTCCATCGAAATGATGTTACAGCCAAGTTTAAATTTTAATGATGAGCGTGACATTACATATTTTATACATTATTAAATTATGTCAGTAGTCAAAAACTCAAAATTTTCGCTACCTGAAATGTGGCAATTTTGACAAGTGCTGAAAACCGATATAAATAATGTTTATAGTTACGATACAGTTATTTTCGATAACGGCAATATCCACAGATAAACCGATAACTGTTATTGGATCAGACCATCACTAGTATGTGTTATATATACAGAAGTGGGGTGGAGAGATTTGGGCGCTCTTAACATCGAGGTCTTGAGAGCCGATGACAGTAAAACGAGGTGAGTATGGAGTGGCGCCGGAATGTAAGGCAGGGGGAAACGGGAGATCCCAGAGTAAACCTGCCAACCAGCAGCATCGCCCGGTATGATTCCCACGTGCAATGATCCGGCAGCGACCTCGCCGGGAATCGAACCTGGTTCGCCTATGTGGGAGGCAAGTAGTCTGACCACTGCAGCCCCTATATATATTGATAACACAGAACTACCAGCAACATTTTATGTTTGTCAAATCAGCACAAAATTATTTGCAGTTCATACATCAGCAGAAATGCAGATGTGTCAACACTGGTAAATTTGGCAGAAGCAGATCCGAATTGGCACATCTCTACAAGAATCTTAATTATTTAAATTTCAGATTGAATTCATTACAACAAATTATAACACAAAAACTATGCAGCCATCATGGATTAATAATTCTTGAAAATGGTATAAAAATTGAACAATGTTATACTTACACATACTACCCTCCTTTTACAAAGTTCATCTAACTACCACAGTCTATCTTTTTATAAGAAAATTACTCTCATTGATTTCAGATTCACAGAGAAAGTTAGTGCGCGACCAGCTAAGTAAAATAAAGTAGTTTTACATGTTAAATGATTGGCGTGTCTCGGCCACCGTTCCAAACCATCGCTTCCAAACAAAAAATTTACCAGGAATTTTAATGGTATTAAANATTGGCGTGTCTCGGCCACCGTTCCAAACCATCGCTTCCAAACAAAAAATTTACCAGGAATTTTAATGGTATTAAAAATTTGGGAATTTTTTTTTGTAGACTGTACAAAAAAAAACCTCTTATTAATTTACTTATACTTGTTTTCTTGTAGCATAGTTTTTCTCTTCAAAGGGCACAGAATGCTTTTTGCTTGAAAGTGATACGATGAAAGGTAGCTGAGAAACCTAAAATCATTTAACATTTAAAACCCTATCCTTTCACTCCGTTGGTCTCAGACTAGACAGCACCCTTGAACATTGNTCTAAAATCATTTAACATTTAAAACCCTATCCTTTCACTCCGTTGGTCTCAGACTAGACAGCACCCTTGAACATTGCCAGTGCAGAAAGAGAAGCAGGAGTGTACCTGTCGCATGTGGAGGAGGAGGAGGTGGTGGGGTTGACACACAGCTCGCCCCACTGCGTGGAAGGCGCGGGGGGCGGCAGCGGGTCCGGGCCATGCTGGAACATGGGTGGGGGGGCCACCACGCGTCCATCCAGCACATTCTCTATGGTCAGCTCGACGCTCCTCGTCACCTGCAGGTCCTCCACGATGGTGGACACTAACAGGTGTGGGAACAACTGCTGCACCTGCAAACACACGACAACATTGGCATCTTATAGATACACCAGCACAATCCACACCTACCAACTAGAGATCTGAAAGTACTCTAAAATTGAGCTTAATCCAAATAGGTATCTGCTGTCAGCTCAAACTGTGCTTGAAATATATTTCATAATCAAAAAATTCAAGCTTCTATAGCAACTGCAGGTTACTGTTTTTTCAGAGTGCTACGCCAGCGCTTGTTGAGCTAGACATATTAAGTACCGTATTTTATCGCATATAAGTCGCACCATTATTTTCAAAGAGTGTTAAAAAAATATATATATATTTATCGTTTATATGTTGCGCTTATCCTTGTAAATCCTGTACAACACGGCCTGTGCCACAGGTGGCTGATGCATGCGACCTTGGCGAAGGTCGTCTGGCAGCTGTGTCCTTGCAAGCAAGCGGTNGCCTGTGCCACAGGTGGCTGATGCATGCGACCTTGGCGAAGG
Organism: Clitarchus hookeri; assembly: GCA_002778355.1. Lineage (NCBI taxonomy): Eukaryota > Metazoa > Arthropoda > Insecta > Phasmatodea > Phasmatidae > Clitarchus > Clitarchus hookeri. Next base: position 440,815 of record NQII01000541.1, on the reverse strand, counting down.
TCGTCTGGCAGCTGTGTCCTTGCAAGCAAGCGGTATTGCCAAGCGTACAGCGCAGACACAGTGCGCCGCAAGTTTGTTGGACGTAGTTCGTCTGGAATGTTCTGATATAGCGCTCGAGATGCAGCCTTGACTGCCGGAGTTTATATATTTATTGGAAAAAAGAAATAACTTATAAACATGTAATTTAATTTGAAGTGATATTTTTATTGAGCTTTCTTTTTATATATTTGAACNGATATTTTTATTGAGCTTTCTTTTTATATATTTGAACTTCAAGTATTTCTAACGATTTATGTTAAAAGCAAAAACCTAACCATTATTTCTGCAGTTTATCTTTGTAAGTTTTAAATAAACGTGCAAAATATAGAAAGGCATTTGAATATTTCCGTTACGTAATTCCCTTCGCAATCCTTAACAGAAAATAATATTTTAAAAGAATCAAATGGAATCTATTCTTGCTCAATAACTGACAGTCGATTATTTCCGAAAGTTTTCTGTGGTGACGTAAGAGATAGCAGCACATTAGCGTTGGTTCTTGAGTACCAAATGTTAACAGTGACTTACACGTCTTTCTCTTATATCGTCTTTGCGCCGCACATGTTGTTTTGATGTGGCAGTGAAGAAGTACGACAGTTTCTTGATGGAAAAGCGATGTACCTACACCACAGGTTTCAAAATTGAAAGTGATTTTGTTCACTGAAGAGTTTGGAAATCAAGCCGCGAGCCGTGAATTCGGAGTAAATGAAAAGTTAGTGCGGGGCTGGAGGAATTTTTCTCACTTATAAGTCGCACCCCAAGTTTTCAATAAATTTTTTAAAATAAAATGTGCGACTTATATGGGATAAAATACGGTACTCTCGACTCTGCGAGGTGGCTTGCTCTATGCCTGGCTCGGTTCCCCTTCTTTTTCCTCCCCTGTTCACCCTTCCTAATTTCCCCTCCTGTGCATCACCATTTTTTTGTTAATGGGGCAAGTTAATTCAAGTGGTTGCACTACTTGCACACCGTTGATTCTACACCCAGTCGTCGCCTGCAGAAGTTGTCCGAGGCGTTGCAATATGTTTTATGTTATAATTTAGCCGTCCGTGGGACGTGTGCAGAGATGAGCCACCTTTTAATTTATTTCATTGCCTGAGAGGCCATGATGTTGAGAAACACGAAACTGTGAGTCGTGGTTGCAATGTTAATATTTGTGTGGCGTAGTTTTTTCTAAATTGTGGTTTCAGTTGCCAGTCCAACTTGGTTTCGGTCTAACTCTAGATTTGCTGTGTGTTCCAGCCTTTTTGACGTGTAGTGTTTAGTTTTGTCTGCAGACAAAGATTCATTTAAGTTTTTTCCATATGCTGTGCATCCACGACTCTCGCGTTGGGCATAAATATTTCATTTTAAATGTGTTTGTATATTTTATTAAAGGAGGCTTTACTGGGCTGTTTAGGTCACCTTACTTTATTCCAATTGCTCATTATCTAAACTCTAGTCAACGTACTTGTATTTTGCAATTTTTTGAACATTTTCAATCATTGTATTCAAGTAGTAATTTTGAATTTCACGTTTTAATCAACATCAAATTGTATGGGCAATTCATTGAATTCTTTTACGTTTTATAATATCTTTTGGTTAAACTTTTAACCTTTTCAATGTATTTTTTGGATCCTGGAAATGTTTGTGATGATCAATTTTATGAATTGTAAGAGATTTAAAACCCCTCTTTATGGCGCTACCCGTTATTATAAAAAATATTTTGCCAAAATATAAGCTTTAAAATAGTTTGTTTGTGTTCACTTATTTGTGCTAAGGCACAAGAGAAAGTAACACATTACAAATGGAACACGTGTGTTTGGGTATGTGTGTATAAATTATCAGCATGTGTTGGTTCTTAATAAATAAACAATATCAGAGGTTATTTGTAGTAAATCAAATGTCTCACACACACAACGTGAACAATAAGTGCCATGCCAGATGGCAACTATAGTGATTCCTTGACACTTTCCTTCAGTTGCTGCCTGCAACCATGACGTTGTGCTAGAGCGGTGGAAAACTACAAATAAACCAGGTTATTGCTTTTATTAGTCTGTGAAAAATATTTCCTGTGTAGTTGGAAATACAGTTTCACCAAAGTTAAATACTGGTACAACCAATATGTGAAAACAACCCTTACAGAGAAAAAAAGAGACAGACAGGATGAAAAATAAGTTTGTCCGTTAGTTAATAATTTGAAATACAGTGTTTGATTTACACAAAAATTTCTTAAATCTTACTGGTAGAGAGTTTAAGTTTGAATAATCTTAACACAAAAGGTGAAATTTAAGTTCTTATTATCTTTGGCGAGAGTGTAAAGGCTGGCAAGAAACAGGAAAATGAAACAAGTGTGATGTAAAGGAATACCAATGAGAAGATGAGCAGAGCAGACAGCTGGAATGAACTCGAGAGAGGAAGAAACAGAGATATACAGTAACTTTTTTTCCACACCACATCTCCACTGCTCACATAGTTTTTTCCTACTTGAATTTTGTTTCCCTGTCATCTGCTTTTAGAAATGAGATTGTGAGTGGCAGCAGGCACTTCCTTCTAGCACGTAGTTCAATAATCTTCACTCAGCTTTCCATTTGCAGGTGTGTCCTCCCATACACCCAATTCTTTTGAGGCAAGGATGCTCATTCTGGGCGAGATAAATCATAATTTCTACGTTTAATCAAGGTTTTTTGGTACCTACAAAATACCTGGCTTACTGTTTATATTTCTTGCTCTTTATGTTTATTTTAGAATCAGTCCAAGTTCCTATAATTATCCCTTCAAATTAACACCCTTTTCCATGGAAACAGTGAAAGGTCACACAATCGACAGTCAACTGAATAACACTGATTGAGCATAAAATACATTTAGTGATTGAATTAAGGCCAGTGGATGATTAAAATATTATTTTTGTAAGTTATTATAACTGTTATCCTATTTTTTCTTTAGACAGTTTAGCAACCAAATATTTTTTTTTGTATTATATTATTCTGTATTATATTTGCGAGAAAAAAAAAGTATTTTGGTTTTCCCAGTGGCACAGAATGTACTGGAAAATCAGTGGTATTGTGGTGGTACAATAATCAACTTGTTGTAGCATGGGAGTGCCACTAACCTGCCTGGCCATGGCGTCCAGCTGGGACGTCTGCGCGGGCTGCGGCTGGTCAGAGCGCAGGAGTTGCGTGTGTGTCACCTCCACCGAGAAGCTAGGCAGCCACGACACATAGCGCGAACCTGCACATGGTCCTTACCTCTTCACTACCATAAACACACTAATCATGAAAAACTAATGACAACCCAAACACATCTTTGTTGTCAATGAGACATTAACACCGACCAACAAACCCAACCCACGGCCCAACTGCTGTAATGATAGTTACTCCATACAACACACACCTAATAACTATGTAACAAATTACTCTGTAATCCTAAACAGACAAACAAACGATTATGTGATGAGAGTTCATTTGACTGGATTGTTTGTCCCTGAATGTGGTGTATTTAGCACAAAACTATAATGATATTTTTCTTTTGAATAATCTACTCTCACTAACATTACCACTTTTTACCATAGACTATTCATGGTAAAGTGAGCACTTTTGAATGCCCTATCATTTGGAATAATAGTCAATAAATATATTTTATTTTACCCTTAAACGTTAATTTCAGAGTGCAGTGGAATATACACACTGAGAATATTACTTAGATGGCAATATTTATCTAAAAAGGTTGTTAAAAAATAAAAAAAGGCAGAAAGGAAAAAGAAACTAGAGCCTCAAAAGTGCCCACTTTACCGTGAACAATCTATAGAAGAAAGCCAAATGTAACAACTTCTACATAACATCTCATTGATCGTGATGGGTCGATTCGAGTTTTTTTCCCCAGCAGGCTTTGAACTAGTGAACAAACAGTTTGAGTCGCAGTGTTTTTAGATTATAAACAAATAAACAGTTGCACCTAACAGTCACTTTTCGTGACTCGTGAAGCAATAATTTTACATTGCTAAATCACAAAATTTGTGTCGTGATAACAACTTTGCTACATGCGTTGACAATTGGTTGTTATTTGTAATGTTCCGCAATGATAAAGGTCAATTATTTGTGACACGTCGCTTCCTGTTGTGGCAGGCAGTGAAGAAGCCAGGAGCGGGAGATAAAATAAATATCAAGGTCGACAGGTTCAGTCTCAGAACAACACAAATATATACAAACATAAGACGTATTTAATCATGAAAAGCCTCTTTATCTCATGGCACGCCACACATTCAGCAGAAGTATGCGTAGATAGGGCACACTCACCATTACTTTTCTCATAATTACAGTTTTAATAACATGACGCATGACGGCCTTAGAGGCAGGAGCGCTACGGCGTCTACTAAGTTTGTGTCAGGCCAGACACACAGGCAGACCTTAATGAGCTGGGCCAGACTGGGTGTACTGTTATTTGACGTTGGCGGGGCTGCTGGATTACCTCTGATGAGCCTTACTGCAGTGGGTCAAGCGCTCGTCAGCGCACGTCCTGGTTGGGGTCTCCCGACCCGGCTGGCTGACGGTGACGGCATCTACTGGTTGACTACGGCGAGTGACTGGCTCCACAGGTGCATGCAGGCTTCAGGCACTGTCTGTGGCTGATTGGGCTGGTCCGCCATCGTTGGTGGTTTCGACGCCCAGTACCAGGGACAGACCCAGGCGAAGGTACTGGATGAGCAGCTCCGGGAGTCATCACTAAATGGGGGGGGACAGAGGTGGGACCTCAACAGTTGATGGGCGGCATGAGCTCATTCCTCACAGTTTACACGGCTGAAGGCTGGTTAAGCAGCTTGTTTCTCTGTGAGGAAACAACTGCCCTCCTGTCGCTCTACTTACTTCTCCTTCTGTGGGTGAACAGCATTTACAAGGGGAAAGGTACTACAGATCGCATCTGTACTTAGGTGGCAGGGAACCATACGGTGGATGGAGTGGGTTAACTGACGAGGGTGATCTAGTCTCTTCGTCGTGCATCTTGCTAGTGGTCGGGCTCTACCATACATGTGCACCAGGTACCTTTACGTACCTGGTCCACAGTATGGGTGACTATCTAATGTGTGGTGTTTTGGGTGAAGCACGTCAAGTCCTTTTTAGGGGACAGGTCGCGATCGCAGTCCTAGTCTAGATTTGGCAAATCCATTCAAAAACTGTAAATTCCTGCCTCTCCTTTGCAGGGTGACATTTACCAGGAAGGACTACATACAGTTCACACCAGAAGGAACAGATGGCGGTTAGACTAAAAACGTGTTTTATTCCGTCCAGAATATAACCCGTGACCCATACAATCCTGCTGTAAATCAATGCACTGATTAACTTACGGAAGGTGAAAGCAGAAGACGGGTGAAGGGGCCTGTCGACTTGAAGAGCCTGCCTGAAGAGCAAGAGCAAAGAATTAGTTAGCTGCCAGAACAACTGTACCCTAACTGAAGCTGTATTGTTCTGCAGGGACTTAAGGGGGGAATATGGGGCGTGTGGGTTGACGGCAAGTTTTAAGTGTGGGGGGAATGACGACTCTTCGGGACTGCAGCACGTGCTGAAGAAGTTTGGCATTAGTCACTGGTGATAGCTGGGTGTTTCCTCACGAGGCAGAGGAGAGCAGACAAGGCAGCTCACCTTAACACGACTGGTGCTACGGCGAGCTGCTGGTATCAAGTGTCGTTCTGCGGCGGTGGAGGGACCTTTATTCTCCTGGGCTAGGGGGTGTCTTGGGTTCCATCTGCCTTTTGGCGGCTTCGGCGGGTTGGCTCCTCCTTTTCTAGGCAGAACTGCACTGGCTGCCATCTCTCAGCGGAGGCTGGTAGCAGGGTTTTCCTTGTATGCAGGTGTTATCCGCTGCTCGAGCTTAGGGGCAACTTCACTGGTGTTGTCGGCTTGTCTCCCTTCTCACGGGATTGTGTTAGGCTGAAGCAATTTACATTACTCTCTTTCTCGAGGTGTATTCCACTCTCCAGACGTCCACCTTATCTATGGAGGCAAAATGCTGGCCTGAGTGGGTGCCATTCAGGGTTCGTATCTCTTCTGGGGCACGTGACACACATGTGATGATACGAATTTGCATCAAAAAAGTAACAGTGTAACTAAGTGTCATACATCAAACGTGTGTGTGTGTGTATAGTTTATATAATAAAGAACTATTAACAAACAAAAACTTCTAATGTAAACTGCTTGTCCACACTGTTCAGCATGCTGACAGACCAGCCTGAAAGCTACCATCCCACTCAAACCCTTATTTTCCTTTTTCTATCAGCATCAAGTGGTTGACAATACTATTCCTTTTCTACCTACCATTCTTCTCTTCGGCGGGAGGGAAAAGTCATCGCTATGAATCACTTACCAATCAAAGGATTAATCTTATTGGTAGAAACTAGTCCCAAACTTTTTCTTGGTAAACCATGACATGACTATAAGAGAGGGAAGAAATTATAGTCCATCTATAGTTACTCCCAACTTTCCTGAAACCCTGCTAAACTTCTGCTTCAGGATATTCCTCCGCCTCACGCAAGCAAAGTTTAATCAAGTCTAGAAAATTACACCAAAGGGACAATGCAGATTGCATTTGTGCGCACTCAGGGTAATAATATTTTGCATAAGAATTATTTCTTACTAGACATCACAAACACACCTATTTTTTCCCTGTTTTTATTCATATTAAATACTGTATAAATGAAATATTATAACTCACAGATAAAATGCAAGAAACAGTTAAGTTAAACCAAAAAAAAAAAAGGTTTTTTTTTAAAAACATTAACACAAGTAATGTTTGTGATATATAACATATTTGGGAAATAACCAAGAAATCATACATAGTGAGATTTTTTTAAAGGCTTTAAAAGTGTCAAGAAATTGCCAATAGACTATGCATCAGTGTACATAGGTACACATTTACATTTGTGGTGCAAACTCAATTTTAACTCGAAAATATTTTATAACCAACTGAACTTGTCTTGAGTTTCATACTGCTTGACTCGACTTGACTTGAAGCTGCAAAAATCAAACTCATTAGAGAATAAAAGAGCCAGCAGCTACCATTGTTATTCAGGAACTGAGACACTGCATACACTGCCACTGCCACTGCTATTGCCAAACCCAAACCTGGTGCAAATATAGCCTCACATTTCACTTGTCACGAATAATAAGATGCCATAAAGTACTTTGTTTATTTCTGCTTCAAAGTAAAGGAACATAAAACCAAATGCTAGGCATAGTTTAACATTTCACTCCATGTTGTGATATTTCTGTACTCTTACTAGTTACCCAATTTTTTCATTAACTATTTTCTTTGATTTGTTTAATAAGAACCTCATTATTACAAAGTGCCAATATTATGGTCTATTCAGGTTTGTATTAATGAGGTTTCACCACAGCATTTTTAAGTTTCTAGTTCCGGTGTTAACAAATTTTCTAATAGGAAGGTGGAGGTCATTCCTGATGTAGCAAGTTGCTAGGAGAAGCAAGAGCAGGAAAGGAACCAGCCATGGCCTCAAGTGGATTCTACCAACTGTTTTTCACGGGACTGAAAAATTTTTCATACTTCCAGAATTTCCGTAGAGGACCTGGCATGTAAGCATGTTCTAAGGTCGTTTTTTAAATGTGAAGCAAAGCTTGCATCATGCGAAGGAATTACGAAGAAAAATCAAAGTCAAAGGATTAAAAAATATGTATATTAATTTATAGTAAGTAGGCTACAGTTTTCAAGTGTATTCAACTAATTTGTACTGTTACTGCCAAAAAAATGTATACCTACTAGACACTGAGCAATGGAATGAAACATATCCTAATCTTGTACTGCTGAAAAACTGAAATATCAAAATCTGCAAGAAAGTAATCATTATACATTTAGATACCTACAAACATTATAAAAACTACCATACTCCATATATCTAGTCCCATTTGGCACCACCAGGGCACAGTGATTTCAATGGGTGCCAATCAACATTTGGCCTCTTCCCTTTCTTCCTCCAAGGACCCTTGTCAATGTCAGGCTAGATAGTAAACTTGCTAGATTGGTGGCATTAGGGCCTCAGAGCAAGAGAATTGAGCCACTTTCACTGCTTTAAAGGAAAGTGTGCAGTTTTTCCAAAATGACGTATCAGCTGTGGCACGTAAGTCAGCCCAACTCCCGCACGTGATAAATGTGTTAACTGTTATGACGTTGCTGCACATGTCAAAATTAGAAAGGCAAAGAAACATTAATTTTTTGAGATCGAAAATACACACTGTATTTGTGATATGTTATGGTCGGTCATCCTCCTATTAAACAGCCTTTGACTGGTGTGTGTTAGGCATGTCGTCTTGTTCGCCTAACAAAAGAGAGACAGAGAGGGAGAAAGAGTAAGAAAGTAACAAAGGGAAGCGCGGGGCTTAAAAAACCATTCACTTCATCCCCTAGGAGTCAAGCTGTTAGATTATCTCAGCAGGGTGGAGCTTGGGATAAAAACTACAAAATTTGTTTGAAAAACAGTGTAAGTTGAGCCTCTTTTCCATTTAGGTTTTCCTTTACCAGCATGGGAAAACTTGAATACGAATAATTCGTAAAGTCCTATTGGCAACTATTCAAATTTTAATATCCACACACCCCTATTAATTATACTGGCTGCTGGTTTTCATACTAGTTTCGGTGGAAAAAACACTTATTGAAAATCTTCAGCTTTTCACTCGAAGATGAAATCGAAGGTACAAAAGCCTTCGATTCGACTTCGAAAATGCGAAGCTTCGCACACCTCTACTGGCATGCACATAAATACAGTACAATTTCTAACCTCAATATTATTTGTGTTGAGCATAACAACATAAAAACAAAATTTTTTCCAAATACTGCAGAAACTCACCATCAAAGTGGAAGAAGTGGTTGGGAGGGCGGCGTTGCGGCGGCTGGTTGTCCACTTGGGCATCGAGGGTGTGATCGGTGCGATTAGCCGCCTCCATCCCGGCAGGACTCTGGATGTTCAACATCATACGACACGTGGGGCAAGAGGAGTCCTGCTCCAACCACGACTGGAGGCACGAGCTGAGAGGACATACACACTAGATTGTAGTTCGCATTAGAATTTTGACTCCAACAAAAAATAACTTACACTTCCATAAAACAAACAAGTGACAAACACACCCGTGCAACAAGAACAAACAATAACTGCAGAGTACCCTACCATGCTACCAGTCAGTATGCCAGCAACCGCCTCTAGAGGCAGTAGGAAACTGCCTCTACAACAGACTGCCATAACACGTTAAGAATCAAAACAACATATTGAGATATGCTTAGACAATAAGGCAAATTGCTGAAAATAGTTTTTTTTGGTTCATTCAGTGATATTAAAGGTTATACATAAAATAGGAAATTAACATGATGCTTATACACTATGTATCATCACGTTCGCGCCACTTGCCCTACAAGTGACACAACCATGAATGGCAGCTACCCAAGCCCGCATTTCATCTCCTTAAATAAGGTGGATACCTGAAGACTGGAGTGCACTTAAAGGAAGAGAATATTAGAATATTAGACCACCCCCGCCTTAAACAAAACCCAGTGAGTAGGAAGTCAGTAAATAACGACAGCGAAGTTGTGCCTGAGCTTGCACAGCCGATACTTCCCACACAACATGAAGACCTGCTTTCAGCCACTCCGAGAGATGGCAGCAGAGTACGGCTCCGCCTACGAGGGAGAAGCCACCCCCGCCAAAGCTACCCGAAGGATGAAGTCATACAAGACACCTCCAGAGCAGGAGAATATATGACCCTGCACCGCTGCAAAACGGCAGTTGATATCAGCAGTTCACTGCACCACCTAGAGTGCTGAAACTCTCTGCCTACCGCCTTCCTCACAAAGGACCACCGCTACCTTCCAGAATTCTTCGACACCTTCGCCCAGCGACCCCTCAAGAAGTCATAGTTTCCTCCCTTACACTTGACACTTGCAGTCAAACCCACATCCCACACCCCTCTAAGACCCTTCAGGACACCACCGGCTTCAGTTAGGGTTTAGTTGTTACCACGGCTACTTAATTAGTTACTCTTTGCTCTTCTAACACGCCCTTCCAGCAAGGCTCTTCAAGCCAACAGACCACTTCACCTGTCTCTTTTGCTTTTACCTTCCGAGGGAGAGTCAATCAGTGCCATGGTTACAGCCAGAGTATGGGTCACCATGTTCTATTATGGACAGAATAAAACACGTTAGGTACTTGTATAACCTCTATCTGCTCATTCTTGTTTGCATTGTGCTTAGTCATCCCTGTTAAGCATCACCACGCAAAGGAGAGACAGGGAACAGTGGAATTTGAGACATGTTTGCCGAACTTAGTGTAAGACTGCGGCATGTTCCCTAAAAAGGACTCGACGTACGTCAGCAAAACACAACTCAATAGACAGGTTGTGTACTGTGGACCAGGCACGTAAAGGTACCTGGTGCACATGTACGTTAGAGCCACAACAACTAGCACGAGACACGATGAAGAGGCTAGATCACCCTTGTCAGCTAACCCACTCCATACACAGCAAATTAACTTGCCGGAGGGAGCGCCAGGTCAGAGAAGGATCTACCCCTTCTGGAATACACTTTAGCTAGGGAGAATCTTTGCCTGCCATTCCGTTGCGGAAGTGAACCGTAGCACCCCATTCCTGGTAAATGCCATTCACCCATAGGAAGGGTAGTAAGTGGAGTAACCGGAAGGCAGCTGCTATCCTAGCTGGGAAGCAAGCCTTGATGAAACAGTCTGCCCCAGCCTTCAGCTCCTTGACCCACCAAGAGTGAGCTCACACCGCCCGCCAACTGTCGAGACCTCACTTCACAGTTCCCCCCAGTAACTTATTTGGCACCCTTGTGAAACTCCCTTAGCTGTACACCGAGTTGTCGAGTACCTCCGCCTCGGCCTACCCCTAGTACTAGGCGTCAAGCCAGTCGACGCCTGAGCAGCACAGCCAACCTGCATCAGCGGGCCCGATGCCCGCCTGCCGCCGCCGAACCAACTTCTCCACCAAACCATCTAGCAGACGCCACCGCCGCCAACCAGCCGGGTCAGGAGACCCACCACAGGATCTACACTGATGAGTACACGACACTCAGCAGTGGGAGGTAAGTCAGTGGCTTTGCCAACAACCCGCACACGCAAGCCCATCCTAGTTCAGCTAGACTTCGTGCAGAGCCGGCAGCCTACCCACCCAACTCTGTATAGACACCATTAAGGCCAAGGGCAAGATTTTTCAGATCCTGCCAGAGTAAGGTCTGCCCCGAGCCTGTGTGACTGATCTCACACAAAACTAAAAACTCCTACACCTATTAAGACGCTGATGCACTCCTGCCCATAAACTGTCATGCATCAATAGGGTTAGGGTGGTATTTTTAAGTGGCACCGAACGTGGGACACTGGCTAAGTTAACCCAGGTTAATTAGACAGAATCAGATCAGCACGATCCAGAGTTAACTAAGAAAGGCAGAGAGAAAACCCCAGTAATACCGAACTTCGGAGAGTCAAGAAAAACCCAGTGGTTCCCAATCCAGTTAGCCAGGAACATGTCCAATGTAGGAGATAGTGCTGCTGGGGAAACCTCCATGACTGCCATGGACTCCAACAACCGCGAGACAAGGTGCCGCATTGCCTCGTGAAATGGTGCGGGACAATTCTTAATTAAATGTGCGCAGTGCCAAGGTCGTTTCCTCTGCCGTTGCCTAAGGTGGACAGACGAACCCCGCTACACAGGAGGCTTAGAGTTTCGGAGTGAACAGTGGCGCTAACATCAAGCTGCCCACTTCAACTGGATTGCGTGTCCAGGTCACGGGATAAACACAGTGAGGTGTATAACCTGCATCCAGACTTTTCAACACTGCTGTATAAGGTGGCCTGACAAAAGGTTCACCCCCCCCTTCCCCCCGGAATAAATACCATTGTGTGATGTGTCAACGAGCCGAAAACCCAGACACACACAGTGCTACATCAACCCATTACCCAGACAGCCTGCAACTACCAGAGTTCGCTGGCCGACCCCAGAAAGACACCGCCGCTTTTACGCAGGAATGCAAACGTGAATGTAGGGCAAACGACAAGTCACCTAAACAATTGGGCACGCAAGCAGATAAGTGGAAAAGCTCCATAAATGCAGGCCAGGTATAGCATATTCATCACTGAATGGGCACAATTTTGCGACCGGTTTGCAACCCAGTTCTCCGGCGAAGAGGTCTTCGCCCACCCGACCAGTGAATTCCACAGTCGCATCCAAGGAATTGAAGATTAAAGCAAAATATTTACACACAGAAAAGTACAGATGTACAAGCGTATAATACCCAAAGGGTACGAGGAGAGCTGAGTGAGAGCTATTACACACTTGCTCTTACCCAACCTCCATAATCTACTACAAATCCCACCTCCACAAACCATTGACGAGCTCGTGGAGAGAGCCAGGGAGTGCAAGTCAAATGATAAAGCAAAGACAGTGCTTGATAGGACCAGGGTGACAAGGGGAAGGAGGAAGCAAGGCCGAGTGCCACCCCGTGCTGTGACTACCCATCCCCCTACTCCAGCGTTCCCTAAGTGCTGGTTCTGTCCAGGCCGGCATTTTAACAGAGATTGCCAGACCAAAAGAGAGATAGATCGCCCAGAGCCAAGGGAAAGGAGAACAGCTGACAGGCCATGCGACAAGAGCGAGCAGACACCCGAGAATGCAGAAAAGGGAGAGAGGCAGTCGGGAAACGAAGGAAACAGGGTGCGAAATGAGCCACCACCTCCGGTCATGACCAGACCTAAGCCGCCACTCAAACCCTAACGAGTGAACCATAACCCCTCGAGACCCCGCGCGATGACATTGAAGTAAATAAAAAGAAGAGTTTCTGCCTACTAGACACTGCCACCACTGGCAATTTTATCAGAAGTGACTTCCTTACAGACAGCCAACAAGCTCACCTACAGCCCGGGGGCAAACCGGTGCACATGGCACAACCCGACAAGATCCTGCAAGTAGAGGGATAAACAACCCTAGAAACTCGCATAGGCAACAAAGTTACTGAGGCGGAATTTCTAGTAGCTTCGCACATCGAAGAAGACATCATATTGGGACAACCTTGGCTGTGCCAATAAGAATGTATCAGACTGTTGGCAACACAAGATATGCATAGGTGACAAGGAACGTATGACAGTGAACTGGGACAGGAACCCCGAAGAACAAGTACCCCCACCCATAGCACCAGAGGCCATAAATCACCAACTGGAAGAACAGGAGTTTCAACAGCTTTACGAAATACTAACCAGGTATTCCATTCGGACATGGAGAAACCCTACGTCAGACCCGGAATATTCAGCACAAGATATGGCTTATTTATTGCCGCCGCTCCAGAGTGTCCGTGAAGAGGATAGAGATTATCATGACCCAGGTCCAGGCCATCAAGGACGGGGGAAAGGTAGAACCTTCAGATTTGCCCTCTTAATTCACAAGTGGTGCTTGCGCCCATGAAAGACAGAGAATTATGATTCTACGTTAATTACCAAGCTTTGAATGACATCACTCAACATATCACCCTGCCAGCTATCAATATTATGCAGACAATAAGGAACATAGGGGAGGCCAAAAACTTTTCTACCTTAGATATGCAGACAGGGTATTGGCAAATATCCAAACATCCAGNTTTCTACCTTAGATATGCAGACAGGGTATTGGCAAATATCCAAACAGCCAAAAAATAAACCACGTTCACCACGCCCGAGGGAGAAACATTGCAGTTCAAGGTGATTCCCTTTGGCCTGAAGAACGCCCGAGCTACTTTCCAACGGCTTATGTTGGCAGAAGTACTCGTCAGCTATATAGGCCAGTTCTGCTTCGCCTACCTAGATGACATGATCATCTATTCAAACTCATAGGAGGAGCACCGTACTCACCTGCAACGAGTACTGGAACACCTCGAGATCCACGGCCATAACGGTAAGTTGTCAGAAAGTCATTTCAGCAAATCCAATATTGACTACTTAAAAACTGGTAGTCACCCCCGAAGGCAACTACCAGCAAACCGTAAGTATTTGAGCCATACTGGAGGCAGAACAACCCACCACAAAGCAGTTAAGGAGATTCTTGGAGTTATGTAACTGGCTACGGGAATTCATACCGGACATGGTGCAGTTTATTGCTCTGTTAAACCCCTTATTGGAGAAGTAAGCTAGGTAGAAGTGGTGGGCCGAACAGCAGTCGACCTTCCAAATTTCTCAAGAACAGCTTCCAGAACATCCCCGTACTACACCGGTTGAAAGAAGGCAAACCCTTAATACTCCAAACAGACGCCTGCCAGGACAGGCTAGGAGCCGTCCTGTTCCAGGAAACAGAAGAGAGAAAATCGTAAGTAATGGCGTATGCCAGCACCCGCCTTAACGAGACAGAGAGAAGATATCACAGCAACGAGCAAGAATGCTTCACTGTGATATCGGCCATGCGGAAATTCAGCTACTATCTAGAGCATAGACCCTTTATCTTGAGGATCAACAATAAGACCCTCAACTAGTTACCAGCGTCCAAGGGCACTACAGCCAAGCTCGGCTGGTGGGCGATGTTTTTAACTGAGTTTGACTTTTCAAAGTGAAACACTGCCCTGGATGAACGACCTACCAGATGCCGCCTCCCACCAACCCGACAGTCAGGAAGGAACAAATGAGGAGGAACACTGGGAATGGATGAGCTATCTCCCAGCTACCCCTCTCATCCCGGAACAATGTATATGCCTCCAACAATACCAGGTCAGCCGTCACCTTCTGGGTCACTACCAGCAACACGTCCCAGACATCCAGCGGCTACTGTAGAAGAACCCATTGAGATATGAGCTCCGTGGCGAGAAATGGGAACCCACGAGCAAATTGGAAGATATGAGTGCCGGCCAATTTATGCACCGATATCTGCCAATACCACCACGACCACCGCCCGCCTACCTGGTTGTTGAGGAAACCCTGCGTGACATTGGGGAATGTTACATCTGGGATGGAATGAGCCGAAACGCCCGGCAGTACGGCAGAGGCTGTGAAGTATGCTGCCGCAAAAAGTATACCCAGTACTGAAGCAAATCGGATGACCACGACACCCCCAGACCCTGTGGACACACCTAGCCGCAGACCTAATGGGGCCGTACCCCAGGAGCACCAAGGGCAATTGCTACTTTCTGGTGGTGACGGACCAATTTTTAAGGTACGTGGAAACCTTCCCTCTTCCCAGCGATGAAGCAAGTGGCATAGTCCGTAAGTTCGAGACAGAGATTTTCCCCCGTTGGGGTTAAACACAGGCAATTTTGACAGACAAAGGAACTCAGTTCACCGGCAAACTGTGGCAGAAGGTGTCCGACCAATGGGAGATAGAGACCTGGACAACCATGCTGTACCAACCCCAGGCCAATCCCACAGAGATGCATAGCAAAGAGTTAAAGAATAGCCTCCCGCTCCCAGACATCCTGTTCACCCTGCGGTGCAGGACTAACGAGATTATCTACATCTCTCAGCCAGCTGAACCTGGAACAGACAATAAGGCAAATGGTAATGGGGGCACGAGTCAACCAACCTCCCGCAGCCCGAACCCACCCGACTGGACTCTCTAGCCTGCCAACAACGAGCCCAGAAGGCCTAAGAGAAATATATCGACCTTAAGTACCCAAAGCCTAAGACCGGAGTAAAGGCCTTTGAGGTAGGAGACAAGATCCTCCTAAAGAATCAGCCTTAGCCGCGGCCATGACAAGTTTTGCGAAGCGGTAGCACAGAAGTGGGAGGGTCCCTACAC
Source organism: Clitarchus hookeri (assembly GCA_002778355.1). NCBI lineage: Eukaryota > Metazoa > Arthropoda > Insecta > Phasmatodea > Phasmatidae > Clitarchus > Clitarchus hookeri. The sequence continues at coordinate 425,048 of NQII01000541.1, read as the reverse complement.
CATTGTTGATAAACAAGAAAATGACTACTGGGCCAAAGACGAGAGAGGCCAGGTAAGAAAAGCGACTCTGGGACTGCTGAGGCCGTACCCCCCCTGGAACTGAAAAACTCGCCGAAGTCCCACCATGAAGTGGACGGACAAAGAGGAAGAGAATGAAACCCGGATGGAGCACGAACCAAACCCTTTCCGAGAGACCGAACCAGCCCTGAAACCCGGACTCCACACCCAATGTCCGAGGAAGAGAAGGAGTTGGAGCAGCGAACACAAGGGAGCACCGCACCTTCCAGAACATACCCCCCCTGTAAAACCGTATGGTTTGTATTGATCACTCGCCTTCACCCCTTCCGGGTACACCAGCGGAGAAGCAACCAGGGGCAAAGCAACACCCAGGCCAGCGGTTCCAAGATATCAGGTGGTCCCTGAAGGTCTGGGAACACTTGGACACGACCCCAAAACCACGCACGATGATGAAGAGGCTGGCCATAGAAGACGAGTGGGGGCAGCTATGCTCACGTCTAGCAGCGCAGTTTTCAGGCGAAGAAGTAATAGCCCACTTGATTGAATTCCATAGCTGAACCCACGCCACCGACGACGAGACAAAGATATTCATCACGTGAAAGGTCCAAATGTTCAAAAGAATTTTCCCCGAAGGAAATGAGGAGAGCAGCGTGCGCCATATTATAACCATGCTCCTCTCCAAATTACGGAACCTGTTACAAATCCCGAAGCCACAAACTGCCGGCGAGCTACTGGAGAAGGTGCAAGAAACAGAGCAAAATTACAAGCCCCATGCCAGTAAAAGCCAAGAGCTAGGTGTTTTTTTAATAATTTGTAGGTAGTCTGTGCGACAATAGTTAGTGTATGAAAATTTAAAAGGGCAACTTGTGTATTACGTAAGTATAAACCGGCCTAGGAAGCAACTTGTCAAACGTAAACTATCTGCCGTGCGACCAGATACAAGGCCACAGAGAAGGGCCAGTTAAAATGTCTTGCGCCATGGTAGGTAAACAGTAAGTTGACATCTGAATATTTTCTACTGCACTTACAGTCTGTCCAGAAAATAAATTTTGCACTTGAAAGATATAATTTTCTTCAGTATTTTATGTTCATCACATGTCATTTTATTCTATTGAAGTATTTTTGTCTTAATGTTTTACGACTTGTGTCGGCTTAATTAATTCTCACTTTCAATAATAGAGAAATATATTTCTATACCCCTATAAAAATATTTGGCGACCAATGCAAACAAATATATACAGTAAAACCTCTATTATTCGTTTTTCATGGGACCTACTGAAAAAAACTCAGCATGCGGGAAAACTCAACATATGGACCACTCTCCTCAAAAAGTAAATCCTAACCTCAAATTTATTTTCATCCTTGGGTATACTGAGTTGTTTGCCTGTAATGAACAGTGGGCATATCTTAAATACTGGATGAAAAAACATATCTCAATCATTCAATATAAGTATTGTATTATAAAATATTGAAATGCACTTAATTTCGAAAATACGCCGAATGTTTACATAAAATTCACTAAATTTCTGCCAAATGTAAAAAGTGGCAAAAATCAAACAAAATTTTTTAAAAACAATGATTTAAAATAGAAATGTGCTAAAAATTGTTAAAATTTAAGTACAGTAATAAAGTACGTAGTTTAATCATAATAATGCTGCATTTTATATTTTTTACTCTTCTTTGGAGGCAAATTTAACACAGTTTTTCAGTTTGACATGTAAGAATCAGATTTTTTAAAATTATATTTTACTCTGCTAAAAATTCTGTTGCCCGCTAAATGTTTTTAAATTTCACCAAATTAAACGCAGTCTGCTAAAGTTGACAACACTCGCCATCTTGTGTGACAGTTGATATCACTGCATTACTCTTAAAAAAAAGTTACTAGCATAATTTTATCTCAACAGAATTAATCAGTGAAAACATACTGTTCCCCTTTAATGCTTGTAATTTACATGGTTATTTACTGTACCGACCTAAAAAATATTACGTTTCCATTGTGGAATGAGAGTAAAGTTCAAATCCGTTCCGTCCATTATGGATGTCTGGTTCTGGTCCGTACCATCATAACCATTATACATACATGTTTTATTTGCGCGAATATTCGTTTGCTGACTTGAAACAAAGAAATGCATGCAATCATTATGTTTTACCTGTTTTTCGACGTGAGTAATTTAAAACAAATAGTGATTGAATTATGAAAAATAAATTACATAGTTGTTAACAATTGCAATGTTCCACAACTAGTTGTGTATACTAACATTTGAGGTTAAGGAGTGTCTGTTTACCTGCTCTTGGCGCTACCGAATTTTGGTAGTACCAGTTTTAAGATAGTTTTTTCACAGATAAACAATAGTTCCTAATATATTTTGGTTTTCGGACAGAATATCTAATCAATGGACGTGGGTAAATTAATGATTTAAGGGCATATCATGCAGGTTTTTTTAACATTGTTTATGTATGATATTTGTTGGGAACATCCAAAAAAATCGACTGATAAGGGAAATCGACATAAACAGGAACGCAACAACGAGGTTTCACTGTATTTCTATACTCCTATAAGTCATGCGTCAACTTATTTCAATAACCTGTAAAATAATTACTACTTGCACCAATCTCAATACGCAATTAAGTTATAAAACAGACCTAAATATGGTCTAAAATTTTAAAACAGTTACGTTAGGCTTCTTGAAATACGACATTGACAGGAAGTTTAAAAAATGTAGTTTAAGCAAAGCATTCCACAGTTTAAACAGAGAAGCCATGTGGCAATGTTTGTGTTTACGTGTGGTAGGAGGATAAGATATCGGCACCTGAAAGTAGAACTGTAGCAGAGCTTCAGTAAAAACGTGGAGAGACCATGAATGCACTACAGTAATGAGGCAGCTCGACTATGAGCGAGAGTTGTGGTGGCACGTGCAGCAGGTGAGCGTCAGCTGGTCGGATGCAAGAGGCCAGCCTACCTGAGTGGGTGGCAGAGAGCAACAATCAGGGACAGGGAAGAGAAGTCTGGCAACATTGCTGCAGTAAACTAACAGCCCTGGGTACTGGGGTTTGAGGGGAGGCTCTCACACTCGCACAAGTGCGGAGTACCTCTCATGGAGCAAGGTGATGCACCCTCCTCGTCTCACAGCTCTCTCACAACTGAAAGTTTCGTGGAAAGCACCCAGTTTATATACAGACCTGTGGAGTAGTGGGGGACATCATTTCGAGACCCTCTACCATTTTATATCAGCAGAATAACGATTTGTAAGTGTGACGATTTTTATGGCATGAACCACCTCCTTAAGAGAACTCTACAATGACATGTGTCTGAAATGATAACTGCTGTAGTTCATTCTGTCACTTGCATCACAAGAATCATCAAAATAATACATTGAAATAACATTATAGTTAACAACATTTAATACACATCTCTGCAAAATAAATTTATTCCTCTCCCTCCCAAACCAATTTTTTAGAATCCTGTCGTGAGAGATACAAACATAATATTGTTAAACGCAACCACTCACTAACTTGTGAAATAGGTGTGTGCAGGGAAGCTTGCGAGCAGACTCCATCTTCTCCCAGCAGATGGCACAGTTGTCAGAGACTTCTGCCAGTTCCTCCGCAGAGGCCATGGGGTAACTGCGACAAACCAACACCGCAGCACTGTTACACAGATTTAACACAAGCACTGTTAATACCGTATTTTATCGCATTTAAGTCACATATTTTATTAAAAATTTTTTATCGAAAACTCGGGGTGCGACTTATAAGTGAGAAAAATGCCTCCAGCCCCGCACTAAAGTTTCATTTACTCCGAATTCACAGCCCGCAGCTCGATTTTCAAACTCTTCAGCGAACAAAATCACTTTCATTTTGAAACCTGCGGTGTAGGTACATCGCTTTTCCATCAAGAAACTGTCGCACTTCTTCACTGCCACAACATCAAAACAACACTACGTGTGGCACAAAGACGATATAAGAGAAAGACGTGTAAGTCATGGCTAACATTTGTAACTCAAGAACCAACGCTAATGTGCTGCTATCTCTTACGCTCCACAGAAAACTTTCGGAAATAATTGATTGTCAGTTATTGAGCAAGAATCAATTGCTTTTGATTCTTTTAAAATATTTTTTCTGTTAAGGATTACGAAGGGAATTACGTAGCTGAAATATTCAAATGCCTTTCTATACTTTGCACATTTATTTAAAACTTACAAAGATAAACTGCAGAAATAATGGTTAGGTTTTTGCTTTTAACATAAATCGTTAGAAATACTTGAAATATATAAAAAGAAAGTTCGATAAAATTTTTGCTGTAAAAATATCACTTCAAATTAAATTACATGTTAATAAGTTATTTCTTTTTTCCAATAAATATATAAACTCCGGCAGTCAAGGCTGCATCCCGAGCGCTATATCAAAACATTCCAGATGAACTACGTCCAACAAACTTGCGGCGCGCTGTGTCTCTGCTGTACGCTTGGCAACACCGCTTACTTGCAAGGATACAGCTGCCAGACGACCTTTGCCAAGGTCGCGTGCATCAGCCACTAGTGGCGCAGGCCGTGTTGTACAGGATCTACAAGGATGAGCGCAACCTATAAACGATAAATATATATTTTTTTAACACCCTTTGAAAATAATGGTGCGGCCAATATGCGATAAAATACGGTATTTTTGTAAAGTATCCAAACAATATGGAAGGAAGTTGGAGAATGGCTTTTCAGACAGGGGAGCTTTAAGATAGAGCTATTATTTGCAGTGCGGTAGTTAAATGAGAAAAGATACAGTTTGGTAAAGATCTTGTGACAGCTTTTATGGACAAGGAGAAGGCTTATGCTTGTGTAAAGAGAAATAAAGTGTAGAAAGCTGAGAGAAACAGAAGTAGAGAAGAAAATAATCAGCGGTGTCGGGGATATGTACAGGGACAACGAACGTTTAACAACTAACTGGGGGAGACACAGTGGTTTTGCCTAAGAAATGGAGTGAAGTAGGATAGTGCATTATTTCCCCTTCTATATATAATAGGCGTGGAAGTGATAATGTCCAAAGCAGGATATTGAATAGAGGTACAAAACGTGAGTGAATGAAGAGATTTGGACAGCTCTTAACGTCGAGGTCTTGAGAGCCATCAGGGTGAAATGAGGTGAGTATGGAGCAGATCCAGAATAAAAAAGGGCGGGGGAAACAGGAGAGCCCCGAGAAAATCCGCCGACCAACGGCATTGTTTGGCACGATTCCCACATGTGAAAATCCGGAGTGACCCAGCCAGGGATTGAACCCGGATCACCTTGGTGTGAGGCAAGCAGGCAAACCGCTCAGCCAGCTATACAACGTGAAGGCCATGATGTTCGCATATGATCTGATGGTGTGGGGTGAAAAAGATTAATAGATACAACTGGATGACCCCAATAATTAAGTGGGAATGTTTGAAATGAAGTTCAGTGCCAGTAAGAGCGAGGTGATTGTGATAAGTTGGAAATGTGACACGATCAGGTAGGAATAAAATTGGACGGAGTGGAGTTGAAGTGGATACAAAACATCAGATACGTGGGTAGTGTTCTGGAAAGAAGGGAGAAACAACGAAGAAGTGATACAGAAAGGACAACAGGGAGATAGATACCTTTTATAGGTGTACAAGGGACCCATGGTGGAGAAGAGAATTACAAGCAGATTCTGTACATAACATATTTTGTGCCCACTGCAACGTACAGAAAAGAAACACGAATAGGGGACAAGACAATTGAAAGGAAGATAGAGGCAAGGGCATATAATTTGTAAGGAGAATGATGGTGGTAACAAGATGGGAAAGAATTCAAAATGAAGTTGTTTGAGCACACAGAAATAATGACGCGAACCGTCCGCCATTTACCACTACTCGCAGCGCTAGTGTGACAATCACACACAGCGTGCAAAACTGTCTCAAGTAACACAAATTAAAAAATCATACTGGCGGTACAGTTTACATACATCAGTTGTTATAGCAACTGGTGATGTCCTGAAGTTCAGCACTATGTCACCCACATCCTTTTGCAACCTAGGTCCCGACAGGAGCACACTGTTTAGACAGGGTCCATCGCTAGTCTTCAAACACAACTCGCACCTTAGTTGACACACTTTCCTCATTGACGACTGCGTGACGAGTGATGATTTATACTGGCTGACTCTGGTGACCTACAAAACCTATGTCCCAGTCCCTGCAGTCGTTTAAGTGCACTGCCGTAAGAATTGCCAAGTGTGACATCTATGGCTGCAAAAGAAAGCCTCAACACGTCCTGCCCCCACTGTCACGCATGTGAGTATCCTGGAACTGCTGCTCACACCGTTGGTCTTCAACAGACATGAAGGTTTTCCTAGGTAAGTCTTCAATTTCCCAGAAATTTTTCAGGGCAACATCGAGGGGCAAATCAGTACATACCAGTAATTTTGAAACTTGCTGGGCCGCCTGTGCACATGGTGCATTACCTGCTTACACCCATCCAAACCCGATATGGAAGGCATGTGGCTGTCCAGTGATTCTGGGTCCTGTCATCACCTCTGCAACTATCTCTGCAGATAGCAACATGTCTATTGCACTGGGGTGTGGCAAACTGTGGATCAACCAATATAGATACTCGAGACCTACTATTACAATTGGTATAGGAGGCATGTCTCTGGCAATATTTTTCAGAATAAGAGCTCTGCTGGTGATTTGAAGCTCTGGCGACCNGGCTGTCCAGTGATTCTGGGTCCTGTCATCACCTCTGCAACTATCTCTGCAGATAGCAACATGTCTATTGCACTGGGTGTGGCAAACTGTGGATCAACCAATATAGATACTCGAGACCTACTATTACAATTGGTATAGGAGGCATGTCTCTGGCAATATTTTTCAGAATAAGAGCTCTGCTGGTGATTTGAAGCTCTGGCGACTAAAGAGAACCAATCTCACACAAAACTGCCCCTCTTGTTTCTGGAACCACAACATTGCAGACACCAGCGATGTTCACCTCAGTCCGATATCACCTGAGACTTGGTCGTCGTACGCAAGCCTCTGTGATAAGAGCCCCATCTAGCAATGCACGAACCACTTGGAAGTGTCCTGCCCCATCCTTCACAAGTATTAATGCAGTCTTTAACAAAACAGTGGAAACTTGAGCGTCAACTTGCTTCCCTTCTGCTGCACACATCACAACTGCACTGTCGTCTCTGGCTTCGAATTCATCTTTGTCTGAACTTGCGGTTGTAGTCTTAGGTTTGTGTCGTATCTGCAACGCAGAGGAGTGTGTGGTGACTACCTGGACAACGCTGGCAGTGATACTTGGAATTACACTGTGCTACCTCGACGTCGTCCTAGACAATTAAAACACAGCACGCGCGTGCACACATGCGTACGCACACACACACACAAAACAGTTCAGTTGTCTAACTTGTAGTGAGTGGATACAAGCGTAGTCTTTGTGAAGCTTGTTGCAGGCTGGCCATTTTCATTCAATGGCCGCCACTTGGTCAAACCAGGAAACCTGCTGCCTGTAATCTTTTGGGAATTGGCTAGGTGTCTGTGCTGCAACTGTTGCCAACTGCACTTGCTCTGCTGCTCTTGCCTCCCGGTTAAGAAACTTCATTAGTTGGCTACCCTAATTACTAATGAACATCGGATGGCAATTTATGGAGAAATTACATTAATAACAGGAGATACAAAACACAAGTACTCACAAGGCAATACTTGTGGATGCACACACACTGAGTGATTTTCCATGCAAATGCACAGACACTATATTTTGCTGACTGAACCAGATTTTTCAGGCGGTGTGCGATGGTACACTGCAGTCTGGTGGGCGGTGGTTAGCAAACAGTCATCTAGAAGTCAAGAAGGGAACTAGGGTGAGAGAGGAAATTTGAAATGTGGCAGAGGAATTATCTTATGTTTAAGCCAGATGTCTGTCTGGATTTGGTGATGTATTGGTCGGCCAGTTCCCAGCGTCGCACTTATGCACTATTGTTTAATTAAGGTTGCAAGTAACCGCTAGGCTACCAAAAATTTATAAAAGGATAGGAATTGAAGTAGTCACAGTGTAGTATTGTTGACAGGCACATATACAAAGAAGGACGACACATTCAGGCAGCGAGTTGTAGGACAACCCGCCACCTAATGAAGCTGGCTTAGCAAGCAAAACATCGCAATCGTGCAACTGCGTGGAAAATGTGTCGTCCATTGTGTGTGTGTGTGCCTGTCGACAAGTACTACACTGTGAGTACTTGAATCTTGAATTCCTGTCCTTCGAAATACTATTGTTTAATTAGGAGGTAGGGCCCTCATCAATCTGCCCATGAGAGAGAGAGAATGCGTGTGTATATATTGCTGCATCTGTATGAATACGAACAGTGGCGTATGTATTATGTTTTGATTTTTCATTGAAGTTAAAATTTTCAAAGTTACAATCATTTGTTATTTCCATATGAGCAAAATTTTCCACTGCTCCATTAAAACAATATCTAACTCAAAATGCTGCGCACTCGTAAGAACATCAAAACAATGCAGTCACACGAAAGACATTAAACTAAAGCCCCTCACGGTTTCCTTTTTCCCCTCAAAATAAAATTAACAGAACCCCAATAAACTTTACTCGGCAATTACAAAAATAAAACAGGTTGGAATGCCAACATACCTATAATATTATACGTTGATTACTGGACGGAAGTTAGCTAACGTCAGTCTTTCAGTGTCTGCCATGACGGGAAACATGAAGAATGAGGAAAATGCAAGTGTGCATAGGACTCAAACATTTGTTTACAATTGTCTTTTTCTTCAATGATAAAACAGCTGCTGTGGAAGGATACATTGTGGCAGTGCTACTTTTCTACAACTGTCAAAATTGACCCCACTTGCATTAAATGGATAATAACTGCAAAATGTAAAACACAAAGAGTGCAGTTGTATGATGATGGGAGGAAAGTAAAGGAGGGAAGGGTGGTAGAGTGAGCGGTACGCACTTCTGCTCCATGTGGTTGAGCACCCAGAGGTAGTTGCGGTGGCGCTTGATGCGCCGCTGTATCTCGTGGCAGAGGTAGCGCAGCTGCATGCAGATGACGAGCGAGGCCATCGACAGGAAGATGTTGCTCCAGAGCAGCATGTGGAGGTGGTGCACCAGGTCGATGGCGAGCGCAGCCAACTCAAACACCAGCTCCGTGTAGTACGCCACAGGCCCACGCTTCTCCCACAGCCGCCCCACACTCACACCCCCCTGCCGCATGTCGTACAGGTGCAGCACGTACCGGAATATCACCTGCAGCATCTGCACGCTCAGCTGCACACACTGCGCACAACACACACGCATCACGAGTGAAACAATTACGACAGGGTAAACTTATACATTAATTATATGTAATTATGAAGTACACAGATATTTCTCACAAACCATGAAAATTACAGGAGCCACGGTTGGCTAAACTGGTTAGTCACTGACCTTCGACCTGAGGTCCCCAGTTCGATCCCAGGCCCTGATGGATGGGAAATGTTTGGTTGGAGGTTCTTGTGGGGAGTGTGGTGACACTGCCGTAGTGTGGGAGTTTTCTCCAGGCTCTCCCATTTGCTCCCTATTTTCATTCCGCTGCATTTCCAACCGCACCTCATCCATTCTTCTGGCTGGCCAGAGCAACAAGGAAGCCGACTCCGCTCAGCACCAGCCTCTTCCCTGTCATATGACCTGCCTCAGGTGGGAACCCCATGTGGATTGTCATTTTTTCTAATCACTACATCAGACATGGGGAAATTGCTAATTACCAAGCAAAAATTCAGAAAGGTAAAGCTTATGACTTGACAGCATTTACATTGCAGTTTATAAAGTTTTATTCAAAGGAGAAGAATGATCTTATGAAAGAAGGTACTTCACGAAACAAAAATCAAAGTTGAAAGCGTGATAAACAACCATCTTCACAAGATCAAATACTGAACTGTAATGCTTTCATTGATTTGTATGTACTGATAAGAACTATAAACAGTATAGAGGAAAAAATATAAAAATTCATCAAATTTTCAGGTTTGATTCCTTTGGTGAACCTCCTTATCACAGTTTTTAACACGTGGCTCAAATATTACAAATTTCATTAGATGTGTTGAACTCTCTAGCCCTGCCTTTCTGTGAACCTCTGCTTCATATAGAATTAAATAATTCTCAGCTTAAATGTTGAATACACACGTACAAATAACATAAGTGGTGTCGACAACAAATCTGAGACATAACATTCAATAATGTCAGAAATGTTTTACAAAGATCAAGTCATTCACACTTTGTTATTTATATAGTTAGTAAAATCATTTTTTGTTACATAAAGCAACATTTGGTACATAACTAAGTTGCTGTAGCTGTAATGTCAGTAGAGTAAATTAAAGAAAGTTCATAAGTTTGAGATCAATGAGACGCAAATATTATTATAAGTCACATGGCAACTTGACGGAAGGATGACTACATGAAAAAATAATCAAAGGTGTGCTTTCAAAAGAGTGCATTCAAGTTCAAGCATACTTTAGTCCAGAAACTACAATGTATAACAACCAAACACCTGTCATGTATGCCTCTGTTAATACATTTATCTTATAGCTGCTGGAAATTTGCAGAAAAAAAAAAAAGAGACTAAACTTCATTCTTTATCAGATATTTCGAAACTTTCAGTTTTAAATAATAACCAAAGAATGTACAGTAAAATCTCATTAGAAAGTACAGTGAACCATCCATTTAACAGACAATATGGGGGAAGATTGTTCCATTATTGCCAACTGAACCGGTATTGCACAGGGAAATACACACATCTGTTGTTTGTTAAAGATCAGCTTGAAAAACCAGCATAAATATATAGCAGTTGCAACATAATAAAGAATTATAGGTATAGCATTTAACTACAGCCTAAATAAATAAAAACCTTCAAGAAGACACTTATTTACCAAAAATGATAAAAGGACAGGCATTTAAGTATTCACAGTCTAGTACTTGTCAAAAGGTGCTCACGTGCATGCACGCACACAAAGGACGACACATTTTTCACGTGGTTGAGCGATTGTAACGTTTCGCAGGCTACGCCAGCTTCATCAGACTGCAAGTTGTAGGACACTGCAGTATCGCGGAAGGGCACTGTTATTAGTAAACCTAGCAGCCTGGTGGCAAACTAGGGTGGGGCAGGAATGTTGAAAATTTGCTGGTATAGCTGACGAGTGTAGTTAGGAGCTGTGATTATCTTATGTTGAAGCCTGATGGCTGCCTGGATTTTGTTATAAATTGCCGAGCTAATTTCCAGCGTCTGGGTTCCGAGCTATTGCTTGAAGGTGCTAGGGCTCTCACAACTCTGGTACTGTAGCAGGAATCAAACTCTTTGTTGTTTAATACTGCATGTGCTGCAACTGGTTTGTTCTGTAGGTTAGTGATGAGACCGGTTAAGGCTTGTTTGGTGTCTGCTCTGTGGCCATTCATTCTCTGCCCGAGTGTGTTGGGGTGAGGTCGATGTTATGTAATGTAATGCAAAAGTAAAAAAAAACTATACAGTTTTATATAAACAAAAAAACATGTTAGGCATGTCAATTATCAAACTAAAAACGCTTACAAATTTTTATTTAGAGAAACAAGCATTCAAATTTTTTCTAGATCAAGTCAGATAGGAGAAATGCAGGAAATGTTTTTCACTGGATGAAAAAGAAAAATGGCAATTCTGCCGCTACCCGAAATATGATAAATTTATTATTCTATTCGTTGTTTTGCATTTGTAATTTTCACAAATTGTAAACACAAATTACACAAAAAAAATCAATATACTTGCAGTCAAAATATTGAACTTAACCCAACACACTCAAAGCTTTATTCATAACTCATAATGTGTCTCAAACACTCCTATTTTAATCAGTATTTGCTGTTCACAAAACTGTATTTACAGTAGCTTGAATTGCCTATTCTTAATCTGAAAATATACAAAAGTGGTTTATTTCTGCCAAACATTATCTGTCTCCAACCAACTCTTCAACTAAACAATTATCAGTTCATTTTTAATAAACTAAACATGCAACATTATATTTCATTTCAGTTCACTAAATTTTGACAGTTCTAGCAACGTACCACGGACCAATGTATCCTTCCGACACAGCTGTTCCATCTTGAAGAAAATAATGGGTGTAAACAAAAGTTATAAACAATGTAGGTTACCATTCCTATTTATTTTATTTTTGTTCTGGAAATGTCATACTGTTGAGGCTCCATTATCTTATTGCCAGTGGATGGTGCTGGGAGAGGGGCAGGGTGGAAGACTTTACTAACAGAGTTGAAATGATGGTTTTCTAAGCCATGTATATTTCAAACATTCAAATAACCATTTCTAAATACATTACTTACAATACACACTGACTTACTGTTCATAATTTCTATTTGCCACTCTTGAACAAATTTGTCTGCCCCTCATATGAAAGAATTTGCAGAATTATTCAGTAAATACGACATTTCACCATTTCCCGAAACTAGTAACTGCAGAACGAAAATAAACTGTGCCACTTCATAACGGTAGGGCAAATGGCCGACCAAACCATACACTTGTCATTATTAACATTACATTTTACGCATTGAATAAATGAATCAATACTAGTGGTGTGTGGGAATGGAATTTTGCCATTGGGAAAATTCGGGTGGGAAACTTAAATTTCCTGCCGAAATTCGAAAAAATATTTTAGGTTAGGTAAAGAAATTTGTGGGTTGCTAGACCTAGTGAATAATATTCTATCATAACTTATTCCATCAAAACAAAAAATAAACATAGAATAATGATGGTATGTACTAAAAATTAGATTCGAGCTAGAAAAGTCGTATGATTTTATATTTTTACACACTTTTAGTTGTTGCACTACGAATTAACCCTCTGGGTTTGGAGCAGTTCTTTAAAATACTTGCTTCAATTTTAATAAAAAAATCCCTTTTAATATTTAAAAAAAAAAAAATTAATTGAACTTACAAAATGATAAAATAAAAATGTAACTTTAATTTTTTTTTAAAAACATTGCCTTGATGTTTTCAGTTTGCTGCTATTTTCTTTATAATTTCATGATGTCTACTAAGGAACTTTCACATTTTTTGTTACATTTTTGGTAGAAAAATGTGTGTACATTGACACAAATTTACTCAAATTAACTGTCAGTGGAAGTTTTAACGTCTGAGAACACACACGCTTCGAATAATGTAGTGCAACTGCAATCACAGCTAAGTCGCATCGGGCAGGTTATGAATGCAACATACCGAATCTGTATGCTAACAAAGCTAATTCCACTATTAATAACAAAATGAAAAGTAGCTAAGTAAATTAATTACATTTTTGTTATAGCAAATTTGCTAAGTTTGGAGTTTGCCAACATCTCTGCGACGAGTGAGCACAACACACAATTAAAAACAAACACATTCCGAACAAAAAACAAAGACTATTTGCTGGCGTTTTACGAATAGTTTTAACGAAACCCATATTAAAAAACATTCATCATGCACTAACTTATATTTACATGAATGTTTAGGTCATGTATATCAAAATTTGCGTACCACATCAAACAGTAATCAATACTTGCAACTTATAGATGTGCTCGCATATAAGACCAATTCACTGCGCACGGTTCACCGTAAATTCATAATACATAGTGCAAGTTTGCAACCAGTTTTAGTTAATTTTTGCAATAAATACATAGTGTTGACGTCACATAATATATGACGCACAAATTTTTTTTAACTTATGCAACAATCTTTGAATTCTGTGAATAAACGGAAAAACGTAAATTTTTTTGACAAGATTTGATTCATCAAATCATAATCACTTACATAAAGACAATATAAAGCTTCTCGCATGAAACCTGACTTGTATTTTGGTTGGAACAACCTACAGACATGAACATAAATTTTTTCCGAATATATTGGGGAAAAAATATTTTCCACCGGGCAAGAAAAACGTTATGTATTCTCAAAGTTCGGGATCCCCCACACCCCTTACAATACTTTCAATACGTCCCAGTATCGAGGGGTATCAATGTATCGAAATATCAAATGTCCCATCTCTACTTTTGTGCCAACATACTGTATGCCGTTTATTTCTGGGTGGAGAAGAATGACTATTATAGTTTATTTTACTGTGCTGTGAAAGACATATGTATAAAAAGTTTGAGAATAAAAATTAGAAAAATACATAATAGACCAATGTTTACATTTCAAAACAATCCATACATGCAATAAACAACAGAAAACAGTAGGCTCAATGCTAGACAACATAACCTCATCAAATACATATTTAAGTTAGGGCTGAGCCGATACCAGTACCGATATATCGGAACCAGCTGATATAGTAACTATCGGAATTGTGCGCAATTCATGTTTAAATAGCCCATATTATAACCGATATTTTGCCCTAAGAATCTAAGATGATGCTGTTTTCAACTTGCCACAATTGGAGTGGCTTAGCTCACTATTTGGTTTTATTAAAATAATCACTATTTTTACTAAAGTACCCAACTGGCTGTGTTTATTTCTAAAGCAAAATTAGGCACTTTTGCACAATTGTTTACAAAACATCTATACAACAAAAGAATAGTAGCCACCATTAACATTTAATCATCCTAACACATATATAATAATAAAAATAATTAATATTTACGATTACCTCCAAAAATATTTTGTCTTAATAGTTTCACGACAAACTGCGAACACGGCGACGCATAAAAAAAACCACGCAACCTTGTAATGTTGGTTACATGCTGCACATTACTGCTGCCTGGCGGCACTATTCTGACAGTTTATCTTTTTTTTTGTTTGTTTTGTTGGTTTGTTTGTTGTTGCTGTAGTAATATGACGGTGTTAGGTTAGGGTACGAACGAGGTGAAATTATTTACGTGTGCCAGCAATGAACAAATTATAAGGCTGAAAGAAAAAGTGACTTGTGGAATTTTTTTACCGTAAGCAACACGCCAGAATGCAAGGCTGTTTACAATATTTGCAAATGATTGGTTTCGAGAGGCGGTACATCATCGAGGTCCTATAGTACCACAAACTTAAAATGGCACCTTGAATGTACGCACCATTTGAAGTGTTATGTTTTTTTTAAGAGTTTCATTGCGTAATGACATGCTTTTGGAGATTATTTTTATTTTATAAATATGCTTAAACTTAATATGCGGTTCCTTGATTTATATTTGTCGTAATAGTTAGACCTATCACTGAAACAATAAAAATTAAGACAGTTAGAATTTTATTTAGCTAAATGTTTTAAAAATAAAGTTTTTAATTTTTTTAAATATGCAATATTTCCTTGTCAAGGCGGTATCGGTATCGGCAATATCGGAAAAGGCTCAAAAACCATATCGGCTCACCTCTAATTTAAGTGTTGGTCTACAATTATGTTTTTCTTGCAAGCAGTCCATTAAATCCAATGTCCGTTAATTAGAGATCTGAAAAATCGAGGTTCACTGTACTTCTCTTTAAAACACTTTTCATTATTAAGTATGTATTTTCATATTTCTACCAGTAATTTTACATTTGATTACTTTGCAGTATACAATACTTTCATAATTAAGTGTAAAGCTGAAATTGTATAAATATTTCACTGTATTAATAATTTAAGTACAGTATTTAAAATCACGATGCACTTATTCAAGATTAATTACCACTATAATTAAATTATCAGCACTTTAAATTGCTCCCTCAATCCTCAACTGATGCCATATGTAACATAAAAACAACAACAAATTACATTTCTATAACATACATTGTTTCAGAAGCCCGACACACACGGCTGTTACACTCACCTCAGCAACCATGAAAGCAAACGTGTTGATACCACCAAAGAATCCAACAGCAACACATATGAGGAACATGAAGCCAGACAAAATCAATATGGATGCTAAGAGACCAAGCAACCGAACATGGCTCCATCCTGGAGTAGTGGGTGAGAAAGATAGCTGAAACAAAGCACGAGGTTCACATCTCAACTGACAGCACCAAAACTGATTTTGTAACAACTAAAAGTATTTATAAATGCTCAATTCTTGAAATAAGTTGTTTATTTATTGTTCCACTCCACATATCAATCAAATCGAAGGTACCAGATTGTGTCAATACCTGTTTTATCACTATATTTTAATCATTTATTACACAGATACCAATAACCCAAGTTATGTTTGTAAAAAAAATTTGTACATATGCAATTCGCAAGAATATTTTTTTTTTAAATAAATAGGTAAGAATATTTTTAATTCATCTTTTGAACACTGTACATACAGAGATTGTTTAGAATGCTACAAACAACACTGCTAGGTCTTGCAACCTAAAATGTTATTAATTCTGAATGAAATAACAGCTATTAGAAAAATAAATATTAGTGTATTCATTCCCTTGAAAATTTGTTGCTTCAAACACACACAAGAATTTCAATGATAAAATATTTAGAAAGCAGGTTTATTTACAGTTTTTAAAATTGCAGTTAATAATTGAAAATGTTGTTGTGAACCTTGGTCTGAGTGCAAACAACACTACCAAACTTACTACCACGAGACAGACGAGGACTGCGTCACAAGTACTTGTGGTTACAAGGTTCCTGTCTGTCGACTACAAATCAACTTTCACATTGCAACCAATGAGCAGCCCCACATATAACAGCTGGCTTTATGCATCTCAAAAACACACTTTGTAACACATACTATGCCAACAAGAGCAGAAGAAAAATATGTATTAGTCCTCAGGAGTTAATAAATATAACCAGTATAAATAATTGGGGTAATAGGTTCAGCATGTTTGGTATGTGAGTGACCTGTGTACATCCATTTTTCTGATGAAACCTTACAGAGTGAAAACCAATACTTCATTATCCTTAACTTCAGATAACTGGAAAAAATTTTTTTGTTAAAAATATTTATTAATTGATTATATTTTTGATAATCGAAGAGCATAATTCTGCCTGCAAAGCTCTCTAAAACTGTAGCTAACTTATTATAACGAATGTAGATACTTGTATTTTAACAGTATTGCATTACCTACATATTGCATTTTCTTAACATCTACTAACCTTTAATAATACGACTGTAAAATATCTGGCACACTGCATGCCATTTGTTTTAGGTGGGAGTGCAAGTATAGATATTGCAACATAGAATGTCTGTCTCTGCACTGCTTCTCCCCTTATGGGGTCCCCTTTGTCAGTTTAGTTTGGAACATACCACACAATAATGTTTTTAGTGAAAGGGATGTTTACATGGCAATCCTTGTTTGTGGTGGCAAGCAAAAAATGTGTCTTAAAGTATTGCGCACAAGTTATAATTGATAGAAAAGTTTGGCAAGAAATAATTATTTGTTTTGAAACAATATTTATCTTATCGTTTTTCCACTGTATTTTTATTTGGCTGCATATTTATATGTCTTTCAGTTTTTGCATAGAGTATGTGTACTCACAAGGCCATATGACTATGCATTTTTTGATCGTTGGGGCAGTTTTAAGTGACAGTAAGAATAAGTTTGAATTGTGCCCCTAATTTGATTTGAAGAACATTCTTAAGTTGTTTTTTGATGAGGAAGACAACCATCAGGCAGCCAGCCCAGGTGGGTTGTGCACTAGGTGCTTAGATTAGATTTTATTATGGAAAAGCAGAGTTTTCACTCCTGAATTTACAGGCAGTCTAGAATAGATGAAGATGCGATGTGTTCCAGCTTCCCCCCACGTAGATTTCAGTGAGGTTAGCCTGAACTCGCACGACATCGGTTAACTGTATGCTAGCACTGTAAGCCCATGAGCCTACGTAGGTAAGACGTCACCCAGGGTTCTTGCACATCCAGAGAGATGCCTCGTTGTCGTCGTCATCCCTGATCATCAAGAACATCTAGCCCTTCGAAATTATAAATTTTTGACAATCTAACTCAGATAAGACATTTCCAAATAAAGTTTTTACGCAATAATGTCACCACAAATTTTTGAACGTTTTTCACTCAGTCATGTTGTTTTCTCACTCAGTTAAATTTTTCCGACATTTACTACAGGAAATCTTGAACTGAGTTTGAAGCCTGTTGCTAGCTATGTACACAAGTTTTATTTGAAGTGAATATTTTTTTTTTAAGATTTAGTAAAGATTAGAACATTATACAAGCTTATTTTAAACCATCACGAGGGCGCTAGTCCACTACTCCAAGTAAAATATTTTATTTAAATTGTCCATGTTTTTCAGGGCCACAGACGAGCTGCAAATTTTTCATAAATGTCATCTAAATGAAATATCGGAATTTTCTGGGAAAACTAAGTAAAACGAAGCAACAATAAAATTTCTATGATTTTTTAAACACATCTGCTTATTGTTGTCATTCACGAAGTCAGTATCACTTTTCTCCTAGTGTTCTTGGTGTTTATGTGTTTGTTCTGTCTCGTATATATTGTCCTACAAGACTGCAGTGTTCCCGAGTGCGCAAGTGTGCATATCCTCCGGTATACAATCTGGACAGGGAAAAGTAAAGTTAACTCGTCAGACTGCCCTATGTACCACTACAGTAAGTTTGAGTTCCAGTTTTCACACTGTTTTTAAGAAATTAAGGTGTTGAAATGACCATTCTTCTGATTTTCAGCAAGTACACTACTCTCACACCCAGTTTGAACTGTCGTTACTACGCAGCCAGCCAGGGTTGCCACTCTACTATTGCAATACGTCACACTTCTATATGTAAGTATTGAGACAGATATTATTTGGCAACGTTATATTACAATGGACAAATTATAACTTGGACAGCCTCCTTGCCCACCAATTTAATCCAAGATATTGAGAGTTAATATTTTCAGTTTGTAAATATACTTGAAATGAGTTGGAAGTGGAAGACATAAAGTAATGTGGAAGTAGTTGGGTATATGTGGAGGTAGGGTGTGGAGTAAGCAAATAGGAACTGCATGGTGGAATATGCAGTGTAGTAGTAACTGGGGTGGAAACTGTTTAAGACTTGTATTGTGTAAGGAATGTCAAGAGTACGACGAGAAGTAGGGACAATTAGAGAGGGTTTCTGACAGTGGGAACAGCACACATGTGAAATGAATGATACAGTAGACGTATACTACACCTTAAACATATCAATAAGGATTCCACACTTTCTTTGCCCATCACTACAGTTTTTCTGATTATAATGAACACTCAAGCTTCTTAAACTGACTTGTACAGTAATTAAACATGTATCTAGTTCAAAACTATTGGCCATCACTTGCTGCTACTCAAGCGATAGCATTGACCTTAAAATAAGACCAGACTCAATTTATTGGAAGTAAAAACTAGAATAAAACATTGTTTCTTGTTCAGGTACGTACTGTAAAATACTGGACACTGATTTGTCTTCAACATGAGTGTTTTCCATGCGATACAACCCACCTGCCTTCCAGTCTACGCCCCCTTCTTTAATCTCAGAGTTAATTGTACGCCCACGGTTGGGACGGGACATAAATGCATCTCACGGCCCAGTTCTGTACACCTACAAGGAAGGGAAGTCATGCAAGGAGACATGCATCGTGACATACTCTGCAAAGCAAATCTATACAATAAAGAAATCAAAACACAATTTTCTTGACACTGAGTAACTTGCTTAACAAACACATCATGCTGTTTGGCAATGTCAGCATCAGCACTAAAACCTCCAATGTTTCTAAATATATTCCTAAGCCAACATCATCTTCTAGACTGTCATCATGGCATGTTGGATGTTTCCCTAAGGAAGCCTCTGAAGGTTAGTGCAAGGCACTGAGCTTATGTAGGCCAGTATTACACTGAAATCACTCTTGCACTCACTTATATACCATCGCAGCTGATTAAGTCATAGAACCAGTTATAACCAGCACGTGCCCCATGACCTTGAATTCTAACATCTGGTAGGAAAAGTAATCTAAAAATAGAAATGTACCGGCAGGCACGCTTATACACGAGAATGTTAAATCTCAGGCGGCATATAAAAGTATAGAACGCTAGCCCTCTGTGTTGAGGTTATGTCAGGCTAAAATGAAAACCACTGAACCAATTTCGGTCAAACAGAATTTATTGACATTTATGCATTATATACAAGCTGTGCATGACCTAATACATGCATATCTCCAGTAGTACCAGCCAATTTATGAAACAACCCCATTTTATCCACTTATTCAAACTTAACTCTTTTACGAGAATACAAAACTGGGGCTTGAACAATTGAAATAACAGCAGTCTGATTTATAACACCATCATGAATTGCAAAAGTCTTCCAACATATTATATCACGAACATCAATTTGATTAATATAAGTATATGAAGGGGCCAGATTACCTACCTGAATACTAAGAAGGGAGATGGAGAAACTGGCATAAACACATTTAAAAAACCCTTAACCAGAAATAAATTTAGAAATTATTACATGCATGTAGGGTAGGAACCATGATTTTAACTAGTGAGTGAGAAAATACTAGCAGAGCGGAGGAGAGGAACTCACTCCCTTCCGCCCAACTCTGAATTCAGAACAATGCTGCACACAAATACAATAGAATCTCAGAAACTTGACCTAATGTCAACTATGAAAGTGTTGAATCAGTGAAATGTCAAATTTTATGCAATTAAGGGCAGATATGTAATCCAGAACTCATTACTTAAAGAAAAGCATAAACAAACAATGTTTGTTACCAGATATTAACCTAAAGTACAAATTTTTTTTTAAAAACATTACAAAAAACAAAGTACAAAATTCTTACTAGAATATATAAAGTAATTTAATGCAACATTAATTTTTAAAAATATGAAAGGTTAAAGTTACAGCATTTTCTTGTTGAAAAAAAGTACTTTTTAGTCCTTTTGTTATCAAAATAACCTTGAATGCTAATACAGACCATTTGATCAGTGCATTCTGTAAAGCCGTACAGTTTTACACAAAGTTTCCGAGGTTCTAGTGCAAAGACGAGCGTCAGGGCGAGACACGTATTTGAACCAAGAATAAAAGTGCACATGAGAGTAACTCACGTATTCGAAGCGGTCCTTGCATAGCTGGGCGAGAAGGTGCAGGAAGCCGAGCACTGAGAACCACGAGCACCACAGCACCACCTCGTCCATGTACTGCACGTTGACGACGCCAAACACGAAGATGAACTTGTAGAACACAAAGTTCCAGAACTTGTCCTTGATGTGCTGCTGCTCCGACACACGCAGTTCCCCGAACACCAGCCGCTGGATGAACTTCCCCAGCAGGATCAGGCAGCAATACGCCATGTTGATCAGCGTCTGCATCGCGCAAACCAGCACAACACATGTACACTTTCTGCTCATGGCATTACAGGAAGGCATTGTCTCATCATAATTTTACAAAACCATATCAAATTAATCAGTATTTCAAACAATGCTGATATTTTGTTTCAGTTAAAACATCCCCAGCTCACATGTCAGTTTCACATCAACGTGAGGGGTTTGAGCGGCTCGTATCTCACGTTAAGATCCCCCGGATCTGCTCCTTGTGCACATGTAAGATCTGCAACCAACAGGAATTCGCCTCATTTATTAGTAACATTCACAGGGCTGCCACAGAATATAAACATTTCATCTTTCTGACTTTTCCATAACTTCTAGGTGAAAATGGAGAAATGTCCAACTTTCTTTAACATGCATTAAAAAAATTTGACAAGAGGAGTACTGCTTTGTAAAATGTGATTCAAATGAAACATGCAGAACTCACTGTTCCTGGAAATAGTTTACAGTACAAGGAGTACAAATCTTCACTTGCAAGCTATTTCTCTGACATTACCATTTTTTTTGGTACCCAATAGTTTTAAACATATTTATTGAGCTGCTTATGAAAACATGTTGGCTGTACAGAAAATGTGTTACCTTAAAGTGTACTGCAGATTCAAATTTTCAGGATCAGTTAACAATTTCTCTAACTTTTGCAGGTTTTTAAGATTTTCCTGACCTGTAGGAACTCTGGTTCAAGAATATTATTTCAAATAAATAACTAATGTCTGTTATCAGCCTCTGGGTGCACCAATGTCCTCACTTGGTTGGCTGTTCAAGGTACCCACAACAAAATTATGATTTTTCACACTTTTCCTTAACAGATTACTTAATGCAATCTTCTCAAATAATTCCCAAAAATTACTAATGCATTATCTAATTTTCATTAAACTGTATAAAACTACAATATTGTCAAATCAAAACCACAGTATATTAATTCAATACTCCAGGACTTACTACGAAATTTTTGACAGACAATTGAAAAGAAAGTGTTTAATATTATATTTAAAACAAAAACACACATGAAAACATATTCTGTTACCTTATTTGTTTAGTATTACAAGCATTCTGCCAAATTATTATATAGCATAATTTCTACACACAAAATTTTGAAAGTAATAAATACACACACACACACACACACAGAGAGAGATATATATATATNGTATTACAAGCATTCTGCCAAATTATTATATAGCATAATTTCTACACACAAAATTTTGAAAGTAATAAATACACACACACACACACACACAGAGATATATATATAAATGCTTTTTAATTATAAACTAGTTTAATTTGAAATTTTCTACATAATTTTCCCCAAAAATAACTATTATATACACAATTTTCTCCCTTTTCAAATTCTGAAGCTGTGGATCTATTTTCTTCCCATTTTCATTTCAATATTAGTATTAACATTTATCACCTCTGGGGGCCACGGTGGCTGAGCGGTTAGCTTGCTTGCCTCCCACCAAGGCAAACCGGGCTCAAACCCCGGCCAGGTCACTCCTGGATTTCTGCACGTGGGAATCGTGCCAGACAACGTCACTGGTCTGCGGGATTTCTCACGGATCTCCCGTTTCCCCAGCCCTTTCATTACTGCGCTGTTCCGTACTCACCTAAATCACACTCATCGACTCTCAAGACATCGCTGTTAAGAGCCGCCCAAATCTTGTAATGACGCAGTATTCTTAAGTTTCGGGACATGTGTTTCAATTTTGTTCGTTTTACTTAAGCTTTGCTAAGCTTCGTAATATTTTTATTGGGTTTCAAATTAAAAGCCGCGGTGGTCCGTTTTACAGTGATAGTACGTTTATCGGGCGGACGTTTGCAGCTTCGTTTCCAACGTCGTCGTTTTCAGTTTTTGTGAAGCGTCAGCATTATTTAGAAACTTTCAGGCAGCCTCGTACAAATTTTATACGAGAAGTTCGTTTATCTGGATGTTGACGGTGTCAACAGTTTTAGTTCTTACAACGCAGCTTCGTTAACGTGTCAGTTTCGATAACGCGTGGAGAGCGTGCATGGCCAGGCCCTTATCTCAGGAGA
>NQII01000541.1:373473-401702 GCA_002778355.1 Clitarchus hookeri | reverse complement strand
GGGGGGGGGGGATAGGCCGCACAAAAGACGCGTGTGTCTGTCGCCCTTCAAGCAGTCACCCTTGGGGGCAAATCAGTTAGAAGAGAGTCGCCCACCAAGCAGGCGGCGAAGTCAGTCATACAATGCTCGCCTAGGCCGCGTCGGGCGTGACGATAACCCCCACATCGGCAACTAAACTTTGCTATTTTATTTCTCCGCCGGTATGGGAGGTAACTACATTTCATATTTCTTTGGGCCAGTTTGTAAGAAAAGTAATACTTAGTAAACAACTGTGGCTCGGTTCTGCCCATATCTATCTATTTATCTGTTCACGTTTCGTACTCTGCATATTCTGAACTTCGGCTGTGAAATGTGTAACTTCAATAGTAAATAAAAGTATATAACAACTACTCTGGAACTTGAACTTATTTCTTAATTAATTGGCGTCCATTTTACTGAGTCTCGTGTTCTACCTCTGAGCTAGTCGAGTGCGAGTCAACAACTTTGTCTGCGCTGTAACTGGCGAGCCCAACGTTACAATCTCTTCACTCACTCACTAACAAATTTTTCACCTCCAAGAAATCCTTTTCCTTTTGTTGTTTTTGGCAGCTTTGTTTCAGTTCATCACAGATATTACAGAAAGTTGGAATGAAAATTACTCCTTCGTAATTCTTGAAGGCATTATACATAAGTTTCTTAGAAAGAAGTGAAGGTTTTTGGAGGTTTTCATTTTGAAGTGATTTGTAACTGTAAAATACATTTTTCCACCTCTGTGACATTTGCAGTGCTATTTCCTGGTGCAACCTTCCCCTGAGTTAATTCTATTGTATTTGACTGTACGCATATTGAAGATGTCCCTGTTTGCCCCTCCAGCAACACAGCCACNTTCTTGAAGGCATTATACATAAGTTTCTTAGAAAGAAGTGAAGGTTTTTGGAGGTTTTCATTTTGAAGTGATTTGTCACTGTAAAATACATTTTTCCACCTCGGTGACATTTGCAGTGCTATTTCCTGGTGCAACCTTCCGCTGAGTTAATTCTATTGTATTTGACTGTACGCATATTGAAGATGTCCCTGTTTGCCCCTCCAGCAACACAGCCACNGCTGAGTTAATTCTATTGTATTTGACTGTACGCATATTGAAGATGTCCCTGTTTGCCCCTCCAGCAACACAGCCACACAATATATTCTACGTCTTCAAGGATTGATGCTCTATGTCAATTGCACAAAAATATCTTTTCGTTTGGCTCCTAAACTTTCATAAAGGAAATGTTGATAAAGAATTTTACTCATTCTCTAGAGTTAAATGATTAATAACAGTACAGTGTCTATTTGGCTGATAACACATAGTTAATTATACTGCAACATTTCCTGCATTTTCCTCATTATTTCTACAAGTTTGCTGTAACAAACATTATTCTTTTTATAAGAACAACAGCTCTCTCACAACTTTAAAACCGACGATATGCCAACAGTTTTTACAAGATGTCTTTTTGTCAAACCTTACAGGTGGAATAATTAAGGGCTCTTTTGTGTACTTAAGACAAAAGTTTTACTAAAATTTGTTACATTATATGTGAACTACAAGTTAAGTCTACTCACAAATTCTCTTCAGACCACGAAGAACCAAATAACCTGTTCTACAAAATATCATTGAAATACTGCAAACCACTACAAAAATACTTTTTAAAAATTTGTTATAAATTTAACACACTAATATTTGTAGTGGTAATTTTTTTGGGCTGAGAATTTTGACAAGTGTCCCAAGGCCTAAAATAAAATTGCCACAAAACTTACTAACTTATTACATTCAAAAATTTTCTACACAAAAAATGAGAATATTACATATATGTACATGTAAGTATGTGTGTGTGTGTATATACAATTTGTGAGCATTGAAATGACAGAGTAACAACAGAGTGAGTTGCAGTGCGCCTCATTCTAAACCGCGTATTTGTCATACATCATACAGTATTTATCCTTGCTGGTACACTATGTTTAGACAATGCCCACTGGCAAGCTAACAAACAGGCTATTTCCACGTAGTTTCCTAGCCTCTCTCCTGTGCCAGACCCCAGTACTGCACCACACACCCTAGCACACTATAGCAGTTCCCACACATGAGCTGACATCAGTGTCTCCTGTTATAGTCAATGTAGGGCAGGACACCTGCTTGAAATGAAACGCTGCACCGGACTGCACAACATTCAACGCTCAGTACAAACTAGTACACACACTACCTCATCACGAAAGTACTATTTGTGTTTTGTTTTGAATGAAAGAAGAATGCACATATTTTGTAACACTGAGGGCCCCGTAATGTAAAAATAAGTAGAACATATTTTTAAAAACTTGCGAAATATGTTTGTTTACGTATATTAACGTCAGAGGAATTATACCGGCCCCCTACCTACGTGAGTCAATTTACATTCTTTTGGTGTGTTTTACGGTTTCTTACAATCCTATATTTGTAGTTTAGTATAAAACCCAAACATCCTACCAATCACATTTTGGGATGATAGGATCCAATCACATTTTAGGTTTTATCCTAGGTTAGTGTAAAACCCAACAATCGTAGGTTAGTGTAAAACCCAACAATCGTAGGTTAGTGTAAAACCCAACAAACCTAGGTTAGTTTAAAAATGTAAAATAGTGATTCACCCATCGTTGGGTTAGGTTCTGTTAGGTTAGGTGGGCACATATTACGAAATTAGTCAGACGTTAATGCCCCTAGTATATTCGTGTTCTGCATCATTAGTAAAGTAGAAATATATCATAATTTTGAAATTTTTTTCTGTTTTTCAGAAAAGCCCCTTAACTTAATAATTACCCTTATCATAATTTTGAAGAAACTTAAATACTAAGGCAAGTCATAGATATATTTTTCTTGATTGTGAATTTATAATTACATGTTTTTTAGGGTTGATTTTGTTTTACCTAGCGATGTTTAACTACGCTTCGGAATGCAAGTAAACCAATCAATTACGGCGCCGTGAAGATAAGTTTGAACGCTTAGTAAAGTTTAATGTGCGAAATGTTAATTATTTTCTATTTATAGTACAGAGTCTAAAGATCATGTGCCCTGATTAATGATAATGGCTGCTGGTTTCGATACTAGTTTCTGTGGAATACACATTTTACGAAAATATTCAACATTTCATTAAAAAATTTTTGAATTCGAAGATGAAGTTGAAGTTGAATCTTAAAAAATCATCTCTTCTACTTCGAAAATGTGAAGCTTCATACATCCCTAATAAAAAGTACATAAAAAAAAAAAAAAAACTGCTGATAAAATTTTCTGTCTTCTGGTCCAGTGTAATAAGTCTGGTTGGCCACATGTGGTCTGTGGGCCACTAATTGAATAGTACGTACATGTACATATGTACCAATTGTAGAGATCAAAAAGATTTTGATCTGATTTATTTTAATATAGACGACAAAAAACGGGTAAAGACAAGGACACAAGGCAAAATTACATACATAGCGATTCATTATGTATGTTTATGATATTGTTTCTGTATTTTGAAGTAATTTTTCAATACGTTTGTGTTTTTGTGGGAAAGTGATGTTTGTTTGAATTTTTTTAATGTTTTTGCCATCTTTTTCAAAGATTTGTTTTGATAGATGTTAAGGTTCTAAAGACATTATTGTTTGTTTACAAACATGGAAGTTAAAATGAACACAATGTATTGGAAAACTGATAATTTTATGTAAACAGTTGTTTGTGTATGCTTTTCGGGTTTAAAGTGTATTTTAGAGGGCAAGTGAGCCCCAGAGATAAGTACATGCGCTGCGTCTGGATGCACGCCATGTAAATAAAACACTGGTGACGTAGGCAGATATCAGGTGATTTTGACAGCTTAACATCATTGCCATTTGCGCATTATCCACATCTCGGATAGCTCCAGGGCGGATGCTGGCTGTGATTGGATACCTAAATATTGTGCCAAAATCTGGGAAGTCGGTTGCTAGCTTGCCTAGTTTCCTTCTTTTCGGACTAGGCTTCAACGAGACCAGTTAGTCTTAAATATTCTGCTCTAATAAAAATTTTATTTTGTGATATTAAGTGTATTGAAAGTTTAATATTGTGGTGAAATATGTTATAGAACATAATAGAGAAGATGGCAGGTGCAGCAGAGACCAGATTATTATAGGATTGCTGAAATATGAGGAGATTAAGCGTAGTCCATTTGCATCTTTATCTAATAATGGCTGTGGGGCAGGTATACCCGGCAAAGTACAAGTAGTTTCCCAGAACATTTGTAAAGACTTTTAAGCATCTCATCTCAAAGTGACACTATTTTATTTTGTCTTTGACAGTCAGTCAACATGAATATTTATTTAAAATTTACAACAGACATTGGAGGATATTTAGGCCCAAAGAGTTAACAGTAGTTTACTTAGTCAAGATAAAAACAATATATTAGGTGCATGGTGTTTTCACTTCAGCCATTTGTATGTGAAGCAGTAGCTGTTAACTGCGTGTAGATTGCTCCCTTAGAGCAATGCTCAAAGTACGGATCTTTTACAATTAAATTATGCAGCTGGGGAGGTGAATATGGAATGTTAAAACAAAAGACATCCTATAGAAAATAGAAAAATTAATAATTAATTAAAAGAAAATAACAGAAGCAGACCACGTAAAGTTATCGAGTAAGTTAATTAGTAAACAATCACTCACTAAACGTCCTTAAGGGAACAAGGGCTCATGACACATAAAGGTATCAAGGGCAAGTAATCAAGGGCACATTGCACTGAAGTAGAACACAGCCAAGGTAAAGGGGTTGTGTCACGTAGACACAAGTGTTCGTTAATTGACGCTTTCGTATGGTAGTCTCAATTTTCCTGACCATATAATAGTACGTCACGGTAAATATTAATCAATAGGTAAACAATTTTAAAACGCATGGCCATTGTTTACAATAACTTTGCACATATTAAAATTACTTACCCAAATACAAAGTGGTTCCTGTATCATGAACGTTATCAGGTGCTTGAGTTTAACCCCAACTGGTACGTGATTTCTAAGACGNTACAAAGTGGTTCCTGTATCATGAACGTTATCAGGTGCTTGAGTTTAACCCCAACTGGTACGTGATTTCTAAGACGGACCTTCTCATCCGTAGCATTTTCATCATTGTTCACGTCTAAACTGCCCGCTTGCCAAGTTGAGTTGACCTTCCAGTTCGAGTCACTTCCAACTTCATATGCGTAATACACGGAACATGACAGCAAGACCACACTTAAAACTGTATAAGCCCGCAAACTTGGTAGTGGAAGTCTGTCTAGAAGAATAACTGGCATTTTAGAAAATATTTACCATNTACAAAGTGGTTCCTGTATCATGAACGTTATCAGGTGCTTGAGTTTAACCCCAACTGGTACGTGATTTCTAAGACGAACCTTCTCATCCGTAGCATTTTCATCATTGTTCACGTCTAAACTGCCCGCTTGCCAAGTTGAGTTGACCTTCCAGTTCGAGTCACTTCCAACTTCATATGCGTAATACACGGAACATGACAGCAAGACCACACTTAACACTGTATAAGCCCGCAAACTTGGTAGTGGAAGTCTGTCTAGAAGAATAACTGGCATTTTAGAAAATATTTACCATNAACTGTATAAGCCCGCAAACTTGGTAGTGGAAGTCTGTCTAGAAGAATAACTGGCATTTTAGAAAATATTTACCATAACAATTGGTTATATTATCATTACATGCCGAATAAACACAGGAAAAGATGCCTTGCAAAGGATACCAAACATTACGCGAGAAAAAAATTTTACATCAGAATTTCATAGCACATACTAAACACAAGCCGCACAAAAGACCTTCATCAATGGTAACGTCAGCTCAGCGAAACCATAGATGAAGTAAATTATGTCTAGTTCCCATGTATTCAGCAGAGATATACAGCATGATCTCACAAACTCATGCAAGCAGTCACCGAAACCCAAAGTTGAACAGCTTTTTTTGCTAACACGACTAGGAAAAAAAACATATTGATTGAATTTTAGGTAAGAATAATGTTTAATTAATTATCAAGTGCTTTGAGATGTTTTTTAACTAATTTATAAAACTAATGCCAATTAGCCATGCGATTTGATAAAACACAAATTCGCAAATAATATAATAGCACAGGTAATTTAAAAATTAAGATATAACCAAAAAAAACCACATGTGGTCAAATCTCACTTTCACAGTTGTATTCCTTTGGGGTAGAAAATTATGGGTACATGCACAGAAGACAAATAATTGGTCTATCCATAGAGAAGATAAATTAGCTAGAGTGCTCACATACCTGCACATTACACATTTCTGGGTATNACAAATAATTGGTCTATCCATAGAGAAGATAAATTAGCTAGAGTGCTCACATACCTGCACATTACACATTTCTGGGTATCAACAAAGTGCCAGTAAGTCACGTGAAATGTCTGGAAAAGCACGTGTAGCGAAAGTTGTCAAAAACGTGATTATTGTTTGTATGTGTTATTGCGTCCAAAAAATATTTCTCAATGCATGCCTGTACAAAG
The DNA here is from genome assembly GCA_002778355.1 of Clitarchus hookeri. Lineage (NCBI taxonomy): Eukaryota > Metazoa > Arthropoda > Insecta > Phasmatodea > Phasmatidae > Clitarchus > Clitarchus hookeri. The sequence continues at coordinate 395,189 of NQII01000541.1, read as the reverse complement.
ATATTAGACCAGTCAAATAAGTAAAATTACATTTTTACAAAGTTCATACACAGGACAGACATGTGTATACACACACACTTCGCAGCATCGTGACTTCCAGCATTACGGCGCTGGTCACCAGGGATGCCACCGAAGACGATTCGNTCAACAAAGTGCCAGTAAGTCACGTGAAATGTCTGGAAAAGCACGTGTAGCGAAAGTTGTCAAAAACGTGATTATTCTTTGTATGTGTTATTGCGTCCAAAAAATATTTCTCAATGCATGCCTGTACAAAGATATTAGACCAGTCAAATAAGTAAAATTACATTTTTACAAAGTTTATACACAGGACAGACATGTGTATACACACACACACTTCGCAGCATCGTGACTTCCAGCATTACGGCGCTGGTCACCAGGGATGCCACCGAAGACGATTCGNCACACACACACTTCGCAGCATCGTGACTTCCAGCATTACGGCGCTGGTCACCAGGGATGCCACCGAAGACGATTCGCCAGAGTCACCTGTGGGGCAGAGTTACCCACAGGACGGCTCTCTCCAAGGCACCACATAATCATGCATTGCATTACGATTAGTTTCTAATTAAGAACTCTTTACTCTCTACAGGATGAATGTGTATATGATTCAAGTTCTATGTTAATGAGGTCAATTAATTAAATTACCTCGCAGTGGAGCAAGCTCTCGGAATGGACACCGCTCACTCGCGCCATATTCTGCAGTCTGATTCCATGGGTTTTAGATGCTGCAAATGCATCGCATTGAGGGGGACTCTCATAATTCGTTCAGAACACTTAACTGCATTAGATAAACGTTATTGACTGGAACTTTAATTTTATTTATCATCAGACTTTCCCGCTTTTGCAGCACCCCTCTGTCAGCACAATTTACTGACTCCAGAGATTTAATTACTTTTGTAAGTTTTCGCGCCAATCTTCGCCTTTTTGTATAGTAAAGCCGCTGGCAGGCCTAGTAAGTCAGGTCCAATTTAATTGGCTTTGCATGCATGTAACTGTGTGTACTGTTCAGCAATACAATTTACTTGAGAGTTCTCATTTTTGTGTTGTATCTCGGGCCCTGACCCTATCCAGGAAGTAATCGATGCCTCAAGCAGGCATTCTACATTTATATGGTAAAAAAGGTCATATTAAGGCAGGCTGGGGAGATGTGAAAACCCCGACTATATATTATGTTTTCCTGTAAATTTATACCATGTGTTTCAGGGGATACAGCCACGTGGTCATTCGGCCCACGATCCTGAGAACTGTGATTTCGTACTCACCCAGTGAGCTGACGCCCATTATATTAGAAATAGGAATATTTAATAATATTCTGACTTTTCTTAACATAGTCACCACATGATGTCGGCATAACTATTGAAGGATTTTCTTAAGTGTGATATGAACCACGCATCCACGAGCTCCTTGTGCCCACCCTGATGGCGGCAGTCACAACTACACCAGCTACACTGAGCCTCAACAACTACATCAGACTAAGAGTGCGTAGTGCAGGTCGACCAGAACGGAACTTGCACCTTCTTGCCGACAAGGATTATGCAACTCAAGATACCGCCCTACTAATTTATTACAAGAGGTAACTCTTTTAATAAATAAGTAGGCGATCCAAGACAGTGTTTACGCACTGTGTTGGGCACACTGGCAATTGGTTGTCGCGTTCTCGCAACTAGCGCAGCTAAATACGACGCAATGCGCCACCGGGTGACGCCAACTGGCTTGCAGGCCAGAGCTGAAGTGATAAGTGCCGCAAAGTGTCACCAAGTAGTACACAGAATTGTTACAAATATATTAAACACAGTCACCACATTCACAGGTACAGTCAGGGGTGTGTGTTATTGTAATAATAGCAATCAAGAATGCCATTCCACACCCCTTTGCCCAGGTGAACTCGTCCATCCCTTCAGGAGACAGCCACCTGGCAACACTGTAGCCAGTGGAATTCAACGCATCATAGGAAGTAAAATTCTAACACTTTTATGAGAAAGTGTAATAACTTATTTAATGTTACTTTATATAGGAATAATTATGTTTTCTAAAAGGGAGACTGCCTATAAAGGTCTTCATCAATTTAACATATAATTTAGTGCGGCGACATGCGCCGTCAACTTCAGAACTTCAAGCATACCAGACATTTGCTAATAAATGGGGGTGTCACCAATGTGTTAAATTTAATTCATACAATATTTCACCATGACAATCATATAACAGAGTGCTCATGTTATGTTTCATTGTTCGCTGTTTGACTTCGGTTCTCGCCACTATTGACGAAAGCCGACGCCATTCGGCCCAGTTTGTCTTAGCACCTGGACAAGACCGACAACTTTGTTCGCCTGCTCCGCGAGCCCCCTCAGTAACATCATTTAGGCTGTATTAATTTCACTACAATAGTTATATATTAGTCAGTCGGAACATTTTTATTACCTTTACTTTACTGAGGGGAGAGCCAACTGCCCTCTCAACGGAGAGTTAAACTCAATCGCGTGTTAATATAAGACCACGTGTATTTCACAGCTAAGGTCACTGGCAGGCAATAAGTGCTGGGTCCATTTTCATGCATTATTCAAGCACTATTCACCTTTAGCAAAAACAGTGAATAAACCGCTTTACCTAGTTAAATAAGTATTCAATTCATTGTAGGGTAGTACATCCTTTGTATCATCACCCACATTTCTTTAGCATGTTTCAGGAGTATGAGACTGTCTACAGTCTCGTCATAGGGAATTAAAGTGCAACAGCAAGTATGTGACAACTCATCAAGAAAATGACGGAGATTACCAACCAGGGCCCCCTGGGCCGTCGACTGGACGATCCTCATCATAAACTCTCTACTGAGTTATGGCGCCGGGAAATGCATACAACCTCGACCACATCAAGCGTTAAAAAAATAACTACATTTTATATCTTCAGTGAAACTTATGATGCGACGACCAATCAGAACTGAGCAGTTGTTGTTGGGAAACTGTTATTTACATTAGTGTAGGTATAAAAAATATTAAAAGACATGTATATACGTGTGTTTACATTTATATGCGTTTTAAAAAAAACTCATCTGACAGAAAATGCTGGCTTTGAAATGTAATCTGCTTAAATATGCTTGTGATATACTAAGTTAGAAACAAATGTAAAATTGACAGGCTTGTTGCCTGTTCCCATTGGAGGTAATTAAGAATTAAGACATGAATTTGAAACCACAAATACTAAAGATGTGTTTTCATATGCCAGGTCTGCTTACTGCATAATTCTTAACACATAATTTTTTATTGTAAGTAAACACAGCTTAATGTAAAATATATTCAGATTGGTAAGCTCAACAATTTTTGTTTGGCAACTAAAATTATTCGCTATTGGTTAAGCGCCTGTGTCGCATGTGTAGTGTCATTTCTGTATTTTATATATTAAAAAACAAAACCATTGCAGTAATCAAAACTCAAATATAAAATAACTTCTTACTTAAGTGAAATCTTACTCTTTTATTATTCATGTAGCTTAAAATTTTAATTGAAAGTACACTTTTTGTAACACCTTGCACTTAGCGACGGAAATATTCCCTATTCCTAACTCTCCCATAAGGAAACTAGTTTGCTTCCTAACGCCATGGCCAGATGTATCGAAATAGTATCTATTCAAGTGTTACCTAACACTCTGTTTGTTTAACCCCCTTGGTAAGATCTGAACTGCTTTGTACCACTACATTTATTTCTTTGGTTAGACAACAGAGTATTAAGAGGTTTAGTTCTTTTATGTGTATGTTTCGCAATGAAAGTATTGTAAATCCAATAATTGATCCTGAAACTTGAATGATATTGGGAATAATGTTAATTTTTTTGCGGTAATATTTAAAAAGAACACACACAAATTAACACTTTGGCTTGCAAGATGTAAAAATTTAATGTGTAAACGTATGTAAATACCAGGAACGTCAAAATGTCGTTTTAATTATTATTATTTTCTGTGTTCTGTAAGAATTTCTTTCTATAGTTCACAGTACCTATATTTAAAATTTGTAATAATCTTGTTCTATGACAACTTGAATATTTTCTATGACATTCTCCAAATATAAGCGTATGTTTGAAATATTTGACGAAAATTACGACAGTATTTAATAGTAATAATAATTTAAGTCTGTTGTGAGCTGCATCGTTTTAGTTTAAAATCTGTACCATTGATTTGTATGCTATTTCCATTAGACGAACATTTCTCGCTTTGGTGTGAAACGAATAGTTAAATCTCAATCAGTAATTTCTGAATTTGTTTTTTGCAAAAGCTGCGACAATTAATCTATATCGCTCCGTCACATTAAATTAGCTCGCGATTAACTACTCAGGTTGGGAACCCTAATGCTTTTAGTTTGCCAACTAAAATTTTTCGCCTCCAAGTAAGCATAGTATCGCATGTGTAACGAATATTCCCTATTTTCTAAGTACATACAAAATAATTTAAATAATCAAAAATCAAATCTAAAATAACTTCTTAGTTGTATGTAATTTTTCTGTTTTATTATTTACGTAGCTTAATTTTTTATTTTGAATTCTTTCGAACACTAGCGTGAATCTGGGGGCTGAAAGTTTCCCTATTGCAAACTCATTTTGATCCTATCCTAACCTGAGAAGAATTAACGCTACCCTTGATAGTACAACTGACTCTGAGTCGAATTAACCTGAATGGTTGTCTATCTCACATTTAGAATGCAGTACTCCCCTCCAAATCTGATGTGGTAAAAGTTACAGCACACCCACCAGGCTGAGTACTTTGAGTAACGGAATATTTATACATTTTAGTAAATGCACGCTACTGGTTTTATTTAGAAATGGGCTACTTGTGTTATTAGAGGGATGATTTACTTTTAACCTAAAAAAATACGGTACGTGCTGTTATGTTAAAAATGTTTTTTCGGTTACGTTTATTCGCATTTCGCAGTTTATAAAAGTACTTATACGTTGGTATTAGTTATGGAAAGTCCGTATATACGCGTGACTTATTGGCGATGACGTGTCCCGTTTTTTACGTGTTACCTTGGGTAAGGTCACCTGCTGCTACACTTTGCGCCACAGTACTGAGATACGAGGCTACGTATTGTGAAGTGAAAGTATTTTGTACGCGTGGTTATTATAGTATTGCAATCAGCACAAGCCGTACAGTATTTAGATCCAGAACTCCAAAAGTCAGGTATTTAGTATATATGTTATGTTTTTCTTTGAAAGGGGGTTGAATTCCGTTTGTACTAAACATCTAATGGAACATTGTGGTGTAATCAAAGGACGGAGGAAAAAAAACGTGTTAGAACAGGTCCTAAAAAATAATAAATAGCTTTAACATGTACAACTAAACAATTTAGGTAGCAAGGCAGTTTGTACTTGGGATTGCTATAACTTAACGTTACAGTTAACTTTTTTTTGTAGTTCTGGTATGCCTAGACTAATTTGTTTGAATGAAAAGTAATATACTCTGCTCACGGTTAACTGAACCCTTTTTGAAATTGACCTTTGGGAAATGCCACTGCCCCTAGATCGATATGTTTCAGTTGGCACACTGAGTGATGGGGATGCACCCAAGATGTTAGTTTGAAGAGGCAAAAAAAAAGTTAAAATGTTTACTCTATAAACAAGCAAATACTTTGTAAAAAATATTAATTATCCACAAATTGATACACCCAGAAAATGGTAATTTATGTTATCCAGTTACAGCTTTTACATATCAACTATTTAAAAAATCGTGTGGCTATTCTCTGTTAGATTCTATTGATGTATCATAAGTTTTCAGTCAAGCAGTGAGCACACCTGTGTATCTGCCATTGTTAAGATCAAGTGGCTCTTGGCTTGCAGTAAAGCTGGGCTCACAACCATCCGTCGTCGTACCCATCCCTCCGTCAGTTGAAAGTGACTCGCAACAATCAGTCGTCAGTCGATACTTCTGTCCGGCACAATTTCAGCATGACAACTTAACATAGCGATCTTTCTTTCGTAGAAGGTACATTTTGGTTGGAAATACATTTTCAAGAGAGAAACATTTTGGGAAAATAATTTTTTTATCTGGTAAAAATTTATACTGAATTATTGTTTGAGTTTTAAATTCCTGAATTTACCACCAAGATAAATAAACATATTCACTGCCTTGCATTTTATTTCAAAGTGCGTATTCGCATCTGCAAAATGTAGTTATAAGGTGGTGGCTCGTCCGTCGTAATTTAGTGTTCGAGATATATTTTGCAGATTGAAGGATAGAAAAAAAAAAAATCCAGCGATTGGTCGAAGATCGCGTGACCGCCGGACGGACAGGTGACTGACGGATGGTTGTGAGTCCACCTTAAGACCACTTGTTGGAAATTACACAAAGCGCCTCACAGATGTTATACAAAGTTACGTAAAGAAAATTTAAGTAATGCCAGAGGTGCGCGAGTCTACTCTGTTGCAGTAAAATCAATGACTATGGAAATCTACATGGTGGGCACAAAAGTTGCTTTAACCCCAAGCCGCAATACACGTGCCTGCTCCAATGCCCACTGCAGCTAGACTGAAAAACTGTTGGCACGGCGGTGGTAAGAGGACAGCCACCACCTGCCAAAACTAAAATTCCCTTGAAATAAACTAAAATGGATGAGAACACACAACACTGGATGAAGTATTTTACATTACGTAACTTCCCTATTGACGTGAACATAGTACTAGTGTTTCTGAGGGTTACAGTCGTCTATGGACGTTTTAGTAGATCATGTTGTTTTGTCGAGTGAGGTAAGGTGCACGACGGTAGTTGAATTGGCCAAGGACAGTGTAATTGTACCTGCCGCCTACTTAGTTGAGTTAATTTATGTACTTCCGGTGCGTTTTACTGTTACTTTAAAACCCTAAAATCCTAGATTAGACTAAAATCGTCGGTTAGATTAAAACCCTACAATCTTATGTTAGATTAAAACACTACAATCCTATGTTAGATTAACACCCTACAATCCTAGGTTATATTAAAACCCAACAATCCGAGGTTAGATTAAAAATGTAAAATAGTGATTCACCCATTGTGGGGTTAGGTTAGGTGGGCACGTATTAAGAAATTAGTCGTACGTTGATGCCCCACGTATATTCGTGTTTTGCATCATTAGTAGTGTAAAAATATACCATTTTCCGTGATTTTTTTTACAGAGAAGTCCCTAAACTTAATAATTACCGTAGGGTTTTACACTAACCTAGGATTTTTGGGTTTTACACTAAACTATGAATTTAGGATTTAAAGGAACCATAAAACACACCAAAAGAATATCAATTTACTCACCTGATAAAATTCCTCTGTCAACGGCCAATTCAACCTTACCTCACTCGACGAAACACAGTGTTCCACAAATCCGTCACATACGCGAATATAACACACTGAATCACTAGTTTTCAGTTGAATATAACTCAATGAAACACTCGTTTACAGTCAAATATAAAGGACAGAAGCACTCATTATTGCTTTCTCAGTTTTTAAATCCGTCTGATTAGGACGGCACTACTAGACCCGGCAAAGACACGATGGCAACTGATTTTTTTATATTGACCGTTAAAATGCCCGTAATGACATCCGTGGTCGCTAGGTAGCGTGGAATCAGTAATGCACGGCCATTAATAATGGCGGTAGACGTAAACAAATCAAGCAAACTGCTCATACATTTTGCAATTTTTTTAAATATCTTCTACTCATTTTAACACTACGCCTCTTGAATGTGATCAAGGTAAGCTCTGCAGAACCCAATAATGCAACTTTTGTTGGTCTAGGACGTTTCATTCAGAAAAGTCTCTTAAACTTAATAATTACAGAGCGCTCTAGACATATTACCTTTGTTCGTGACAGTCGTACAGCGAGGACAGTTCTTACCTTGGCCGGCAGATGGTGCTCAAGGGTCGACGAGGGCTCTAGGGAAAGCCGTGGACTGCATCTGGGCTCAAGGATGTCCATGATGTCCCCTTGATTGAAGTGCACATTCTAGAGTGCATTTCCTGGCCTTGCTTTAAATTTGGACTGCAGCAGTGACGTCATGATCTTGATGTACCATTGGCAGTTAATCAGGAGCAGTTAGTGAAGTGCTACTTCGCCGACATTTAAAATAAATAATATGCTGTGCTTAAAAATGATTCTCGACATGGCTTCATACTAACTTAAATTGCAATGCAGATGATGATCTGCCTTCATTGCAAATGTCCCTGTCACTGTTTCAGCCCAGCACATGTGCTCTTTAGTAGTGTAACTGTGGAGACTCCTCTTGGAAAGATCTTCCCCTGGTCTGTGACTTAAGCAAGGAATTCCAGTTCCTTCTTCTTGTAAAAGAGAAACTTTGGGGTTTTTGCCATGTTCTGCTCAGTATAAGTTTAGGGCGATGCAGAATTGAAATTTCTTATGGCCGAATCATAATGTAGGTTCAGTACCCCAAACTTTAGTAATTTTTTGTTGGCGGGGATGTTAACTGAAGAAATCCTCAAACGCCATATTTTTAATCTAAATTGACATTACTTTTAGGGTGCTACAAAATTTGTCTCCAGGCTACAGCAATGACTGTATCATCATGGTAAAACCTATCTGGTTTAACCACCTACTGCATATTTGCGTGTTTAATTTTGATTTCAAGCAAAATGAACTACAAATTTTCAATTTAATTTTAAGAATATGTTGCATTATTTTGGTGATTAGTCAAACTCGGGGTCCATTAGTTTTATTATAATGTCAGAACTGAGCCATGCTGGACATAAAATTTTTGGATTCTTTCATGATTTTATTTGAACATCGACCATGACCTATTTGTGAGATTTTGTTGATAAAACCCGCTATCAGATCATTTTAAAGGGTGAATTAAGTATTGCAAGTAAAGTTGATAAATGTCCCTCATAAATTATTTGAATATAGAATTAAATGAGAATCTTAATAGTAAATTAATGGGCAGCATTACTCTTCTTTTTTTCCCCCAGTATTCAGTAAACATAATGGAAACGTAATATTGTTTAATTTCCGTGTCTGTATATATGCTCTGATTTATTTCAGCAAATCACGACTATGTTTCATTCTTTCGTACAGTAAGAAATCGTACTGTGTTTTTTTTTCCCATATTTCTGATCCCCCTCCACCACTTGTCGTACTCGCAATTCACTTTCTTTGTCCTCGCACTTATGGAAAAATATTTGTAGTCCTTAAAAGTTCACACACTGGTGTTTACACTTTAATCCCATTTGTTGGTGTATGTATTGTGTATATTCTGTCTCTAAATATACGCTGTGGTAACGTGATGTGGCATAGGCCTATGTGGCGTTTAATGCTGTAAGTATATCGCCAAGAAACACACCTCATAAAAACACACAAAACAGAGTCAAACATAAACATTTGCACACATTTATTACGGAAGCACAAGGAAATATTAGTGTGAAAAAAACTGATACTGCCCTTAATTAAGTTATCCACTTTGTACAGCACATTATTATTGGGAAAGGTTCTCTCCATGAAAATAAACTGATTTCTTCTGGGCACCGTAAAAACAAAAATTAAATATGCTTTAGTTCAAGATAGCCAGACCAAAACACAAAATTACTGATAAAAAATTTGGCTAGCAAAGGCATGATGATATCTCAGTTTCCACTAGGTAGCAATTACTATTGGAACATTGTCAATTTTTGTACAAATGTGTAAGAATCTCCAAACTTAAATTTTTGAATCACAAGTTCACATGCCAGAAAATATGAGATTTAGGCCGATGTACGGCTCACATGTCTAGTCGAACCATTACGTTGGATGGCGTCCCATCGCCATCCTACTGCCGTTGTCGCCGAAGCTTGTCGTAGAAACATTCAAAATTCTATGTAGTATTGGATTTGAGAGCCTCTTCCATACGTGCCCACGATTTTATAAGCCTAATATAACGTTTCTTTCGGCACTGCTAATCTAAAATTTATGATGGTGCAGCATTTCCAAATCTCAGTTCTCGGAACCCTAAAACTTAAGTCCTGCTGCGATGAAAGCATAGCCAAAAGTTGTTCAAAATACATACCAAAATGTTGTANCATGCTGCAATGAAAGGATAGCCAAAAGTTGTTCAAAATACATACCAAAATGTTGTACTGCGACAATAAAATTTACAAGGAGAATAAAATACGCTACAAAAACTCTCATATCAGAAGGCTATAACATTTTACTACATGAAATAAATTAAACTACATTTGACATCTCTATGCAAGTAACAAACAAATATTTTTATGTGTTAAAATTAAAATACAGTAATATAATTAATTACAACAGCTTAAAAATTCATAAATTTTTCTCTCAAAAAATAAGGTCGAATAAGAAACTTAAAATATGAACTAGCTGGGGCTTAATTTAAAGTCTGTTTCCAGGCGAAAAAAAATCATGGTAATTATTAAGTTTAGGGGCTTTTCTGAAAAAAAAAAATAAAAAACTCCAGAAAGTGGTATATTTCGACTCTACTAATCACGTAGAACACGAATATACTAGGGGCATTGCTATAACATAAGTACAACATATTAAAAAAAATTGAACAAGTTTGCAAGATGACTGTTTCTGACAGTTTGTTTACGTTTGTAATGACGCAGTATGCTTAATTTTTCGGGACACTGGTGTAAAATTCTTTCGTGTGTATTTATCTTTGGAAAGCTTTGTAATATTTTGTCAGGTTTCAAGTTAAAGCCGCAGCCCGTGTTTGTTTGTCGAGCAGACGTTTACTGTCTAGTTTCGAAAGTTGTTGTTTTGGTTATGCGGCCGTTGCGGGTACAATAACATGTTGTGAGCGCGGGACACAGCGCAGTTTTGGGCAGATGCCGGAGGCCATGCGCTTATCTTAGGAGAAGGGGGAGATAGGCCTGCCTAATATATACTGGTGGTGCCTATCGCCAAAGAGAAAAAGTCACCAACCGTCGAAGACGACGCGTCGGGCCGTAGAAGACGCACCAGCCCGAAAGGGCGTGGGTCGTTAGGGTGCCAGGAGGGAACGAACATCCCTCCTGCCTCAGTAACTTAGTCGTGCGATGTAAGTTTGAGACATTAATAAACCGTAAACTACTGTGGTGCTGTTTTCTGCACTGGTATAACTGATTATGAAAGTTCGTACTCTGTAAACTGGAAAGTCGTCTGTGCACTGTGAAACTTCAATGATAAATAAAGTATAAAGCAAACTAATCTGGAACTTTTTCTTTTTAATTAATCAGCGTCACCTGGTACTGAGTCTCGTATTCTACCTATGAGCAAGCCATGGCAACGTAAACATTCGGCAGGGTAATACTTCCGCAACATTACAATATGGCGCCCAACTGTGCGGCTGCATTATTATAAAGACGATAGTAAATAAGACGGAACATTATATGTTTGTGAACGAAACGTCCTAGACCAACAAAAGTTGCATTAACGGGTTCTGCACAGCTTACCTTGTTCATATTCAAGACTGCGTAATGTTAAAATAAGTAGATCATATTTAAATAAATCGCAAAATTTGATGTTTACATCTATTAACGTCTGCAGCCATTAATAATGGCTGCGCATTGCATATTCACGCAATCTAGCGGACGCATAAATCATCACGGGTCTTACGTTAGTAATTCGTAGGTAACGCAGAAAACAACTATAGTAGCGTCGTTAACGTATGACTAATTGTATAATATGTGCCCACCTAACCGAACAGAACCTAACCCCACGATGGGTGAATCACTATTTTACATTTTTAAACTAACCTAGGATTGTAACGATTTTAACTAACTAGGATTGCAGTTATTTTAACTAACGTAGGATTATAGGGTTCCCATCTCGTCTGTGATTGTAGGGTGTTGATCGGAGATATGATGAATATTGTATAATCTTATATTACTGTACAACCTTACAATCCTATGTTAGTTTACAGCAGTACAATCCTAGGTTAGTTTAAAAACGTAAAATAGTGATTCACCCATCGTGGAGTTAGGTTCTGTTCGATTAGGTGGGTACATGTTAGGAAATTCGTCGTACGTTAATGCCCCTAGTATATTCGTGTTCTATGTGATTAGTAGAGTCGAAATATACCACTTTCTGGAGTTTTTTTTTCTTTTCAGAAAAGCCCCTAAACTTAATAATTACCAAAATCATTTATGTCAATTAAAATTACAAATGAATATAATATAATTACTTACTATTGTAATATTCCCGCAGGCTAGTTAAGCGATATTATTTTTGATATTGCAGCCTCGCGGCTGGGCGCCATATTGTAAACTTCCGCCTTTGTTACGGTTACGTTATATTAAAAATATTACAGGCTCACATGTGGGCGCCATCTTGTAACGTTTGGCACTTGTTACTGTCGACTGTTTATGTTGCCACGGCTTGCTCAAGGTAGAAACACGAGACTCAGTTAATTAACACTAGTTACTTAAGAAAAAAGTTCCATATTAGTTTGATATATATATTTTTTTTATCTTTTGAATGACACAGTTCATCTACGAATGTCCAGTATGCAGAGTACGAACCTTTACCATTAAATGTACTATTGCAGATAACAGTGCCACAGTCGTTTACGTAATGATGTTCTTTATGTTCTTGTAAACACATTTCGTACGCCAACATAATTGACCTTAACACACACAACTTGCAAACGCAATGGTTAATACTATATATATTTTAACATACCTTAGCACTGTGGATCTGGAGAGTTTTAACATTTCTGCCGCTCTTTCCGTGATGTTGCACGGTTTCATTTCCCCTCGCCTNTTAACATTTCTGCCGCTCTTTCCGTGATGTTGCACGGTTTCATTTCCCCTCGCCTAATTAGGGAATACGGTAATTATCTAGTTTAGGGGCTTTTCTAAAAAACACAATAAAAATTTAAAATTATGATATATTTCTACTCTACTAATGATGCAGAACACGAATATACTAGGGGCATCGCTATAAAATAAGTGCAACATATTTTAAAAAATTGAACAAGTTTGTGAGATGACTGTTTCTGACAGTTTGTTTACGTTTATGAACGAAACGTTTTATGCCAACAAAAGTTGTTTTAATGAATTCAGCATAGCTTACCTAGTTGATATTGAAGCGGCCGTAGTGTTAAAATAAGTAGAACATATTAAAAAAAACTTGCGAAATATGTTTGTTTGTGTCTATTAACGTCAGAGGAATTATACCAGCCCCCTACCTAGGTGAGTCAATTTACATTCTTTTGGTGTGTTTTACGGTTCCTTTAAATCCCTGCAATCCTACATTCGTATTTTAGTGTAAAACCCAAACATCCTAGGTTAGTGTAAAACCCAAACATCCTAGGTTAGTATAAAACCCAAACATCCTAGGTTAGTGTAAAACCCTACTATCCTAGGTTAGTTTAAAACCCTAACATCATAGGTTAGTGTAAAACCCAACAATCCTAGGTTAGTTTAAAAATGTAAAATAGTGATTCGCCCATCGTGGGGTTAGGTTTTGTTAGGTTAGGTGGGCACATATTACGAAATTAGTCGGACGTTAATGCCCCTAGTATATTCGTGTTCTGCATCATTAGTAGAGTAGAAATATATCATAATTTTAAATTTTTATTGTGTTTTTCAGAAAAGCCCCTAAACTAGATAATTACCGGGAATACAGCGATTCGGTGAGGTTATTGATGTCCTGTTGGCGTTGATGAGTGGTGACTTCTCTTTTCTTCACCTTGCTAAAACTCATGACTGCACACAAAAACTACCATGCCATACAACGTAAAATACGGTAAATAAAATTTTAAGCAAACCTGAAATAAATTTTAAAAATATTAAACACGTGGGAACGCACTATGAGTGATCTCTTATACAGTTTTCAGAAACAAAAATACAACGAGAAATAATAAAGAGCGGATATTAGTAATTAAAAAAAAAACACCGATAAATTAATTATTATAGGTTAAACAAGATAATCGCACAAATTCTCTGGTACGTGTGTCAACCACACCCAGTTAACAACACACGGAACGAAGGTTTGTAAACAAATGGCCGCTCTACTTTCACCTTGAGCGGGATCATATGACAATGCAAAAGACGTTGAAATCTAAATACGTTAGCATCATGTCATTAATAATTGGCATAATACGATAAAAGTCTTTTCAAAGCCCATTAGTAAGCGATAAATTAACAATTACATTAAAACTTTGGAACTATTTCCTCTCTTTGTGCTGGCAACCTAACGGCATAACTGTATCCGCACTCGCCGCTGTTTGTAATGTTATATGCATGTAACTAACGGCTAGGGTGTTTTTTCAAAGGTTGATTTTCAAAAGTTTCTTCCGGTCGTGAACCGACTGTACACGCATATAGTGAACCGACTGTACACGCATATATTATCGTCAGTGTATTAATATTTAATGGTGTCAAATGCAGTGGCATTGAATGTGTACACATTGCATTAATTTCTGTGTTGATTAGATTCATTAAATGTAATTAGCAAGTGATAATAATTTATTAAAAGGTATTGAGTCAAGAGAATTTTGTTTCTAGTTACTGTAAATAAATTAGGAAACTATAATTAACTCTTTTATTTAATTAAGACCTACATCCGTTAACGAACCTTGTTTAGCCCACTGACTTTGAGAAACTGTAACAATACACTCAACTACAACATGGCTGCAGCTCAAAACAAATACCTAAAACAAAGTAGATTGGGTATGATGCCACAACTGCCTATAATAGTCCTACATGGAACAAATGTGTACTATTGTATGCTCTAAAAAATTGCATAAAGCTTCAATAAAAACAATTTTTACGCACTATAAATATCCCTGTAAATATAATGGTCACACACCACTTAAATTTGCCATGAATAAATACCACATAAATAAACACTAACAGAATTGAGCACATTCAAGCACCTGACATTTTTTTTTCAAGAACTTATAAGGGCTCCTGGCTTAATCAATTTCAAGGACTTTAAAGAATCTTGGGAACCCTGCGTTTGCTCACAAATACATTGACGGTATGGCTTGCCTTGGAGAAAAAGCTGAAGGCGATGAGTGAATACATCCAGCAATGTTTGACGCACCAATTTATTGGTACACATACCAGTTATCAGGGTCTCATACTACGTGAGTTGAGTACCAACATAATTATTCATTCTTATATGCGAAAATACAGTAATGTTACGACAAAATTCTCTGGAATCGTCAAAAAAAAAAAAACAGGATAAATAGGCAAAATGCAAGAAGTCTCAATTTTAAAGGTTATTTTAAAATATGTTCATTAACACACAGCAATAACATACGAGAAATTGTGCCGCTACCATAAATTGGTAGGCCACAACTATAAAAAGCTTTAAAAACTTTGGCTGGAACACACCCAAATCATGTACCTGGTGAATTAGGCAGCACGTGTGATGTACACGTGGTGATTCGTGCTGTCCTCTCTCCTTCCCGCGTGCAGCACGGCCTAATCTGTGTATAGCTTGCTAAATGCTGCATACATATAANTGTGCTGTCCTCTCTCCTTCCCGCGTGCAGCACGGCCTAATCTGTGTATAGCTTGCTAAATGCTGCATACATATAAACAGTGAGAGGTAGTAGCAGCAGCTCACATTTCACAACCAATCCTTTTCTCCCTTTGTGATTAGCAACAGGGACAGCCAATAGTAGGACGAGTTTCATTTCTCACCAGTTTCTCTGTTCCATACCTGCAGTCCATTGTAGTCTTATCTGTGCGGTGTTTGGCTTTTGGATTTTGACTTCAGATTGCGCTTGGAACTGACTGGACTCATTATTGACCACCTTTGCTTTGTGCACCATTTTATTGGATTACAATTTTATTTACAGTTTTGGTTTTCGGTTTTGTGCTATTATTCACAGCACTTCTGAGTCTTAATTTTAAAAAGTTAATAGAATAAAATGTCTGTGAGCAATGTTATTTTTTTATTTTAGATATTGGAAAACGCACTTAGGCTAGCTAGAATATGGCAGGCTGGAAATGTTTTCATAATGGATGTGCAGTGCTCTGTTCGTATATTTTTGTGTCGTGTATATCCTCATGGGGTGCAATTTTATCTGGAAGACAGTAACATTTAGTTAATAACTGCTTGTTTGACATGCAAGAAGAAGCTGAACATGGCCCTTTCTTCCCCTTGAGTAGGTACCGCCTATTCACTTCCCCTTTTTAACTTGGTTGGCTGCCAGACGTAGCTGCATTCTGACACAATGAGGGGTGGAGGAAAGTATTGATCACAGGAGCAGCTAAAAGATGGGAGGTGGCAAACTAGAAGGGTGGGTGCAGAAGCAAAAGCGAGACTGAGATAAAGTAACGGAAAGTGGCTGTAAAAACAAAGCCCNGGCCTAGGTTGTCATGCTTGTTGCTATGCGACAGCAACCATCGCCCTCTTGCCAGCCATTTAAGGGGGGAAAAGAGGCAGCCACGCTGGTAGTCTCCCGTATCGCTGAAGATACTAGACAGCCAAAACTTAACTCTTCAAGCCAGATGATTGCACGTGCGTCTGCACCATAGCAATGGGTGTTTTATGTGGTAGACGTCTGTACTTTGAAGTGATTTATTATACAGTATAACTTGTTTATAACGGACACTTCCACTTTTTAGCAAGCGGTAATTGATGATTACCACTCGCTAAATAATGTGTAAATGGCACTCAAGCTTTCTTTTTTTTGTGTTGACAAGATGTTCTTGTGTGATATAATTTTATTTTAAAACATTGGCATATCAAAATATAATTTATATATTTTTGATTGCTGCTCTGGTTTTCTCGCGAGAAGCAACTAAAAACGAACGCATGGCTATCTACAAGTTACGTCGCACACTACTTAAAACTTTTTTTTCAGTGAGGAGAGGTTGTTATTTATACTTCTGGGGCATCATTTCATTCTTGAGAGGTCTGTATTTTCAATTAAACACAATTTTATTTATTTTCTATGCCAGAGGTAAAACTTCACGCCGCTGAATGTTTTTAATGTTTTTTGGTGACAATGGAAGTGGAAGTATACGCTTATATCATTTTATGCGGAAGACGTCTACCTATTAAATAAAATCAATATTTCATTAAAAAATGTGTTTGTTTTCGCTATTGACATGTTTTACAACATTGACAATTCAACACTAACTTTAAGCAAAAAATTCACTTTAAACATAATTTTTTTGGGGTCAACATTGGTTATTTTTTTAATTTGCAATAACAGCGATCTTACGATGGTTTTTAACATTTGTAATTAATCAATATAAATCTACAAAAAAAAACATAAGTTAGCCTTAGCACCCTCAACTGAAGATAAAGAAAAAGATGGCTTGGCTCTTGTCGTTGCGTGAACCTGGAATAACCTACCAGTTAGCCATGTAGCCTCCCTGGACACATCTAGTTGGCAGTAATAGGGCAAGAGGTTGGTGTGGAAGACAGTTTTAGGTTGATTGATGGAGGGTAAGGTTTCAGGAGAATGGGAAATGGTGTTTAGGGATGGAGAACCGCTAACCTACTCATAAATTTACACAAAATTCCTGGAATTATCAAGGAATTCCAGGTTTTTTCCCAGTTTATTCTCGGTCTTGCCTTTTTCCTGGTTTTTCACACGATATATAGCCCAACTTGCTACCTTAGGATGGTACACGCTTATAAAGGTGGAGATGAGTAACAGGTTTATTGCAAATAGCATGGGACAAAATTTACTGAGACCCCTGAAAGTACGTGTACTATACCAGTAAATGTGGTACCACGCACACACACAGTATGGAGGCATTGCACTCTCCTCCAATGTAACTGTATACACGTGGGTAACAACCACAGGGTGTCCACCCACAGGTTACTGTTGGGGAATTTTCACCTATGTCAGGGAATATGTAAATAATTGCTACTCTGCAAAAGTTGTTAATTTTGTGAATACAGGATAATGTAATTATGAGCATATGTGTTTTGAAATTTAGATTTTTAAGTTTGTGAACTTGCAATAATACATCTTTGCCAATTGATATGGGGCTTATATGTGCAAAATAAAGTATTTGTGTGTTTGTGATAGGCACTCGTGTGAAATCAGTGGCATGTATCGCGAGGAATATCGATGGGTTGAATCAAATGTTCACACTGCTTGCTTGGGTTGTTTCAGTGTAATTTAATTGTACTTCACTGATAGCATATTTTTTTCGGTCAGCAGTGGAAAAATATGGTGTTTGAAGGTTTCTGCCCTGAAAATAGGTCAGTAAAGTGGTAAAATTCTGTCTGGAAAACAGGGAAAAGTCAGGGAATTCCATAATGGAATTTCAGTGGACACCTTGAACCAGCATTTTTTCCATAACCTATTACTTGTGTACACACAGTAATTTTCTGTAGATGTGTATGTTCAATTACTGGTACATAGATCCTTTGTTTGGTGGAAATAAAAATTTGTCTTAATGTTTTCACTTGTTTTCGCCTGTGACTCATGTTTTTATGCAACAATATTCATGTGTGTCGTCTCCCGTTGCTTTCGCAGTCATGCAAAATATAAAATTCTCGTCTGCAAAGGATGTTTTACCTGTCCTGTAATCATGGAAGTGGTAAATTACTGGCACTGTGTTTGTCACCATTCAGTTTATTTTTAAAGAATATGGGATAATTATTTCAGCTCCAGGCGACAGTAAATCTTGTACAACACGAGAAGTGCTCAAGTCAGCCTACACGAGGGAACAAACATGCTTACTTCCACACTGTTGTGGTGTATGTGTTGCAATATTTTGTTCGCCAATCAAAGCACCAGCTCGCCTAGCTAAGTCACTTAGGAAATGTGAGATTTAAGTTTGTGAATAGCAGTACTTTTTTTAAAATAATAAAACTGGTTGGAAAGACAGCTCAAAGGAAATTTTTTGTAGATAATGCAGTTTCACTTGCATTATGCACCAGAGGTACGAAACAGCTCACAAAGTAACAGGCAAGACCAGCATTGAGAACAGTGTCGCAGTAGCCATTGTAAGTCCAAACACAAGAACACTCTTATCACAAAGTTATTTTACAAAGACAAGAGGGGCATTCCCTCCTGGCATCTACCTACACTAGCAGAAAACATTTAACACAGTTCATAGGTGCTGCCGGTGTAGGTTGTGTTACGTCTTCTTTCAGCGACAATTGACTTGATTTTCCAGGATGACGGTGGTCGCTCCAACCTAAAACTACAACCGCTCACTACTCGACCCTTCTTAACTCCTAGGCCAGCTGCATCTTGCCACCGAAACTGCCAGACGGGAATACTGTATTGGCCACAGCCAATCAAAACTAAAACACACTAAGGCATTTTTGAAGCCTTCCAAAAACCAGTGCAAACTCTGTCGCATCTACTTTCTACTTCTCTCTAAACTGTGCCAAAATTTTAATGGTGTGCTGGGGTTTCAGAGCTTACTCAAAAAATAAAAAACTACTTAAAACACGTATACTCAGCACAGAACCTCTTGGCCCCTGAGCATCAGCCTATTGGCGAGCGTTACGAAGCCCTGTTCCCACAGCTATCAAGCATCTGTCGCGTTATATTAAATGTGTTGTGAAAATTGAATTGATGTAATGTAAATTACAATTCTATACATAAAGACACATTAGAATTTAGTAGCAGAGAAATTGCTAAACCATATACGTGATATATTTGGAAGTTTATGTAAATTATGAAACTGTTTAAGCAGACGAACTGCTGAATTTTTACATTTGTGGAAAACATGTTCTGACAATTGAACTTACTGATTAGCAACATATATTAAACATACATGTTTAATATATGTAATAATGTAAGTAAATTTTCATTTACTTACTTTTGCATGTAGCATATAAAAATAATTCATCATTGTTTCTGTAGCTTGTAATATCACAAGCTCCTCTTCCTTGTCCTGCAGTTGTAATTTAATTGCTTTTCATTGTAAACTTCTGTTATTTGATTTCTTATTTAAAAAAACAAAACTTTTCAACTATTTTTGCCTTGGAATTTATTGAAACCGTATAACCTATT
This sequence comes from Clitarchus hookeri, assembly GCA_002778355.1. Lineage (NCBI taxonomy): Eukaryota > Metazoa > Arthropoda > Insecta > Phasmatodea > Phasmatidae > Clitarchus > Clitarchus hookeri. The sequence goes on along the minus strand of NQII01000541.1, from coordinate 375,283 downwards.
ATCTCACAGCTGCCGTAATTTGTCACGCTGTAAATTTACCGACATCACACAGTCTCATTATCAAACTTTTAATTTTGTTTTAAATGTATTCTTTAGCAAATTAAGTAAAAAATAATGCACACTTAAGATTGTAGATCAACGTTGTTTGTGAATATTTTTTTTTTTTTGCAAATGATAGTGCTAGCATAAGGTTGACTTTGTGCCATACTTTCTAAGAAAACTTTACATGCAAGCAACTGAGAAACAATGAGGAACGTTCAAAGCCTCTTGCGGTACTGGGTCTACAGAGCAGACACCAGCACTGGGTGGAATATGCAGCTGTGCTACATATTATCTTGTGTCGACTAAGCCCGAATCAGACTGTGCTATCGCCTGTTTCAAGCAAGAAGAGCACATTTAGTTATACCTACGAAATATGGTTTCCTGTCGGGGGAAAACTAATAATATCCTTTATTCTGAAAAATAGTTGTGAGTTTATGCCAGCTGGTCTCCTTATTAATGTAAAACAGGAATGGATGAATATGCACACATAGGATTTTCACCTACATATTCAGAAAAATGAACTTCTTTCAAAAAGTGACTGAAATTTGATGCAATCTTTTTTAGGATTTTCTGAGCTCCTCTGAGAAACATGTTGCTCGACTCGCTGAGGCCGCTGTAACACTGCAAACTAGGCAATGGCGCACAGCTAGTGGGAGGAGCAAGTCAGATCGCCAGACCTTAGCGGCCAGCAGTTCTGTGCCTGGTATAACAGCTGTTGCCATCGTTAAGACTCTGCTGAAATAATAAGTTTTGAAATGCAAAAATGCAGCAAATATACACAAACTACTATTGCCAAAACATTCAAAAGACTGAACAAATTATATTCCTTCACAAAGTAAATAGGCCAGCAGCAAAATAAATATTTCCTTTATAGACCTACACCATGTATCGCCACTTTGAAAAGCAATAAATTTGTATGTTACAGTTAATTTTGACAGTGCATCCAAGTTTGCAAACACCCGTAAAATCAGCATGACAATACTGTATATGTTACCTATGTCAATATGCTTATGCTATGTAATGAAAACATTAACATTACACTTGAGCATTCATATTTGTGGCTAAGAATTACAGCAACATTACTTAATTTGCATACATGCTTCCTCTACGACCCTTTGTCTTTTACATATATACAGTAATGTTGAAAGTCGTAACTTTAAGCAATTATTGTTTTGTCACCAAAATATATGTTGAGAAAACTGAACAGTAGGCTATGCAATGGAAGTGACAAGTAGCTACGTACATTATGTCTGTCAGACATTGTCAAATGTAAAATTGAGTATAATTGAAGTACGCCAGGTAGCAAGTTGTAACGTTGGACGCGCCTGTTACAGCGGCTATCAGTTTGCCGACTTTCACTCGACTAGCTCATAGGTAGTACACGAGACTCAGTACGATTGATGCCGATTAATTAAGAAATAAGTTCCAATTCCAGCGTATTTTGCTCTATACTTTATTTATCATTTGAATGACACAGTTCACATACGAAGTTCCAGTATGCAGAGTACGAACGTTCACATATAAATATACCAGTGCAGAAACAGCGCCACTGTCGTTTACAGATTATTACTGGTTATAAACTTGCATCGCAGGAAATATAAAATGTGTCAACCTCCCACACCGGCAGAGAAATAAAATAACAAAGTTTAGTTGCCGATGTGGGGGTTCTCGTCACAGCTGACGTGACCTAAGCGAGCATTGTACCACTGCCCTGAAGGGCGATACCTTTGCCGCCGACTGACTTGAAGTGAAGTGAAGGGCAACAGCA
>NQII01000541.1:217955-373437 GCA_002778355.1 Clitarchus hookeri | reverse complement strand
TCTCCTGAGATAAGGGCACGGCATCCGGCATCTGCCAGCAGCGTCATCAAAAACTGCGCTGTGTCCCGCTCTCAACACGTTATCGTAACTACGCCGCAGGAACTAATACTGCACCGTCAACATAAACAAACCTCTCGTATAAAATTTGTACGACACAGCTTGAAAGTTTCTAATTAATGCTGACGCTTCACAAAAAACTGAAAACTACGATGTTTGAAACGAAACGGCAACCGGACTCCTGATAACCGTAAACAGCAAACGTCTGCCTGATAACAGTAAAATAGCACCTGTATGCCAGATAAACAAACTATCACGGGATACGAGCCACCACTGCTTTTAATTTTGAATACCTGATAAAAATATCATGAAGCTTGGCAAAGCTTAAGAAAAACGAAAGAAATTTAAACACGTGTCCTGAAACTTAATAATATTGCGTCATTACAAAGTCTGCGAGTATGATCCAAATTCGGACATGGACCAGCGTCAGCATGTTACAGCATACGTGACTTTACCATGTGATCATGTTGGCCAATCACAATATGTACCAAGTTGTGTGTGCTTACAACGATTGTACAGTGGAAAGACAATATATGACTCCCAAGTCAGTTATATATGTGTATGTATATGTTACAAGACGCCATAGGGGCATATCCGAGTCCGCGTGGGACGGAGGTCTAAATAAAAATAAAAGAACTAAATTTATATTTTTTAATTTATTCGCACAGCTGTTATTTACAGCTCTATCTCCACTATTAGTCTTTTTATTTCTCAGTGAGCGCAATATTTAATGTCTATTTCAACTCTAACGTCCTTCTTAATGTCTCTTGTTTGGTATTAGTCAGTTAACTCGTACTCCTCATTAACACATTCAGTCTATCTGTTGTCATTATTGGTAATGTCTTTCACTTGTGCATCCAGTCCAATAGTACAACCTTCCATTCGCACTCTTCACTTATCAGATACATGCAGTCACAGATTTTCCACCTGCTGGTCACTTCCGGTGCTACGCGTTGCTCTTCTAGCTCATCGCACAATCGCCCAGACTCCCAACACTAATAAACTCCCGGCTTGAAGGCCGTCTCGCTTATATACTATCGCGGGCCTTGATCTGGAAGGTTCAACACACCCTGAGTCACGCTGAGAGAAACTAGGGCAGTAGCAATGACCAGAACATTCCTTCAATGATATCTCAAATACACCCGATACCCAAGGTCGGAAGCAGCATCTGATAGGCATAACAGGCACGCTTTGTAAACATTCCTTTGTGAGAAACTGCAGTGTCTCCAGTTGCAAATGATAGCGTGCACATCACTAAATTATCCGTGCCTTGAACACTTGTGAAGAGGCACACTTGCAAAGCAGCCGCATGTAACATATACATACACAGACATGGACAGAAGTATTTGTACAGTCAACAGTATTTTGTGTGCTCCAGGAACAAACATAGTTGCTCTTCGCAGACATAATTTAAATAAATCATACTAACATGTAGATATATTACCATCTTAGCTGTAATATTCTTTATGAAATAAAGAAATAGTATTTCACAGTGGAGACATTTTAAGCCGGACAAAACCATTTGTACACGAAGATAAAATCACACATACACAACAAAACTAATGCTGTTTTAGTTTTTTAAGTGAATCGTATGCCTGCGAATGGCCTCTTTCATCTATTTGGGACTAGAATACACATTCTTACTGGTCGTGTCCCCACTGGTGTTATGCCAGTCTTGCAACCGTGTGTTCCTTCAATTGCGGTTTGCTGGATACATAGCGTTTACTTACTATTTTCTTTAGCTCACTCCACAGATTCTCAATCGGATTGAGATCTGGAGACTGCTAGAGTTTTCAGGGGGTGTGGTGCGTTATAAAGCTAGTTCCCTACATCAGAGGCAGCCATCATACCCCAGACCATAACTCCACCACCGCTATGCTTTAACAGTACTTTGCAGATCCTGGATGTCGAGTTCGGTCTTGGGCTTCCTTCATATGCCGCCATCATTCTGTAAAATGTTAAACTTACTCTCATCCGAGAGCAAAACCGTGTCCCAGAAGTTTTGATCCTTGCATATGTATTCTTTAGCCAATGCTTACCTATTCCGATTTGCTTTGCTTTTGTATGACTTCTTTGTTGGTACCCTGGCTCTGTGTCCTACACAACTGAGAAATCATCTTATTGTTCTTCCACATAAGCAAATATTGTAGAAGACATAACTTTTCTAACATTTTTCTCGATCATTCTCACCACTTTCACTGTTGGCCACTTTCTGTAGACAGTCCAATCTTGATCTATTTATTAAAGTTAGTTTTTTATTCTTTAAATTGCTTGATTACGCTTTGCATAGTCAAACAACTTTGCATAACAATTTTTACAATTTCAGAATAAAATTTATTTTTTACAACATAAAACAACAATTTCTCTTTTTCACAGTAGTTTCTTTTTTCTTTTGTCTTGTGACTTACTTCAACATTCTGTAGCCAACTTTCCCTTGTTTCTGTATAAAAAACCAATTGTACAAATACTTTTGTCTGGTTGAAAATACCTCCATTGAGAAAAGATGTTTCCTTTATTTCGTAAAGGACGGTATACCTGTGATAAGTAATATATCTATGTATTTATGGAATTTATTAAATTAATATCTGTGAGGTGCAATTATGTTTGTTTGTTCCTGGAGCACACAAAATATATTGTTTCTTTTTGGGGTGACTGTACAAATACTTCTGTACATGTCTGTATTCTGTGTGTGTGTGCATGCATGTGTGTGTATATATAAAACTACACCAAGGTGAACCAGGTTCTCCTTGCAGGGTCGCTACTGGATTTTTGCTCATGAGAATTGTGCCAGATGATGTTGCTAGTCGGCAGGTTTCCATGATGATCTCCTGTTTCCCCCTTCCCTTGCATTCTGGTGCTGCTCCATACTTACCTCACTTCACTCTTATCTGCTGTCGAAACCTTGTTGTGAAGAGCCACCCAAACTCCATACCTCAAGTCAAAATTTTATTTTAAATCACTATGTTGGTTGGGGAGGGGAGGAGGAACATCAAATTTTATAACTTGAAGTGTTGGAGACAAACCACGAAACTGATGAAGTTATAAACAAAGTGGACGTAATCAATGTGGAGATTGAAGCTATAAAATATAATTCATTATTTTGGAGTGTTATTCAGTTTGTTTAGTGAGTGGCTTTGCCTATAGTGGTTGGTCTGTCTGTCTCCTCCTCACCAGACAGCCTTGCTGTGCTTGGCTTGAGCTGTGGGATGGCATAGTGAACTGGTCATCGTATTTGTCTCGCATGCTCTTGTGACTTGGACTCCAAATCACAGCAAAGTCCCTTGTCTACCACATGACTAGACACAAGTCATTCGGTTGGCCTACTGCATGGTAACTTCACATATAAACCAGGCTATCTGAAGCTTTCGTCTTATAGGGGATACTCTGGATGCAGCTTTTGTTAGACCCTGTTAGGACTCTAGTGGCATGAACCTGTGAGCCATGAAACACTCGAGGATCCTGTTAGAGGCAATAAAATTTCTAATAAATGTTAGGTTGGTGCCTTGGTAAAGTCAGTTTGTTTTTTTTTTCAGTTTGAGTGTGTAACAAAGATGGCAGTGGTGCTAGTGACGTAAGATTTTATTTAGTATGCTAAAATTAAGAAGCTTTGGAAAAATTGTAACGTGACAGCTGCCAGAAATGGCGACTGGAAATTACAGCTCAGTGCGCTCAATCGGTAGACACATGAAAATTTAAAGGTGCCAAACAAATATAAAATAAAGTCAAGTTTAGGTTTATTTACTTTGTACTTTTGTTTATCATTCAAATGAAACAGTTCACATACACACTTGAAGTATGTAGAGTCACGAATAGTCCGTTTCACAGACAAACAAGCAAAGAGCAGCGCCACAGTAGTTTATTGATTATTCATGTCATTGAAAGCTTGCATCGCAAGAATACATTACGAAGGCAGGAGGGACGTCAGTTCCCTCCTGGCACCCTAGCGACCTCCCACACCGGTTGACATAATTTAGTAGAATTATATGTAAGCCGAAAAAGAATTTAAGTTAAAAAGATTTAGAGGTCGCGGGTGCTTGCCGGTGTGGACAATATTTGCCACGTTCGCTACGTTGTTTTAGAGCGCTGGTCCTACTCTGTTTTTGGGCAGTAGGCACACAGGGTTTTTGTCACCGTGTGCCTACCCTCACTCCTTTCCCCAGGGTGCCAAATACATTACCAAATAAGGGCATGGCATGGGCCAGGCAACCACTCCCCACGCCAGCCGAACTGCATCGCCATCCAAACTGCGTCGTAGTAAAAGATAATCAAACCTTCTAAAACAAAAACTGTTGAATGCACTTGGAAAGCTTCTATCTACTAATACTGACACTAATAAAAACTACGATTTCCGAAAAAGCAAACGTATGACCGAAAAACATTATACCACAGCAATAATTTTGAACCCGATAAAATATTACTAAGCCTCGTGAAACGAAAGAAAATTAATCAACTATCCCGATAATTCTTATAACTGAGTCATTACAAAATTTCCAGTTTTTGCTTAAAACACTTAACAGATCTTCCATGGCATGCAATCTCACAAGTGTCCTGGAGGAATTCAAATAGCAATTTCTCGTTTAATCATATCCTTCTATGAAGTCATAGACTGTGTTGAGTAGTAACTTAATTAAAGTAACAAGTTACTTGAATGTAACCTTCTAGGGTAACTGGCTGAATTTTTTCGCAAGGTAATTTTTAACTATACCAAGTTATGGTACTTAGTAATTGTAACGACTAGTGAAAAAAAAAAATACCTTTCCATTACTTTTTACTTTATGAGGTTTAGTTTCATCTCAAGATGCAGTGAGAGTAGCTGAAGTAAGGGGAAGTTGATGAATCACAAGATAAAGATGTAGCGGGTGCATGCTTGACATTGGTCCATGTTCCAAGAATTCCAAAAATTAGTATTGCAAGATGCTACACAGTCAGTGTATCTGCCCTGTTCTTAATTCTTACCTGTAAACCATGCACATGGACAGCAAAGAAAATTGTTTGTTATTTCCTGCACTGAATAAATATTTCTTTCTGACATTGGACAAGGCAAATTTAAAAGTTTATTGTATGATAATAAATATTTATTTCCATCAAGGACATCTTCATCTGACCTAAGGGAAAACATGCAAGTATAGTCCATTCACTGTGTCTTTGGATGTTTTCAAACAAACCCTGGGATTAACATGTTCCACTGTTTTTTCTTAAATAACTTTTATACCACAAATATATAACACTGTGATTAACTTTAAAGTATTGTAGTATTGAATAAATAAAACTGTAATTTAGTATATAATATAACTTGTAATATTTATTTTGTATTCAATACAAATTAAAAACGGTGAGAGCAGTGGCAGCGATGTGTTTGCAACGGCTGGTAATAAATAGTTCATAGTTAAAATATTGTTTTAACATAGTTTTTTGGTATTAAATGTACAGATATGTGTGACCTCTCATTAATGCCGTAAGATAAGTTTAAACAGAGTGCCGCATAAATTTCAGCAAGAGTAAAATACAATTTTAAAAGCATGTTGCGGGAAAATAAACTATTTTGTTAAAAATATAGAATTTTATTTCAGTATCCTGATGTCTTTAGAATAAAATAACACAGATGAATGTGTGGTCTCTTGTTGAAAAAAGTTTAAACCTAATGCCACTTTTAACTTTCAGTACTATACCACCCCTACTGCGCTGGTAAATTCTGCTACACATTCCACAATATCTGCTTTTAATTTGACCCAGTTTGACACCTCCGCAGTTAAGGTGTTAACATAAAACCACAATGAGAGGGAGGGAGGGGATTTTACAAGCATTTAAAACTGTCTTTTTTATTCCATAAATTGTAAACACTCAGTAGCAACCTCGCATGTATTGTATACAGAACACACTATATTTATAGAATGCCGACCACTGTACGATATGTGCTTAGTCCTACCCAAGCGCATCTGCAACAGCTTAAAGGTGAAGGGCTAGAAGGTAATTGCTGAAATTTACAGTCATCTTTGACATTTTAAATAGCTTGTTTTGTAACCATCAAATTAAGTTTTACTGTGGTGTCTCATAATCTGAGTTAATCTATTTAAGCATTACAAATGTTCGTAAGAAATTAGGTCAAGGTTTGGCTGTGCTTTAATTTGCAGTAATAAATGTATTTTTTTAATGTATAACTTTCAAGGCAATGTAGTTAGTGAGGAACTGCTTGTCATTTTATCCAGTGTAAAATCAAGTTCCAAGGGAGGGTCTTTAGCCCCCTTTTGGATTTTCCCCTGTATATGGAGTGCATCAAGCCACACAGGATAATTCCAGTTTCTTGCACGTGTGCACGTACACTCCACCTCACACCCCCCCCTCCCTCCACATCCCAGGGGAAGCTATTAGCAATAGGCCAACTCCACTCATTATTGCATCCCAACAGCATGCTGTTGTACCAAGTTTCAATCTTACTGAATGCTGGCCACTAAAATGGTATACGTCATTTGAGTTATTGAGGCGGGTGGGTGTTGCTCACAAGTAATGACCATTATGGTCAACCAGACAACATTTGTGTGCTTGCCTGATTGCTTCCTTGCATTGTGTAAAATCTGTGACATTGTACCTGGCACTGTGTTTACAGTGATTTGTATCCAAGTGTTTAATGTATACATTAATGTAGCGGCTATATATATTAAAGAACTATCATATAGAGATTATGGAAAAAATTATTATAAGCCCATTTTAGAAACCAAAATACAGTGTGTGGTGATAACGTAAGGAAATTCGGTATTGATTGGTCTCTCTTGCAGAGGGCATGATGTGTGCCTGTAGTGATCTATTTCCATACATTTGCAGTTACAATGGGAAGGAAGAAGGGTAGAACAAGAAAGAAGCAGCAGTCGCAGCAGCAGCTGTTGTCACAACCTCAACAAGAACCGCAGCAGCAACTGCGACAGTTGCAGCAGCAGCTGTCACCACCTCAACCAGAACCACAGCAGCAACTGCGACAGTTGCAGCAGCAGCTGTCACAACCTCAACAAGAACCGCAGCAACTGCAGCAGTCACAGCAGCAACTGCGGCAGTCGCAGCAGCAGCTGCCACCAGTGCCACAATTATCACAGCAGCTTTGGCAACAGCCCATTAGGAGCCAACCATCTCATCAAAAGCTCCATACACATCAGTATCCACACCAGCAGCAGCAGCAACAGCAGGAGTGGAGTAAACATCTGGTACAAGAGCATCAAAGGAATCAAGCGCCACTGATCCTAGAAAAGCAAAGGCAGTGCCCAAAAAATCATGCAGTAGCCATGCAGGCACAGCAGCCAATTGAAAGAAAATATGTTTTTCAAGAAATGCCTCTAAACAGTGAGAAGACAACTAGGCCACAGATGCAGAAAAATGAAGAGGTTATTAGAAATAAACAAGAAATTGAAGGTACAATTTCCACCAAAGGTGCAAAGGATTTGTTGGGAAGAGAATATGGATTGAAAATACCCCAAAGAAAGAATTTAAAAAGTGGAACAGTTGGCAGGCACACCAGAATTGAAACAAATCACTTTTCCTTGGATCTGAGTAAAGCCAAGCAAGATATGATTGTGCATTATGATGTGGCCATTAATCCTGACAGGCCAAAAATATTGTTTCGTACAGTAATGGAATCTTTTAGGCAAGAAAATTACCCGAAACAATTTCCAGCATTTGATGGGAAAAAAAATTTGTATAGTTGTGGTTATTTGCCTTTTAAAGAAAACATAGTCGGCAGTGTTGTCATCAATGATGATGAGCAGGCAAAGCCAAAGGAATACAGTGTACAGATTCAGTATGCAAATATATTGGATATTAAGAAGCTAGTAGAATATATGGAAAGTGGATGCTCTTTGCATGCACCAAGGGACGTAATGCAAGCAGTTGATGTCATACTTAGAGAGGCGTCTGCAAGGAATTTTATACAGGTAGGTCGTTCATTTTTCAGGCCAGGAGCTAGTTTAGATACAGGAGATTTAGGTGATGGGTTGGTCTTGAACAGAGGCTTCTTTCAGAGTGCTAGTTTTGGATGCAAGTCTTTTGTGAACATAGATGTAATCCACAAAGTATTTNGAACAGAGGCTTCTTTCAGAGTGCTAGTTTTGGATGCAAGTCTTTTGTGAACATAGATGTAATCCACAAAGTATTTGCCAAAGTTCAAAATGTAGTTGCTCTTATGGCTGAAATGGAAAATACTGATCACAGGCAGTTAACAATGCTNTATTTGCCAAAGTTCAAAATGTAGTTGCTCTTATGGCTGAAATGGAAAATACTGATCACAGGCAGTTAACAATGCTTACTGAAAGGGTCAAGAAAAATGTTGATGAATATTTAAGATCCTTGAAGGTATATTACGAGCTTCCAAATCAGCCAGGCTCGAAACGTTGTGTTAGAGTAAATGGTCTTGTTGGCTCATCACGTAGTACCACATTTCAACTTGACAGTGGAAGTTCCATTACAGTCTTGAAGTACTTTGAGAAAGAGAAACAAATACGCCTTCAATTTCCTGATCTTCCTTGCCTGCATGTGGGTCCACCAAATAGAAATATTTACGTTCCAGCAGAATTGTGTACTGTTAAAAGTCAGCTGGTGATTCGGCCTCTGACAGATAGGCAAGCGAATCAAATGCCTAGGATGGCAGCAACAAACACAGATGTGCGCAAACGCAAAATATTGGATGCAGTGGACCAGACTGGCTTTAAAAACTCTTCAACTCTACAGGAATTTGGCTTCTCAGTCAACAGGCAGCTTGAAAAGGTTGATGCTAGAGTCTTGGATGCTCCATGCTTGGAATATAAACGAGATGTACATGTCAGGCCCAAGTTTGGTACATGGCGAGCATCGCAATACCTTGCTGGGTCTCAGCTTAGGTGTTGGGGTGTTCTTAATATCGCTGGCAGCAGATCTGTGCCTGAAAACAAAATTAGATATTTTGTAGAGATTTTGTTAAAGGCTGCGCAGAATGTGGAAATGCAAATATCTCCCCCACTAGCACCTTACACTATTGATTGCATGCCAGAAAATAGGGTAAAAGAAATGGAAAAGTTTTTTAAGAATTCAACAAAAAACTTGGAACTTCTTGTTGTGATCATACCTGATAAACCAGACCTGTACCACAAGGTAAAGCAAATTGCAGAATTGGAAGTTGGTGTACTAACACAGTGTATAAAAGCTAGTACAATCATTAAGGCCATGAACATTGCAACAGTTGCTAACATTTTGCATAAGCTGAATGCAAAACGGAATGGAGTGAATCACAGTTTGCTNCCATGAACATTGCAACAGTTGCTAACATTTTGCATAAGCTGAATGCAAAACGGAATGGAGTGAATCACAGTTTGCTGAGTAAAGTCATCCCATCGTGCCTGGAAGAAGCTGTCATGCTCGTGGGTGCAGATGTGACTCATCCACCAGCTAGAGTAGATGACTTCCCATCAATTGCTGCAGTGTGTGCTAGCCATGACCCTAAAATATTCTGCTACAACACTCAGTGCAGGTTCCAGGAACCTCGCAAAGAGATCATAGTTGACCTCAAAAACATCATGGTAGNTTCTGCTACAACACTCAGTGCAGGTTCCAGGAACCTCGCAAAGAGATCATAGTTGACCTCAAAAACATCATGGTAGAACACTTGAACTTTTTCAAGAATAACAGGAGAAACCTACCAGAGAAGATAATATTTTATAGGGATGGTGTTGGTGAAGGCCAGTTCCTTCAAGTTTTGAGCTATGAATTACGAGCCATTCAGGCAGCTTGTGGGGCGGTTGCCACCGGTTATAAACCCAAAATTACTTTTCTTGTTGTCCAGAAACGCCACCATACCAGATTTTTCCCACTTAGCAAACAGGACACAGAAGGTAAAAACAACAACGTGTTGCCTGGCACAGTTGTCGACACAAAGATAACTCACCCTACAGAAACAGACTTTTACCTCGTCAGCCATGCAAGTATCCAGGGAGTCAGTCGCCCCACGAGGTACCATAAACTGTGGGATGACAGTGACATATCAGAAGATGAATTACAGAGCATGACATATTACTTGTGTCACATGTTTTCTCGGTGCACAAGATCTGTCTCGTATCCAGCACCAACATACTATGCCCACCTGGCTGCCTACAGAGTTAGAGCACATATAAAAGGGCAATGTATACAGATAAAAAATCTTGCAATGGAGCAGAAAAGAAGAAAAATTCTGGATGACATCTGTAGAAAGTATCCCATGTTTTTTGTCTAGGTTTGATCTAGGGTAAAGATTGTAAGTGGAAGTGATGTGTAAAATAGTTCTCTTCCTCATATAAGCACTTATGATTTGATTTTTGTTATTTATAAATTAATTACGTTTATCATTTAGGGTTGCAATGGCTGATAAGCTAAATGGGTAGTTGAAAGATTTATTTATTGTGTTTTTTTATATAAGTGGTAGGGATTTTCACTATGGGGTAATCTTGCACTGAGAACTAATTTTATGAGAGAGTAAGGTTTTTAAGCAAAAATGTGAAGTAGTTTTTAGGTAAAGCTTGAGGTACTAGAATTAAGTTAAATTATAATGATTTAAAAGTAAAATTTTACAAGGTGTAGGCAAAATATATATTGTTTGTACACACTGCATACCTACCATAATTTTTGCAATAAAAGTTTTAATAAAGGATTGCATCATGTGTTGTGTGTTTCCTTGCGTAATTGTTGCTTATTTTATACTAAAATTGGAAGTGTTGCTACAGTCAAACCTCATTAATACAAAATTCAAAGTTATCTTCTTTCCCCTTGNTTTATACTAAAATTGGAAGTGTTGCTACAGTCAAACCTCATTAATACAAAATTCAAAGTTATCTTCTTTCCCCTTGGAATGAGATAGGGAATTTAATGTTAATTTGAATGTTTATTAATGTGTAATTACTATTTCAATGTAATGTCCTATCCACTCGTAAAAACAAGTCATGATGCTGATGAGAATGTCTGATTTTTCAATATACTACAACACAGGACCAACATTTTAATTAATTTTTTTTTGGTTAATTTATTATTTAAATATCTTGGAGAGCACAGCNTCTACAACACAGGACCAACATTTTAATTAATTTTTTTTTGGTTAATTTATTATTTAAATATCTTGGAGAGCACAGCTTTATTGAGGGACTATACATACAAATAGCAGAAAATAGTATATTTTACATACAAATTTATTTCAAAGTGTCACTTTTCAGATTTCTTGAGGTTAGTTTTACATTACAGGGAAGTCTTCGCATTTAAACATCTTTATTCTACATGCATAGTAAATAATACTAGACTATTTTTATAAAAATCTTTACATTTAAACATCATTTTACATGCTTTACAAATATTCTTTGACCATTTTTACAAATATATTTTTTTGTTTGATTTCTTTGATTTTTTAGGCACATTATAATAGTCTACTTAAGCGAAGGTTTTTTTTTTCTACTGGATCCCTGTGAAAGTTGCTTGCTTGTCTTATATTGTGCTCATGTACATGTACAGACAGGTTATAATTAATGTTAGTTACACTAGACATGTCAAACTTGATAGTTGAACTTACGTGGCTTGATATTACTTATTTAATATAGACTACATGTTTGTGTCAAAAAAGGAAGGCCGTACAGTATTTTTAGTGCCGGCTTTTGTAATAGACTTCTTTGTAGTACTATTTTTCTTTGGCCCTATATACATTCATATATTGTAAATGCAGGTGTATTAATACATAATACACATTTTTCCTTATGGTTATTGGCACCAATTTCAAACGGTTGGGTATGCCAATAAAAGGCACAATTTTGTATTTTATGTATACCACATGTTCAACTAGAGGTGTTCTAGAAAGAGCAGCGGTGCTACTTTGCCACTGTTCCACAACTGGAGCAGCTCCGCAGTAATCTCTGCTCCGGCCGTGAGCAGCTCACAAAACAGCAGTGTGTGCAGTGCCTATCAGAGCTGCTGAGCCTCGGATGTTCGCATGCAGCAAAACTGTGTTGGGACTGTAGGAAAAAAGATGCTGTTTCGGAGCATTTATGGAGCTATAGTCTACAGTTTAGAGAGTTGTGTTCTTGTTATAATTAATTGCTGTATTTTGGGTTTTATTTTCTTTACACAAATTTNGTCTACAGTTTAGAGAGTTGTGTTCTTGTTATAATTAATTGCTGTATTTTGGGTTTTATTTTCTTTACACAAATTTTGTAAAAAAAAAAGAAAAATTTCCATAGTGCAAAAAAACAGGCATATATATATATATGGTGCTCGGTTAGCGGGAGCGTCTGTAACGAAAACAGTTGAATTGTATAACATTTCAAGAGCGACAGTACCCACGGTAATGACAGCATACACAAAACATGGTAAAACATCATCGGCGAAGAGGAATAGTGGGCGAAACCCAAAGTTAACTGACAGAGACCGATGAACATTAAAGGAATTGTGGCCAGACAACATAAAACTACAGCGGCAAAAGTGACAGCAGAACTCAACACTCACTTGAGTAATAGTGTTTCGATAAAAACAGTACGGTGGGAGCTCCACAAAGCTAACATTCATGGAAGGGCTGCAATTGCGAAACCCTTTATAATGGAAGCCAACGCTAAGCTGCGAAAGAAGTGGTGCCAGGATCATAAAACCTGGACACTTGATTGGAAGAATGTTGTATGGTCCGATGAACCATCATTTACATTGTTTCTTCCAAACGGCTGAGTTTATGTATGGAGAAGCCTATGATCCGGACTGCCTGCTTCCTACAGTCAAGTATGGGGAAGGTTCCGTTATGATTTTGGCGGCTATATCGTGGTATTCAGCAGGTCCTCTCATTCACATCACTGGCCGGATTATTGCGAATGAATATCTCTANAAGGTTCCGTTATGATTTGGGCGGCTATATCGTGGTATTCAGCAGGTCCTCTCATTCACATCACTGGCCGGATTATTGCGAATGAATATCTCTACATCCTCAATGATGAAGTTCTTACTATGACTAGCATATTGCTGTCAAACATTGCCATATTCCAAGATGATAATGCGCCCATACACACAGCCAAGAAGGTTCAGTCTTGGTTTGAGGATCATCAGAATATCATCAAACAATCGCCAGACCTCAACATAATTGAACCGTTATGGGGAGTTTTAGAGCAGAGAGTGAGGAGCAGATTTCCATCTCCAACATCATTGAAGCAATTGGCAGATGTTTTGGTACAAGAATGGGACAACATTCCATTGGAAACTATTCAGACACTCTACGAATCTATTCCGCGAAGAATTGCAGCTGTTCTGAAAGCAAATGGTGGCCCAACACCTTATTAATAAATAAATATTGTGTATATGTCAGGTATTCATATTATTTTGTCCATCTGCTGTATATATATGTAAATTTGCTGTTTCGTGATGAATAAACAAGCTAATACACACTTCAACTGAGATTAATTTACTCCATATGACGATGGCAAACTAATTAGCTATTGTTAGGACATCTGTAAAAAATTTTAAATGNCTGAGATTAATTTACTCCATATGACGATGGCAAACTAATTAGCTATTGTTAGGACATCTGTAAAAAATTTTAAATGACATTTAGAAAGATGGCGCCATAGGCTGGACTCTCAATCGTCNATCTGTAAAAAATTTTAAATGACATTTAGAAAGATGGCGCCATAGGCTGGACTCTCAATCGTCCGTCCGTCCGTCGGTCATGTGATCTTCAACCAATTGCAGGACAACTTTTTTTCTATCCTTCCATCTGTCAAATATTTGCCAAACTTTATAACTTTTGACGGATAGACGTACGAGCGAGCCACTGCCTTCCGACGACACTCCTAAGATGTGAATACGCACTTCGAAATAAAATGCAAGGTGGTGGATCTGTGTTTATTTATATTTAATGGTAAATTCATAAATTTCAAATTTTAAAAAATATTTTGTATAAATCTTTATTTCTAGAAATAAATATCCCCCCTCCCTTTCCCCAAAAAATAATATATATATATATTTTTCTTTCAAAAATGTATTTCCAGCCAAAACATACCTCCAACCAAAGAAAGATCATGATAATAAGTTGCCCCACTGAAATTTTTCCCTACAGAAAGATTAACGGACGACGGAGTGTTGTGAATCGCTTTCAACTGATGGACGAAAACACAAGATGTATGACTGACTGACTGACTGACTGTTGCGAGTCCACCTTTATAGTGAAATTACAAGCAGGCAAATATAATATCTGGTATCCTGAACATGACATGACTGTATATATTTTTCTGTTATTGTAAAATCACTGATATTATTTTTAAAACCATACAAAGTAATTCTGTTTAATTTATTGTCACTATATTTTAGTGCGAGTTGTCCGATATTTTGAGTTTAGATGAGGAGAGACTATTTAATTACACAAGCTCTTGTGCCTCTGTTAGCAAAAAGAAATTTACAGGTTTGTTGTGCCACAATGCAAAATGTAATGCTGGAGATGTTACATTTGTAAAATGATTGAGGATGCATAGTTCAGAACTACTTTATTACAGGACAGCTACTTCACATAGCCGCCCATACACCTCAACCGGATGCAACGCATCTTGCATGTTGCAAACATAACTTATTTAGAAACATACCTTACATCGCCCTTACTTCAACATTTTTTTCTTTGGAGAGTAGAAGTTCAAATTGAATTTACTTAATAGTTAACATCACACTGGTATTATAAATTACAATTATAACAGCAAATACCTTTAACAATTAGCTGACAAAATTTTGCAAATATTTGGGTTGTTTAATAACCCTACTTGGCCAAAGTTAATCATGGTGGTAATACTTACTATTTACTTGCAACTCTGAACCACTACATGAAGGCTCATTATTAAAAGAACTATTAGGCATGGGTGCTTCCTGTTCCACCTATTAACTGTGCCATCAAGCATGTTCAGTAAATATGATGGAGGTGCATCAAACCTACTGACAACCATGCAGGAGTCTTATTGCCTTGTTGAACTGCGACTGGTTTGGAGGTACAGCTTCTGCACTTCTGGCTATGCTGATGAGCTCGAAGCATGGAAGGTACATTGGCATGAACATTAGGTTTTAGTAGGTCGGAGGGATGAGTGGGAATTTTGGATTTTAAACTGTGGTGCAAATGCATTAGAGCTGTGGGAGAGCCCAATTCCAGCAATAGGAGAATTCCTATAATTAAGGAGTTGCCGCCAGGGACATGGAATTTTACACTGTCGCTTTACGCGACATACGCTTTGCAATACCTTCTGCTTTTTCAGCTAGTCCATTAGCCTGTGGAAACTATGGACTAGTAGTCAGAATTTTAAAGTTCCAGCATTCAGCAAAGTTTAACTAGTAACTACTAGAATTTACATTGTCTGAGACTACCAAATTTGGACTGCCAAAATTAGCACACACTTCAAACTTTTTTATTACTTGATTTAGCCCCAAGAAACTTAGAAGAGTAGTCAATGATCACAAGGAAGTTTCTTCCTGCAAATTCTAAAATCCTAAATGAGCCCCAGCCAGGCCTATCTGGAACAGTAGAGGTGCAGCCTACAGAATTTGAACAACTTCAAACTGTATTTGATGCTCTTCTTTACGAACCACACAAGGTAATGCCATTGGTGATGGACCATTCTTCTGGATGTCACCAGTACTTACATCAAGTTTTTACAGTAAATCAAGTGACATCGTGTTGACCTGAGCAGCTGTGTCGATCTTGACGTGAATAATTGTGGTAAGAACAGTAATGGGTTCCCACTATGACTGCTTATCGAGGAATGCAGGACCACCAACTTCTGCTACATACAAATAGTCAACTTGACATGACTGATATTCTAGGTTAAGAGAATCTGCATTAGCTCGGGGTGGGCTATAGTCTGTTCACGACGGAAAGAGACTGGTAATTATCTAGTTTAGGGGCTTTTCTGAAAAACACAATAAAAATTTAAAATTATGATATATTTCTACTCTACTAATGATGCAGAACACGAATATATTAGGGGCATCGCTTTAAAATAAGTGCAACATATTTTAAAAAATTGAACAAGTTTGTGAGATGACTGTTTCTGACAGTTTGTTTACGTTTATGAACGAAACGTTTTATGCCAACAAAAGTTGTTTTAATGAATTCAGCATAGCTTACCTAGTTGATATTGAAGCGGCCGTAGTGTTAAAATAAGTAGAACATATTAAAAAAAACTTGCGAAATATGTTTGTTTGTGTCTATTAACGTCAGAGGAATTATACCAGCCCCCTACCTAGGTGAGTCAATTTACATTCTTTTGGTGTGTTTTACGGTTCCTTTAAATCCCTGCAATCCTACATTCGTATTTTAGTGTAAAACCCAAACATCCTAGGTTAGTGTAAAACCCAAACATCCTAGGTTAGTATAAAACCCAAACATCCTAGGTTAGTGTAAAACCCTACTATCCTAGGTTAGTTTAAAACCCTAACATCATAGGTTAGTGTAAAACCCAACAATCCTAGGTTAGTTTAAAAATGTAAAATAGTGATTCGCCCATCGTGGGGTTAGGTTTTGTTAGGTTAGGTGGGCACATATTACGAAATTAGTCGGACGTTAATGCCCCTAGTATATTCGTGTTCTGCATCATTAGTAGAGTAGAAATATATCATAATTTTAAATTTTTATTGTGTTTTTCAGAAAAGCCCCTAAACCAGATAATTACCCATTGCCATGTGACAGTCACATGGCAATGTATCATCAAATGTTTACATTCCACACACACGCGCGCACGCACTCTCTCTCTCTCTCTCTCTCTCTGTGTGCGTGCGCGCGCGTGTGCGTGTGTGTTCGTACATGCACGTGTCCATTATAAACGTCATGTATATATTATTAATGGATATTGCCCAAGCGTTAAGTTTTTAATCTTGAGAATTTCACACAAAATAAAATGCGATGGCAGCGAGAAACAATTCATTATATAAACCCAAAATGCGAGTATTTTGATGAATCGATAGTTGTCTATTTACAATCGAGTGTTAGTGACTTGTGACTTTCGATAAATTCCCATACATCGAAGGCAAGATCATATCGAAATTGCTACAGACGATAAAATGACGTGGTGGAAGACAGAGTCGGATGTTTCGCACAATTGTTAAAATGTTATTTAAAAATGCTTGTGACAGTTTCCGACAGGACGGCAGAGTTTGCGAGTGAAGGATTCTACATCTTCGACAATGTGAAAACAATTATTATTTGGAAATACTGCAATGTTAGAATAGAGTGGCAAAGGAAAGAGACGTGCACGAAACGCATGAAAACAAAAAAGTAATCAGTACGAGAAAGTGAGCACAAATTAAAATCATAAGTTATTAAAAACCAAATAATGAAGAGCGGATATTAGTAAAACAAGACAGATAAATGAATTATAGGTTAACAAAATAATCGCACAAATTCTCTGGTATGTGTGTCAACCACAAACCGCAAACAACACACGGGACAAAGGTTAGTAAACAAATGACCGCGTTACTTTCACCTTGAGCGTGATCATGTGACTATGCAAGAAACGTTGAAATCTAAATACATTAGCATCACGTCATTAATAATTGGCACAATAAGATACAAGTCTTTTCGACACCCATTTGTAAGCGATAAAATACAATTACGTNTACGTCATTAATAATTGGCACAATAAGATACAAGTCTTTTCGACACCCATTTGTAAGCGATAAAATACAATTACGTTAAAACTTTGGAACTATGTTCCTCTCTTTGTGCTGGCAACCTAACAGCATAACTGTATCTGCGCTCGCAGCTGTTTGTAATGTTATATGCATGTCGCTAATGGCTAGGGTGTTTTTTCTTAGATTGATTTTTAAAAGTTTCTTACAGTCGCGAACCGACTATAGATAACTTGCTTTGCATATTGAAATCTACTGGATCACCGATTGGTGAACCCTTACAAACCACTGCAAAATTGTTCTTCTGATGACACTTTGCGCATTTTTTATTTGTTGCGAGGCACGTTGTATCACGTCCATGAATATTGCCACACTGGTATGCCTAGACGTACACATTAAATAATATTTGTCAACAACCCGAGGCGACTGAACTGCAACCCCTTCATTCGTTAAATTTGCATCTACACTAACTGTTGTACTCTGCATAGACTTAATCTGAATTCGATTTTCTTTAAAGCAACGACACACATCGATGGTCTTTTCACATGTTAAATAAAATCACATTTGAAGAAACTTTTATGCATTGCCGCATCGTTGATTCCAGCCACTAGTATATCAAGGCACAAAAAAACTTTCTTGTACTCTTGTACGCCGAATTCACACTCACGTGACAGATTTTTCACATAACAAACTGTTCTACTGGCATTCCTTCCGGTCGCCTAAGTGTTAGAAACTGAAAATGGTGATACAACAGATTATTCTATGGCAGCAATATTTNGGCATTCCTTCCGGTCGCCTAAGTGTTAGAAACTGAAAATGGTGATACAACAGATTATTCTATGGCAGCAATATTTATCGAATCTTGAAATTACAGTATCATACACTTGAGCTTCATTCTCAGCGAAGTTAAATGAATTGTTGATCTCAATGTCCTTGTCGCAGATTGCATTCAATAACAGCACGATGCGTGTGATTTCGGAATCATAATTTATTTTCAGTACTTGAAGGTACAACTTAAAATTTTGTTTCCGAAGCGTCCTATTTTGGTCTAAATTACCATCCACAACAAGGTGATCAGGCATAGTTAAAAACAACTACATTACAGGAAAATAACTTCACGTAGCCGCCATATCTCATTCACATCAAACGGATGCAACACATCCCGCATGTTGCCAACAAAATATTTTGACGTGGACCACTCCTGCGTGGTCTGTGATGGCCACAGCCATTATGTCATCGGCCCACAGTCGCTGCACTAGTGTGGCCCGCGGAACACGCACNGGCATTCCTTCCGGTCGCCTAAGTGTTAGAAACTGAAAATGGTGATACAACAGATTATTCTATGGCAGCAATATTTGTCGAATCTTGAAATTACAGTATCATACACTTGAGCTTCATTCCCAGCGAAGTTAAATGAATTGTTGATCTCAGTGTCCTTGTCGCAGATTGCATTCAATAACAGCACGATGCGTGCGATTTCGGAATCATAATTTATTTTCAGTACTTGAAGGTACAACTTAAAATTTTGTTTCCAAAGCGTCCAATTTTGGTCTAAATTACCATCCACAACAAGGTGATCAGGCATAGTTAAAAACAACTACATTACAG
This sequence comes from Clitarchus hookeri, assembly GCA_002778355.1. NCBI lineage: Eukaryota > Metazoa > Arthropoda > Insecta > Phasmatodea > Phasmatidae > Clitarchus > Clitarchus hookeri. Next base: position 354,171 of record NQII01000541.1, on the reverse strand, counting down.
GAAAATAACTTCACGTAGCCGCCATATCTCATTCACATCAAGCGGATGCAACAGATCCCACATGTTGCCAACAAAACATTTTGACGTGGACCACTCCTGTGTGGTCTGTGATGGCCACAGCCATTATGTCATCGGCCCACAGTCGCTGCACTAGTGTGGCCCGCGGAACACGCACTNGTGGTCTGTGATGGCCACAGCCATTATGTCATCGGCCCACAGTCGCTGCACTAGTGTGGCCCGCGGAACACGCACTTGTGCGTCCCGATGCGTGTCGGAATCGTTCATTTGGGAGCGGGTCATGACCCGATACCGAGTGATGCAACAGAGTGCCTGTACTGTTACTAGAGATCTGTGTAATTAGGATAGGCTTCAAGTGTTAGAATGCGTAGTATATAACATTAGAATTTATCGCCCAGAGACAAATGTTCGTGAAATTCGCCCATAGGGGATTGCGAAGTAATCGCACAATAGATGCACGCCATGAGCATATTTAATGAGGTGTAGAGTAGCAAGATTAAGGTGTTTGAAGTGTTCTATATAATTTTCCGAGTGTAATTGTATGTGTATGAATGCTAATTAGTGATGTGGGAAATAATTAGTCTTTATTTCAACCTGATCATTCTGGTCGTAGAGTGCCCCAAAACTTAACAGACCTTAATGTCCCACGTGCTCTGCAAGGCTTCACACAATTATGTTGATGTGAACCGCACACCCACAAGCTCCTTGTGCCCACTCTGACCACAGCAGTCACATCAAATGCACAAGCTTAACAGGTCTGTATCAACAACATCAGGCCAAGAGTGCTTAGTGCAGGTAAACAGGAAAGAAACTTGCACCTTCGTACCAACAGGTATTATGTGACTCAAGAGACCGGNGAGTGCTTAGTGCAGGTAAACAGGAAAGAAACTTGCACCTTCGTACCAACAGGTATTATGTGACTCAAGAGACCGGCCTACTTTATTTATTACAAGAGTACCCTCTTGTAATAAATTAGTAAGCTATCCGAAATGTCGTGTGCCCCAAAGTTACATCCATTTGACACACAGACCATTGGTCGTTATGTCATAGCAGTTCGCGCAGCGACATACAATGTAACGCATCACTAAGTGGCATCGAACTGTACTCTAGGCCGAAGCTGAAGTGCTGGGCGCCCCTAAGTGTAACCAATAGTGCGCAGCATTTTTCTAAACACGTCGAACAACTTCATTTCGTTCAGAGCTACAGTCAGGGGTGAGTTTTATTGTATTAAAAGACATCAAGCGTGGCAAGCCACACCCCTTTGCGCAGGTGGACTCGTCCATCCCTCCAGGAGACTGTCACCTGGCCATACTGTNGAGTGCTTAGTGCAGGTAAACAGGAAAGAAACTTGCACCTTCGTACCAACAGGTATTATGTGACTCAAGAGACCGGTCTACTTTATTTATTACAAGAGTACCCTCTTGTAATACATTAGTAAGCTATCCGAAATGTCGTGTGCCCCAAAGTTACATCCATTTGACACACAGGCCATTGGTCGTTATGTCATAGCAGTTCGCACAGCGACATACAACGTAACGCATCACTAAGTGGCATCGAACTGTACTGTAGGCCGAAGCTGAAGTGCTGGGCGCCCCTAAGTGTAACCAATAGTGCGCAGCATTTTTCTAAACACGTCGAACAACTTCATTTCGTTCAGAGCTACAGTCAGGGGTGAGTTTTATTGTATTAAAAGACATCGNAACCAATAGTGCGCAGCATTTTTCTAAACACGTCGAACAACTTCATTTCGTTCAGAGCTACAGTCAGGGGTGAGTTTTATTGTATTAAAAGACATCGAGCGTGGCAAGCCACACCCCTTTGCGCAGGTGGACTCGTCCATCCCACCAGGAGACTGTCACCTGGCCATACTGTAGCAAGTGAAATACAAATACATAATGGGAAATATAATACCGGGACTTTTCACAATAAAGCGTAAAAGTCTATCCAATGTCTCTTTATAAGATAGTAATTGTGTTTTCATAAAGGGAAACTGCCTACAAAGGCCTCCATCACAGTAAAATTTCATTTAGTGTGATTACACTCCCAGTCAACTTCACAACATCAATGTAAACAGACATTTGTTAATCAAAGGAAGTGTCACCAATGTGTTTCCTTTAATTTACATAATTTTTTACTAGGGCAATAATGCCTCATAGTGCTTATATCTTTTTTTAACACTTGGTGTATGATGCTGGTTCACACACCCTGTCGCGTAAGTCAATGTTATTCCCCTAGTTAACCTGACCACACCAGCCAGACCATCACCGTTGGTCGCCCGCTCCGCGAGCCCCTCGGTACCATAATGTAGGCTGATGTCACTTCATTAAAATAGTAACGTAATAAACTGGAACCTTTGATTATTTTTCTGTACTGATGGGAGTTCCACCTGCCCTTTGACCAGAGAGTTTAACGCTACCGCGTATCTCCATAACGCCACTATGACTTGGGTCATTTTCACCCTAATGTCACCGGCAGGCCGTAAGTGCTTGGTCCGTTAGTTTAGTATTCACATGTCCACGTCCTGAACATGTAATGAAGTACGCGAGTAAACAGCTTTACAAAATTCAGTGAGTGTTGATTCATTGTCCTCCAGGGCACACATTGCACTACATCACATGTAGTACCACCCACAATTTTTCTAATATATTTCAGGCATACGAGATGGGCTATAGTCTCGCCACAAGGTCAATGTGTGTAAGTAGTGTAATATTAAGTGCGTGACAAATTCATATTCAAACTGATAGAGGCATCAAGGGCCCCCTGGGCCATCGACCAAACGACCCACATAATCAACTCTCAGCTGAGTTATGATGCCGGGCAATTCTACACTCCACCAACCCTGTGTCCCCTCGACCACATTAAAGATGGTTTCCCAACTAGAGGCAGAAGAACAGCAAGGAGCAAAAACCAGCCAGCCTCAACGACTTGTGGGGCCCCACAAGAGCAGAAGGAAGAACAAAACGCAAGTACTAGTGCAGCAAAAGCACAATGTCACAAAACATAATCACCATCAAATCAAATTGAATGTTCTCGTGCTCACACACCATGTGGCTTGTTCAGTATGCTATTGGCCTCTCTTGCTCAGAAGAGGACACTCGAAAGTATCTTGGGCAGTTTAGAAACAGCGGGAAAAATCACGTTTCCACGCCAGGTCGTTTTTCATGCAAGTAAAAACCAATTACATTTTAGAGCATTATGTAGGGTAACTGTATCATTGTGTGGCATTGGGTGACATGTAAGTGTCTTTATGTAGGTCGCGCAACACCAGCTAAAACACAGATCCATAACAACATGCAGCACACACGTGGTGTTGTTGTCAAACAACCCATGTTGCAATTGCAAGGTCAAATCAAGAGTACATTGTATATATTTTACAGGACATGTGAAATTTAAAACTTTCAACAGACTTGTAATATCTACATTTGTTTATCATGCAAAATGCGCAAAGAATATAGGCAAAATCAATTTTACAGTGCACATTTTACATTACACGAAACACGTAAAACATTAATAAGGAAAAGTCATATTCTGTGTTCAATTTTTCTCGTGCTCAGCGAGACACGTAAATTTTAAAAATGTTCTAAGGGATTATATCAGTGATAGGTACATTTATTTAACAAGGAAATTCGTTGGAAGCAGTCGATACCAATATTCATGTAATAATTGTGTGAATAAGTGATCACGTGATAATTTCACAAAGCATGCAAGACTTGTTATCAGTATTTATAACAACATAAAATATTTTAACATAATTCATACAGTCAGTACTCACCACAGTAAATAACTAGCAAGAAGGAAAAAGTACTCAGCAGCCGTCAGCTGCAAAATTTAATTAAAACAAAACTTTTATGACCAACAAAGTGATAATTCAGTTTCGATTGAAACCGCCATTTTTAGCGCACCAAAAAAAGCTGTCATCCTCCAACACCGCCATTGCTGGGAAGGACAATCAGTAAACACCACCACCACCACCACCACCACACACATTCCTTTGGTAGGGGGCCGGAGTGATGCAACACCCGGGTGTGTGCGAGAAAAGCGTTCACCACCACCCCACCCCCTCAGAGGTATCGGGAAACTCGCCTCCTCCGGACAGGGATGTAGGAAAGCAGGCCAGCAGCTGCGGCGTCAACAACATGTTACCATGACAAACGCACCGAGCCACGTTGCTGAACTTGCACTGAGTGTTTACAACTTGAATTGGTGCACTAGCAACAGCAAATAACAAACTGTATGCTTGAAATGCGTGCGTCCAGGAACAAAACCGAATATATTTCTGGATGCCAAAAATCCGTGTCGGGAAACATCAAACGCGTGGCGACTCGCGGAGGGCATTAAACGGACTAAGCGGGAGTGGATCGAGAATGCCTGGAGCAGTACCTCTGTCGGCAAATGGGCACCATTGTGCACCGAGTGCAAAAAACCGCGAGCAGTCAGAGGCTACATCGGCCTTGTGAATAAACGCGTCTGCCAGTGTACACGCGTTCAGCAAACAGAACAATTTTTTAACCATACACAATGAACAAAATTTTGAAACAAACAATGCGATAAGCAAATATTAAGTGTAGGACTTAGAAACGGGACATTACAGTGTGTAATTTGTTACAAAAATTACAACGCCGAGTGCCTCACAGTGATAGAGCACGTTGCCACAGATAGTCATGGCCGATTTCTGTGCGATCAATGTACACAAACTGTGTTACCAACCAAATGTACAATAGACTTGGTATCAGTAGATGCGTTATCGCTGTGTCGGTGCCACCAGGAACATTGTAAATATGGGCAAACAGGAAGGATCATGTGTGAACAATGTGGTCGAATAACACACTGGCAGTGCAGCACGGAATGGGATATGGTATACACCATATTGGGATGTTTCCGGTGCGAGCAGTGCGCGAATGTACTGCGAGTTACAGTGCCATGCCCCCTCACTGAGGATAGTGACAATACCAGCAATCAACCAATCTCGCTAGTGCATTTAACGGGCGTGGATGGAGCAGCAGCACCAGGGGCAATCCCATTGGTGCCACACACCACCCCAGGCTTCGTGTGGCATCTGCCACACTAGGTGGCCAAAACATTGGCACCAGCAGTTGCAGCACCAACAACAGGAATGGGCACGACACCAGCCCGATTCCAGTCGCTGCCTACCTTCGCGAGAAACAGAAACGAGGACCCTCGGGCATTCCTGAGCGACTGCACAGGACTATTGGGCAGGCATGGTGTTTGTGAACCAGAGTGGCCTAGTTGCATGGGAGGCCAATTGTCAGGTGAGGCATGTACATGGTGGTGGTCAATCGACCACTATGGTATACACTGGACCGAATTCCAAAATGTATTTCAGAATCATTTCGCCAATGTTTTCTCGTCATTATAGGCTCAAAGTCATGCTGCTTTTGAAGCACAGGGGGATTTTGAAACACTAACTGCTTTCTAATTTCATCAGGCATTTTCATCCATAGATGTGAGAAACAGAAACTTTAGAAGTAATAGCATAAACCGTAAAATCACAATTTAAATTTACCCTTGCACCGCTTATACGCGGCAGTGTGGAGCAATTCATACGATCCACAGCCTTGCTAGACCGGTCCTATCACGAACAGAAAATGCACCGCAGGGAATGGTATGGGTCATAACAACCACGCCCCATGACCACAATACAGGGAATGAGAATGCACAGCCATCAGCTGGACACAACATAAAAAGGGTGAGCTGAACAACTCACAAGAACATGGAGAATAGCCGATTTGGTACACCTGTTACAGCTGGCCCATACGTGGCAGCTGAAACAACGCAGATGGGAGCAATTCGATGGGAATGCCCCCCTTCTCAATGTTGGTATTGTCCAGGCCAACAATACCACTGGCATAGTGAATGCCCTACCTGCAGAAAGCAATTGGCAAGAAACCACCGGCAGGAAACGAACCGACAGTGTAGGCGAGCCAGACAGGCGCTGCCTCTGGCCAACACAAGAGCATGCAACACTGACATGTCAACAAATCAAATCCACAGTAACACCCACTCCACAACAAATTGTGTTACAACAAATAACAAAGAGTACACACAGGATGATAAGGACACCAGTTACCCTGAATAACATCCAGTGTTTAGTGCTAGTGAAACAGCGACATCACATAATTTGGTGAGAGCAGAGTTCTTAAACGAGTAAGTGATAAGGTCTCGAAAACAAATGATACATTTAGCCACACACCAACATACAGGGCAAACCCTCGGTGAATTAACAGTTACCGTCCGAATTAGGGACGTTGAAACAACAAATACTGCCGTAGTGTCTGCAGATCTGCTGTAATATTCCACACTTGGTATACCCTGGCTCACAGAACAGAATACTCTAGTAGAGTCAGCGGCCTGCAGGATCCATTTTGGCCAAAGGGAACGGCGCACAGTTTACGAACTTGAACCGCGGACCACCAATTGCACCCCAAGCGCCCAGAAGGACGAACTGGACCACGAAGTGCCAGAATCATACAGGGAGATAGTACAGAAAATCCTCCAGGAAAGACAGGATGTGTTTGCAGATGCAGATCCCCTAAGGTGGACAACTATTTTAAATCACACAATCCCATTGGAACACAACTGTCCACTTTTCGCAAGACCATGCAGCTACCAACCACACCAGTGTGCCATTATAAAAGAACAAATTAAGGAGATGTTAGCCGAAGGCATCATCGAGCCCACACACAGCAAATACAACAGCGCAATCACGTTAGTACCGAAGGAAGACCGAATTTGGCGCTTCTGTGTGGACATTCGCCCCCTTAATTTGGTTACACAAAGCGTACCACCACCATACATTAGTGTGAAGGGCGCATTACACACGCTAGAAAAGGTGAAGGTCATGACTTCACTGAACTTGTGCAGCAGCTACTGGCAGGTCCAAATTAAGCCAGATGACCACCACAAGACAGCGTTCACTGCCCCTAACGGGCGACACATCCAGAACTGTGCCATACCTTCGGGCTGAAATGCGCATCGTCACCTTCCAGGCGATGATGGTACGATTGGTTGATCGGTATGAAGGGGATCTTACCCTCGCATACCTGGACGACACAATCATCTGGTCGGAGAACTGGGAAGACCATGTAAAACATTTGTCATTGGTACTAGAGCGCCTAGTGATAAACAAGTTAACATGTGCAAAGAGAAAGTGCCACATAGGGAAACCATGCATTCAGTTCCTTGGTCACCTAGTGGACGAACACAGTAGTAGGCCAACACCAGAAGAGCTGCCACTCATAGACCAACATGAGGCACACAGGACACGCAAACATCTCAGGAAATTCCTCAGGTTGGTAAACTGGCTGAGGAAAAACATTAGGGACTTCTCAACGATAACGGCACCCCTAACGTACATGCTGTCCCCGAACCAATAGTTCCAGTGGAACAGTGAACACGAAAGCTGCTTCCAGGAACTGAAGAGCAGATTCCAGCAGTGTACAACACTCGCACGTAATGACCCCAGTAGGCGCCTATATCTACAAATGGATGGCAGTGAGAAGCGCCTAGGCCCCATGCTATTCCAGTTAGGCGACAANCCAGTAGGCGCCTATATCTACAAATGGATGGCAGTGAGAAGCGCCTAGGCCCCATGCTATTCCAGTTAGGCGACAACAATGAGCCCCAAATCATATAATATAGCAGCCCCAAGTATGGTCCAACTGAGTGTTGATACAATGTGAAGAAGACAGTGTTTGGCAGTGGTTTGGGTGGTGAAACATTACAGGTCGTACCTCGAGTACCAACACTTTACCCTATAAACCGACAACAGGTGGCTGCTCTGGCTTCACTTCATGAGGGAAGCAAGGAGCAAACTCGCCTGATGGGCATTGTTGTTACAATCGTACGATTTTCGTTGTGCAACATGNTCATGAGGGAAGCAAGGAGCAAACTCGCCTGATGGGCATTGTTGTTACAATCGTACGATTTTCGTTGTGCAACATGTCCCCGGACCAGGGCATCAACTGGCCGATGAACTATCCAGAACACCAGGGACCGACGTAGCAATAGACAGGGACGAGTGGGACAACTTGGTACCTCCTACTGCAAACACTGCAAACGACAACAGGCAANCGACGTAGCAATAGACAGGGACGAGTGGGACAACTTGGTACCTCCTACTGCAAACACTGCAAACGACAACAGGCAATGGGCAGGTAACCTGCAACACCATATAAATCACACCGAACACGGATCTCAGGTTCGATTAACTCAAGATCTTGGTAATCATCACTCTATAGGGTGCTCAAGTAACCAATCGAGATGGTGTCATTAGATCTTACGGACTTACGCACTTACGGACTTACACACTTCCATAGGAAAGAGGTTCATCCTAGTCGTGAGTGATGGGTTTTCTAGATGGACCGAACCCTGCCCAGCCTCCAGTGCACAGGCACACACCATTGCACGGCCACTGGAAACTGCTGGGGTGTTCCAAAACATTGCTCACCGACAACGGTACCCAGTTCACTGAAAGATACTGGCGTGAGCTTTGCACTCTGTGGGGAGTAAACCACCATATAATACCAGTATACCACCCAAGGTCAAACCCCACCGAGAGAAGGAATCAAGACCTCAAGACCCAGTTCCGAGTAAGAATGGGGAAAGACCACACCAGCTGGGCAGATCATTTACCTGCCTCCCTATATCTACACTAAAAGAAGTTTACGATTCGCTGATACAGGTGCAACAGACTTGTCCTGTAATGTGGAAATGGGTAGATACATGCACAGTTACAAATACAAAACACTTGCGAGTGATAGACAACCACCTATAATTGCGCAAAAATTGTTATAGTGAACACTAGATCACATATGTGGTGCATGCCACCAGGGAGATAATGTTACAGTTCTTACACAATACTGAATTAGCAGGTCACCCCAGTGCCATACAAACTCATTGATATGTACATAGATTCTTCTACTAGCTAGGCATAACCAGCTCTACCCAATAATATGCATGTGCCAGTGTACAGTGAAACAGTCTAAAAATCCTATGCACTAATGGTATCTACGAAACAGCAAATCCCACGCATTCCAAATGAACCATTCTAGATGGTTGCTTTGGATCTAAAAGACCCATACCCAGAGACTGCGAATGTGAAGCGATCCATAATTGTGGTGCCAGACTGTTTTCTAAATGGCTGGAGTCCTACTCCATCTCTAGTGCATGTACCAATAGTTTAGCGAAATTAATTAAAACCGATTTGTTTTTTTTTTCGCTCTAAGGATATCTACTTATAGTACTCTCAGATAACAGCGAAATTGGCACGAGTGTTGTATTAGGTGGGATGTGCTGCATAACACTACTGCTATATAGAATCGTTGCCCAACTCCTACAGAATAGAGGAACGAAGAACAGAAATGTCGCTATTGTGTGAGGGTGACAATCNTAACACTACTGCTATATAGAATCGTTGCCCAACTCCTACAGAATAGAGGAACGAAGAACAGAAATGTCGCTATTGTGTGAGGGTGACAATCATGCATCCTATACCGAACACCTTCTAGCTTCACTGTTCACCCTTCGCATGCGTTTGAACCACACCACTGGCAAAATCGCTGCGGAGCTTTATTAAGGTCTCCAGCTCTCCCTCCCAGGGAAGTTCGCACACATGCCGAGGGAACGCGATAGTGACACAGAGAGCAGCGGAACATGCCATAGGCAAGAGGGTGTTTGCAACACAGCAGGTGTGTGACAACGTGCAACAGGATAACGCGCATTGGTTGCCTGTCACCACTCCCCCACCAGCTGCACAACAACTAGGTTATCTGGTATATATCAGGGTACACCAAGATGTCAACTTATACTGGAGGGTCAAAAAAACTGGTATAGAAGTGCATATGCAAATAACAGAGGAATGGAACCAATCAGAGTTACACGATGCAGTCGGCAGCGCCTATATAAGACAACAAGCATCTGGCTAAGTTGCTAGATTGGTTACCGCTGCTACAATGACAGGTTATCAAGATTTAAGTGAGTTTGAACTTGGTGTTATAGTCGGTGCACGAGAGATGGGACAATCATCTCCGAGGTAGCGATAAAATTTAGATTTTCGCATACGACCATTTCACGAATGTACCGTGAATATCGGAAATCCGGTAAAACATCAAATCATCGACAGCGCTGCGGCTAGCAAAAGATCGTGAACGAACGCGACAAAAAACGACTGATTGGAATCATTAAACGTGAGGGACATGCAACCCTCTCTCATATTGATGCAGATTTCAATGCTGGGGCATCAACAAGTGCCAGCGTGCGAACTCTTTAATGGGCCGTCTATGATATGTGCTTTCGGAGCCGAAGGCCTACTTGTGTACCGTTGTTGACTGCACGACACAAAGCTTTATGCCTCGCCTGGGTCTGCCAATACCGCCATTGGACTGTTGATGACTGGAAACACGTTGCCTGGTCTGACGAGTCTCGTTTACAATTGTATCGGGCGGATAGACGTGTACAGGTATGGAGATATCCTCATGAATCCATGGACCCTACATGTCAACAGGGGACTGTTCAAACTAGCAGAGGCTCTGTCATGGTATGGGGTGTGTGCAGTTGGCGTGAAATGGGACCCCTGTTATGCCTAGATACGACTATGACAGGTGACAGATACATAAGCATCCTGTCCGATCACCTGCACCCATTCATGTCCATTGTGCATTCTGATGGATATTGACAATTCCAGCAGGACAATGCGATACCCCACACATCGAGAGTTGCTACCAAGTGACTCCAGGAACACTCTTCTGACTTTAGACAATTCCATTGGCCACCTAAATCACCAGACATGAACATTATTTAGCATATCTGGGATGCCTTGCAACATTCTGTTCAGAAGGGATCTCCACCACCTCGCACTCGTATGGATTTGTGGATTGCTCTGCAGGATTCATGGTGTGAATTGCATCCTGCATACCTTCAGACATTAGTCGAGTCCATACCACATCGTTTTGCGGTACTTCTGAGTGCTCGCGGGGGCCCTACATGATATTAGGCAGGTGTACCAGTTTTTTTTGCTCTTCAGTGTACTTCTGTGTGGTCCTCACTCACAAGTAGAGTGAACACCATGAAATATTGAGACAATTAGGGAACGCAACATATCTGGTCCATGTAGGGAGAATAGATCGCATCACAATGCATCGTGATGATCTGCACATTATTGGTATCTGCACAGGTGCTGCGACAGCAAGCGCTTCCGGGGCACTGCTCAGTGCCGGTGCACTAAACCACCACTGCAACAACCACCAATCATCTCAGAATCCTCTGCACATGATTCCGCGACTAGCAGCAGCATTCGACAACTTCTCCAGTGTACGACCCTGTCATCCCGATGCCCCTGGTACATGCAGACAACAGGTCATCCCTGGTGCCCCTACTGCCGACATGCAATAACCAGCGATGCTTGATGCCACTATGCCCTGCATAGCCCTGATGCCAAAGCCATGTCATCAAGATCATCTGCTGGAAACATGGATCCATCAGTGCCACCCTTTCCCAGCGATGCCACAATGCCATCGAGATGCCCAGCATCCANCAACAACCACCAATCATCTCAGAATCCTCTGCACATGATTCCGCGACTAGCAGCAGCATTCGACAACTTCTCCAGTCTACGACCCTGTCATCCCGATGCCCCTGGTACATGCAGACAACAGGTCATCCCTGGTGCCCCTACTGCCGACATGCAATAACCAGCGATGCTTGATGCCACGATGCCCTGCAGAGCCCTGATGCCAAAGCCATATCATCAAGATCACCTGCTGGAAACATGGATCCATCAGTGCCACCCTTTCCCAGCGATGCCACAATGCCATCGAGATGCCCAGCATCCANTCTGCTGGAAACATGGATCCATCAGTGCCACCCTTTCCCAGCGATGCCACAATGCCATCGAGATGCCCAGCATCCATTCCTAATAGTGAGGCCTGTACAGAGCGAGCGATGAGCATGCCTCGCAGAATGTTGGGAATGCCCAACCACCTACCGTGCACCTTGTGTGAGTGCGCAGCAGGACTCATACCTCTTCCAGCAGCAGCAATGAGACAGAGAATGAGGATAGCTCCTCACCACTCTGCCACTTGTGTCATCTCCACCATCCACCTTGTGCATCTTGCAAAGCTTACAGAGGCCACTCGCCTTCCCCAGCAGCCACTCCAGCGGCATATCAGCATTGCGCCCACCCTGACTCACCACCTTCACTTCGCATTTGAAGTCACTACCACCTGCTGCCTCGGTAAGGGCCACATCGACAACCTTCTTAATGTCACTTGCCGAACAGCAGGGAGCGATGGGATAGAGCAGATTAGCGGTCTCTAGAAAGGGGGGCATATTATGCATGCCACATTCCTCCTCTCTTAGCCTGTCGTCCAGCAGCTTATGCACAGGTAAGACATGCACTCTACTTCGTACTTACCACACCCTGAACAAGCAGGTGGCCACTCGTTCCTACTCCACAGCTAATGTGGCGTATTGGGAGTACACCCCCCAGCATACACCCATAGCACCATTGGAGTTATGTGGCCTTCTCGCCTTCATGCCCTCAAGAGATACATTTCGAGGGCGTGATAATTCGGGCCGGCTTACTATGTCCAGAATAGCTTCCAGTTTTAACACCACCGGGAAAATGAATGCAGCGAGGGGGACACAATGGGTCCCTGTAATCCAACTCTAGTTATACAATGAATTAATTTCTATAAAGTTTTCTTGGCAACTTTAATTTTTGTAAATACTATTTTTTTGTGTAATTTGAACCAAAGATTTTTATTTTTTTNTGCTATAAAGTTTTCTTGGCAACTTTAATTTTTGTAAATACTATTTTTTTGTGTAATTTGAACCAAAGATTTTTATTTTTTGGATATAAAAGGTCATGTGTTGTCATGTAATATTTCGCCTTTTTAAGGTGTTTTTAAGTTTATTTTACTCTTGGCATTTACAAGGTTGTCCTCCGAGAAAGCTTTTGCCATAATGAACAGTCTGCCTTTGTGTGTGTAGAGNTACTCTTGGCATTTACAAGGTTGTCCTCCGAGAAAGCTTTTGCCATAATGAACAGTCTGCCTTTGTGTGTGTAGAGGGGTAAATGGACGTGCTGTCCAACTGTTCCCGGAACTACAAACTCTTGAAATGTAATCAGATATCTGCAACAGTGTTTCTCTCTTTTCAATTAGAAATTAACATCTCATTGCTCATTTTCATCAGGGAACAGTGCCATCCCCAACTCCACCGAAATGTGCACAGGTGACATAACATACTTTTTTTTTGTGTGAGGGTTATACACCGTGTTTCTGTTTAGGCCAGTGGCATGCCAAATTTGCCACACTGATGTAAGTGCCTCAGACATGGGTGCATTACATGAGTAAGTAAAAATACCATAACTTAACTGCAGGTTTTTTACTTCATGTCTGGTCGCTTCATAACCTTATGAAATGTGTTCCCTTTAAAAATTAATAATCTAAATTACCAAATTTTTGACATGAACTACGCATCCTCGAGCTTTTTGTGTCGACTCTGACCACAACAGTCACATCAACTGCACCATATTCACCGAGCTGCACCTATCACATGTGCAGGTTGACAAGAACAGAACTTGCACCTTCTTGCCAACAGGTACTATGTGATCGTCCTACTTTTTTTATCACAAGAGGTAACTCGTGTAATAAATTAGTAAGCGATCCGAAACGTTGTTTACCCCAAAGCCACAGCCCTTGGGCACACTGGCCATTGGTTGTTACGTTGTAGCAGCTCGCGCTGCAACATACGATGTAACGCACCATCAAGTGGCGTTGAAATTGCCTGTAGGCCGAAACTGAAGTGCCAAGTGCCCCAAAGTGTAACCAATAGTGCACAGAATTTTTCTAAACAGATCAAACAACTTCATCTTGTTCACAGCTACAGCCATGAGTGGGTTTTATTGTATTNTTGTTACGTTGTAGCAGCTCGCGCTGCAACATACGATGTAACGCACCATCAAGTGGCGTTGAAATTGCCTGTAGGCGGAAACTGAAGTGCCAAGTGCCCCAAAGTGTAACCAATAGTCCACAGAATTTTTCTAAACAGATCAAACAACTTCATCTTGTTCACAGCTACAGCCATGAGTGGGTTTTATTGTATTNCCACAGAATTTTTCTAAACAGATCAAACAACTTCATCTTGTTCACAGCTACAGCCATGAGTGGGTTTTATTGTATTAAGAGTAATCGAGTATGGCAACCCATGCCCCTTTGTTCAGGTGGACTCGTCCATCCCTTCAGGAGACAGCCATCTGGCAACAATGTAGTCAGTGAAATACAGATACCTTTCACAAGAAATTGTAATAGTGTATTTAATGTTTATTTATAAAAGTGTAATTATATTTTCAAAAAGGGAGCTTGCATATAAAGACCTCCATCATAGTAAGTTTTCATTTAGAGCGGTGACACTCCCCGTCAACTTCACAACATCAACCTTAACATACATTTGTTTATCAATGGGGGTATCACTAATGTGATTAACTTAATTTATACAATTTTTCACCATTACAATAATGCTACATAGTGCTTATGAAATGTTTCCCCATTTGGCTTTTGATGTCGGTTCATTTCATTTGTGATGGAAGCCGGTGTTACTCATCCAATTTGTCTCAGTACCCAAACGAGAGCTACAGCGTGGTTGTCCGTTCCGCGAGCCCCCTCGGTACCATCATTTAAGCTGATATAATTTCATTACAATAGTAACTTAATTATCTGGAACATTTGATTAATTTTTTTCTGTACCAAGGGGAGAACCTCCTGCATTCTCACCAGAGAGCTTAACGCTACAGCGTATCCGCATAACACCATGCTCATTTTCACGCAAAGGTCCCCAGCAGGTCATAGGTGCTGGGTCTGTTTTCTTTCTTTATTCACATGTAATCAACAAGGAAACAGCTTTATAAAATTCAATGAGTGTTGATTCATTGTCATTTGGGACACGTAGGGCGCTACACCCTTTGTAGTACCTAGCACATTTTTTTTCTAATATATTCCAGGGGTATGGGATGGCCTATGGTCTCATCATAAGGTGTAAGTAGTGTAATATAAAGTGNTTTTTTCTAATATATTCCAGGGGTATGGGATGGCCTATGGTCTCATCATAAGGTGTAAGTAGTGTAATATAAAGTGCGTGACAACATCATCTGCAAACTGATGGGGGTATCCGGAGCTCCCTGGGCCGTCGACCGAACGACCCTCATCCTAACTGTCCGCTGAGTAATGGCGCCGGGCAATTCTACACACAACCATTCCTGAGCTACCTCGACCACGTCATTACATAAAGCCACGATGGATTACAGTACTATAGGGTGAATGAGAAGGCCCTACAAATAAACCTGGCCCTGCTTTACTGGTGTTCTGAGAGCGCCTGCAGTATCAGTAGGTAGCCATAAACTTATTATGTAAGAAACTTCATCATCGGCAGTACAACAAGGGACTCCAGGAGCAGCCACTTGGGCCGATGGCCCACCCCTGCCCTTTTATCATGCTATCCTGTATCAGGCACCCATTTTAATAACCTGTAATATATCCGATAATTTGAAGTACATAAATTACACCACCTTGTCCCTGCTCCTGAAGCCACGACGCCCCATCAAAATAAATAATTCTGATCTGCAAATATGTNAAATTACACCACCTTGTCCCTGCTCCTGAAGCCACGACGCCCCATCAAAATAAATAATTCTGATCTGCAAATATGTAAAGAATTGTAGTGTTTACTAATTTTAATATGTCATAAAAAGTGCCAAGCATTTGCACAGTTGATATTACAGATGCAATGATTGACATAGCCTCCTCGTGATATTTCCACAATTCTGAATTATCTATAGTTGGTGAGACTTCGCTTTCAATGCTGTATTGTAGGGAATTTCAGATATGATTGACGATGTTGAAATAATGTGAACGAGGGNTGAGACTTCGCTTTCAATGCTGTATTGTAGGGAATTTCAGATATGATTGACGATGTTGAAATAATGTGAACGAGGGGATGATGATATAACCCCCCACTTCGATGAGTGTCCTCCAGCCATAATCTGGTGGCTCTGGACAAGTGTTGTTTTTGCACTGTCTTTTTGAAAGAGGTTAAATCCATCAGGAAGATTGCAGGACATCCGAAAGCTGGCACACAGTTCTGGCTGACATGAGGGATTCACAAGTTTGCCCCCTCACCTCGTATTCAAGTTCTTCCATCTGCCCAAAACTCTGCACTTATAGTCAAGTGTCAAGTGATGGTGTTCTCCCGATTCCAGACGAGACACATAGCTCTTAGTCATGTTGATAGAAATGATACTAGAGTTGGACTTTAGCTCCTAAAACTTACACCGGCAGAGTACATTGCACACTCCTCACAATGGTGTTCGTCGTGGGCCGATGCTTTCAAAGTGTTTCACATCTATCGCTGTGGATGTGACGTGAACCATCCAGCCTCACATGACTCTACGACCGTTTGTTCCGCACACGTTAATTGCCCCACTAGACAACTTTCGAGGCTGTCCTTTATTTGGGCCAACACGGGTGTCATTCGCGAGCCATCGTCGCCAGGCACCCCAGGAAATGAAGGAGACGTCGCGGACCCCTGTGTAAGTGAAGTCGCGACGACATATCCTTCTGCCAGCTGCCTGGATATGGTACTGGTTGACAAGGTATATCCCCAGCTGACGTGATATGTCCCTGGATGGTGCGCAGCGATGCCCATTAAGTGCTTATTACCTGTCACACAATGAAAGAATCCTTCCTGCTGGTGGTCCATCGAGGTCGTCCAGAGCCTTTTTCGATGGGCATGTCTACCCTCCTGTTCCCACTGCACCCAACACTGGCTCATAGTGTAAGCAGAAAAGTTCAAGTGGCGAGAAATGTANATGAGGGAGACGTCGCGGACCCCAGCTGACGTGATATGTCCCTGGATGGTGCGCAGCGATGCCCATTAAGTGCTTATTACATGTCACACAATGAAACAATCCTTCCTGCTGGTGGTCCATCGAGGTCGTCCAGAGCCGTTTTCGATGGGCATATCTACCCTCCTGTTCCCACTGCACCCAACACTGGCTCATAGTGTAAGCAGAAAAGTTCAAGTGGCGAGAAATGTACTCAAAGGTCCAACCTGCCTCCCAGATGACAACGATGCGGCCTCTCTCAAACTCATTCAGCTGGGCAAAGACTTGTAGAATGTGTAGACGGGGCATACTGTGTGTTCACTGAACTTGGCTGTCTGGCTCATACTGCTTACACTGCTATTAATGCGTTATTTGGTTTCTTGCAAATATGCATGGTGGGGGGACATTAATGCCCCTTAGTTGCACACGNTATGCATGGTGGTGGGACATTAATGCCCCTTAGTTGCACACGCACAATAAAACCACATTAAATGCAAATGGGACACAGGTCGAGCTATGACGATACTGAGTGTCAAACTTCGTTGTATTCACGCAATTAGTTCATGGTAATAATTTTGTTTGCAAATGAGTGTATATTACTAATTCCTCTTAGTTGTCGCAATGTTTAAATTTATGTATTTTTATTATTGCATACATAGTTATAATGGTGTGGGAAGGCCTTAACTCGATGGCCTGCCTGAACATACCATCTAACATAGAAGCACAATCAGGCCAGCAGGCAGCAAATTCTAGGATGACATTGCCAAAGCCTGCTGGTTGATACAGCAAGAATCCCTTCCACTGAACTGAGAACAGGGGAAAGACTATGTGATGCATACTCACAATGTAGGCCTATGGAACATCTTAAACTGGATCTTTACAATGCATTATGCTGGATGAGCAACATGGCCCAAGCAGCATCCAAGAAGACTGGTGTACCAACCTCTGTAACTGCACGTCCTAAACAGCCTGCTGCTTCGAACTGAGATGGAACTACCATGGGACAATATTAGCCATTTAGTTAACAATAATGTAAATTATAGGATCTCCTGCATAACTAAGTAATACTGATTGTTACAGTTGTCTAATACATAATGATACTTCTCTTTACTAACATTCCTCTTCATTCAAATAACCTTTTAATTTCTCGAGTGATCATATAATAGCTCGCCCCAAAGTAACATTAAATTATTTTTGATAATGATGGCAACTTCTAAATGCCCAATTCATTTCACTGGCTGAGTTNAGCCTGCTGCTTCGAACTGAGATGGAACTACCATGGGACAATATTAGCCATTTAGTTAACAATAATGTAAATTATATGATCTCCTGCATAACTAAGTAATACTGATTGTTACAGTTGTCTAATACATAATGATACTTCTCTTTACTAACATTCCTCTTCATTCAAATAACCTTTTAATTTCTCGAGTGCTCATATAATAGCTCACCCCAAAGTAACATTAAATTATTTTTGATAATGATGGCAACTTCTAAATGCCCAATTCATTTCACTGGCTGAGTTNGCCCCAAAGTAACATTAAATTATTTTTGATAATGATGGCAACTTCTAAATGCCCAATTCATTTCACTGGCTGAGTTGCCAGGTACATCAGACTTTTTATTGGCTCCTTGGTCCATCCTGCTCATCTGGCGTAATGTAGAGAAAATATCCCATTTAAAGTACTTTTTTCTGACTATATTGTTTCTGGGGCTCTTGCAATTGTGAAGTTCGGCAAAGGGGATTATTGACCACCAAACTTGGACAGCAGCATCCCAACATTTGCTGCCTGCTGACCTGATCGCACTTCTATGTAGTATGGTGCATTCAGGTAGGCTATCGAATTAAGACATGCCCACACTATCATAATAATATTAATACAACCTTCGTTATATATTTAGAAGATGTGCTGTTAGATACTGTAAGCAGACTTTGATCTCCTCACCTCACTTCCATTTCACTACGAGATGAGTGTCATTTCTGAAGTCACAAATATCACCCAGTTGGTAAAACCGGATGTCAGTTTCAGCACCAAAGAGTAATTGGCTAACTATTGCATTGCCTTGTCATAATTTTCCTACTGAAAAGTTGATACTGCCTCTAAATACAGCTCCAATGTACAGTAAACAATACATGTGAAACTCTCAGGAAGCATCTGGGTTTCCTCAGCTATGGATACTGGGGAAAACTTTATAGAGGGCTTAGTGGTGGAAATGGCTTGAAGTTATAACTTGGTCCATAGATTGGTATGCTCTTGCGATCTTTGTCACCAAATATGCTCAACTAGAGCAAGCCTTGGAAAACAAGCCAGTAACTGTGAATTGACATGGCAGTAATGGCTGCCCTATTGAATTCGTTATTCCAGTGCTTTCTCATGACATATTCTAACTGACTACACCTGGTGTATACTCAACGCACCCTGAAATATTGGAAGTGCTACTATCACGCGATTGCCGGAAGCGAGAGCTTGTTAACCGGCGGTAACTGCACTCAAACTGCTGCACTCACTCTGAAGGCAACGTGACACAAATTGCACTCGCTGCAATCGGCAATATTTGAAACACGGAAACCTATGGCACTCGGTAAGTGCAGACGATCTGGAACCCGCGGCACTCGGTCAGTGCGCACTCAGTCAAGCCCAGTGCAGTAATTGGAATTAGGAATTATTGAGTCCAGTGTCCAGTTATTTATAAAGATTTGTGGAACTTTTAGGACTGGTATCAGAAATGGCGCAGCAGTAGTACCATTACATGTGGAAAGTGGTGCATATTGAAACTGAGACGTAGAGGATGGGGCGCAGTATACCTATTATTTTTAATGTCGATGATTCGGCTAGTTTTTTTTGGAAGATAACTTTTTAATTGTCTAATTAGAGGTAAATCATACTTTATCGTCATTTTACTAAACGTTATGTTGACTGTCGTCCAATGTCATATATTCCAGTGCTCATTTCTATATTACGTCATCACCTTGCCAGTTTTGCAGGAAATCGGTGCATGCCAAGACTGTAATGTACAGGGGCTGTTCAAGCTTGTGTGTGCGAGCGACAGACATTATGGATGGCATCTCACACACGTTATTTCCAACGATCGCTGGGCACCTGCGTTATTTATTTCTGTGCCTAATTGCAGCACGAGTGTGGCCTATATTTATTCACTTGTCACCAATAATAATAAATTAATATCTATAAAAAAAAAAAAAGATGACACAGTAACTCTAATCAAACATTTTCAAATGTTACTTTTGTAAAAAATACATTCTGTCCGAGTTACATACATTTTAAAATGGAAGGTCTATCTGCCCCATCATGTATATTTGGAATGTAAAGACAATATTAGTTTTCAGAAGGTGTGATTATTTATGGGTCTCGCACAGTTATTTGCAGTGTGCAAACTATTTTTTAGGAGGAGAGAGGGAGGCGGATGCCAGGAAATGTCTCCTCTTATAACATTTTTCTTTGGCTCGAGAAAGAAAAATACTTTNTATTTTTTAGGAGGAGAGAGGGAGGCGGATGCCAGGAAATGTCTCCTCTTATAACATTTTTCTTTGGCTCGAGAAAGAAAAATACTTTCCTTGCCAGGGAAACTGGTATCCTTACCTGAAGAGTAATAATACATGATGATAGTTTCATATGAAAAGCACTGGTTGGAAAAAAAAAAAAGAAAAAAAGAAAACGAGGCCATAGACAACTAAGATAATACTAACTGACAAAATTCAGGTTTTTGNGGAGAGAGGGAGGCGGATGCCAGGAAATGTCTCCTCTTATAACATTTTTCTTTGGCTCGAGAAAGAAAAATACTTTTCTTGCCAGGGAAACTGGTATCCTTACCTGAAGAGTAATAATACATGATGATAGTTTCATATGAAAAGCACTGGTTGGAAAAAAAAAAAGAAAAAAAGAAAACGAGGCCATAGACAACTAAGATAATACTAACTGACAAAATTCAGGTTTTTGNGAAAAAAAAAAAGAAAAAAAGAAAACGAGGCCATAGACAACTAAGATAATACTAACTGACAAAATTCAGGTTTTTGCTGTAGCACAAGATTCCGTGTCGCCCTGGTGTGCCAGACGCAGCTTTAACTGCAGTTTGTTTATAACCTGTAAGTTAACACATATTTCCATCACCAGATGTCAGCCACTTTGCTGGAAAACGCGAATCTCCAAAAGTTTCAAGTTCATCAAAAAAAGTTAACCTCCTCAGTGAAAAGTTAAATTCGCTGCGTGGTTATATGTGTTTCAGCTGATGCGGTGGTTATAAGTATTTCATGCTCGAGCTGTGGGTTCTCTGCGATAAGGAAAGCTGGCCTATGGCGAAGGGGCGGGCCGCTGATAAGGACAGCCGTGAGTGTTGCGCGCGCAGGGAGGGCGAGGTGATGCAGCAGGGGGAGGGGATGGCCCGGCAGTGCGAGCCGGCAAGGACTCTCACCTTTGTCCCGGGTACATCGGCGCGATGAACGAGTCTCTGGAGGCGGCGATGCTGCCGGCCGTCGTGGTGGGGGNTTCTGTCATAGTGCAGAACGCCGCCGTCAGCGTCGTCCTGCCCGGTGAGTACACCCGCCGCAGCCTCTCCCTCATTCTCTCTCTCTCTCTCTCTCTCTCTCTCGCGAACTAGTACGCACTTCTGACAGTTCTCCAAGTACCCGTGTGCATGGGCGGATATAGACTTTCGGGTTGGTTTATAAAACAATTGTTGGCGATGGGGGGGATTATTGTGCCACTGCGCTGGTGCAGGGCTGGACATTCGACTCGTGAAATGTGGAGAAGGGGGGGGGGACTCTGTTGAGGTAACCATATTAAATGAATAAAATATAACAGGTATTTTAAACAATTCTTATTTATTTAATTTTTGTTTTAAAAATTTCATAGGACAGTTTTATGTCAATGTGTGGTTTATTTTAAGGAGGAGGAGGAGGGGGAAGGGGTCATGTGACCCACATGTAGATCTGCTCCTGGCCGTGTTGCGTAGTTATTCCGATGGCGAAGCGTTTTCTGATGGCATACTGGGCAGGTTGGGAGTCCGCCGGGTGTGTTTATGTGAATGCCATGTGTATGTCNGTCAATGTGTGGTTTATTTTAAGGAGGAGGAGGAGGGGGAAGGGGTCATGTGACCCACATGTAGATCTGCTCCTGGCCGTGTTGCGTAGTTATTCCGATGGCGAAGCGTTTTCTGATGGCATACTGGGCAGGTTGGGAGTCCGCCGGGTGTGTTTATGTGAATGCCATGTGTATGTCGTGGGGATACACTGCTGTAGCCATGGAAACAGCTGCATACAGGACTGCCTTCACAACTGTCAAAGTGCACTTGTTCGTTGCGCTCTCGAGTGTGGTTATCGCACGCTTGTCGGCAGTCCAGTGACGTGACGTGAGGATCGCGAGCTGGGCGTAGCGGAGTGGAGGATGTTCTGATAGACACTTGGCGTAAGTTGTCACAAAGTACACCCCACTTATTGTTCACCCCCCGCCAACCGGCTGCCGATAAGTGTACGAGTGGAAGAGAATTGCGGCGATCGAAAACGGCCGAAACAGGCTTCGCGGGTGTTTTTCCTCAGAATTGTAAACGGTAACTGTACGGCTTTAATACAGCAATCTGTTCAGAAAAGATACAGCATTGTCGCTATAATTTATAACACTGCTTTACAACAGAAGGCATAGCGATTTTTGATGACATTGACACTATTCAGAGTCCACATTTATTTTTCAGTAACCAAATTTATGAACGAACGACAAATTATCGACTTTAATTTATGCCCTAAAAAAAACATTTATATTTAAATATTCCATTGTTTTTTTTTTAACTATAATAGACAGAACTACTTACAATGACGACTAGGGAGCCACCTTGTGTCTGTCTACATCTCTTCATATGTAACTTACTGTTAAGATTTAATATTAATATCCAAACAATACTATTACATACCGAACTACTTTACATAATTCCTGAAACCAGAATGAAATGGTTTTTAGTCTGTTTTATCTCGCGTGAGACTGAAAAAGAATAAATAATAAGTTCCACTTTATTGCGGTCACATATGCAACAAAAACGTGGACAACATATTGTAGACTGTGAAATGTCCCTTATGATATATCCTATGACCTGATAGCCCTCGTTTTCAAATATTCTATATGATAAGTAAGCTACAGCAAAACAGAAGAAACAGAAANCCCTTCCTCGCCACTTCCCGTAAGTGGTTTACAAAGCAGCAAGAAGTCTGCACCAAGAAGGTTCAACAAATGTAATAGTCGCAATGAAGATCCAACTGCCCAAGTCCGAGCAGTAACAAAGCATTTTACAGTGGGTTTTAAAAAATAACGATAGGAGTAGCATTTGATTAAATAGCGTGTTCCCAGTAGACAGTTAATTTAGAAGCAGGCAACAGAAACACGCAGCTCAGTCAGTAAGTNGCAAGAAGTCTGCACCAAGAAGGTTCAACAAATGTAATTGTCGCAATGAAGATCCAACTGCCCAAGTCCGAGCAGTAACAAAGCATTTTACAGTGGGTTTTAAAAATAACGATAGGAGTAGCATTTGATTAAATAGCGTGTTCCCAGTAGACAGTTAATTTAGAAGCAGGAAACAGAAACACGCAGCGCAGTCAGTAAGTTGGTGGGGGCTGTAGTGCGTGGTTGCCTCCTCTCGGAGTGCCAGCCAGGTCATACAAGACATTGACTGTGGTGTTTACTTGGACCATTCTTCATTTTAAAAGGAAATTGAAATATATGTTCATTTTGATGTATGCTCTTTTGTGATTGGCAAAACTTAATATTTGGATATTGATTACCGGTATTCTAAGTTTCCAATTTCTTCTTCCGCGAAAATTACGCAGTAAGAAGTTGCAACTTCATTGTGTATAAAGAATGTTCACTGTAAACTGAGCACTTCTGAAAGCCCTGATCAAGATCTACTTGTATGTACAATTAACATTACCATGGGCCTCATCACTTCATGCATCGTCGGTAAAGTGAAACTCCAAATTATTAGAAAAGTCGATATTTTACAAATTTGCTTATTTTTACACTTCCATGCATAACAAATAGAAAGCAAAGAAAATAATTTCACTAATTACAAATGTTTAGCTAACACTTTTAATTCAACGTTTAAGACATGGAACTATTTTCCCTTCTGGACACATGCCAATCGGTGTGTCCGTTAAAATATATGAATTCTACTGGTTTTTAACTGTGTAAACCCCTTCACCAGTGCGTGTTTGACCAAAACAACACCATACCTGACTTCACAGCTGGGGTGTGTGTCAAACAGTGGGATGTGATCCGTCTCGAGGTGATTCTCCTCGCCCGTTTGGCGGAGATCAAAGAGGCCGACCCGGCACTCAGCGTTCTCAGTGGGAAGGCGACGGACAGTGTAAACAGCTGCCCGCACATCGTCTTGGAGTATACATGGCGTGTGACGTCACCTTGCTCGCACCAACACGCACCAGTGGGAGGGCCTCTTATACTCGGAGATACACGGTGTAGTTAAGATGTTGTATACCTGGAGATATTTCCGTGTTTGAGAACCTGAAGCCCGGGAGCGATAAGGACGACACTTCCACGCTCATCAAGTGCGCCATCGCCACTAAGCGCGAGGCCCTGAGCTTGCATGCAGTACTCTTGTCGTACTGCTTGTACCTATGGGACTTTGAGCGGTGACCCCATCATTTTATTGGTGGAAAGTCTGTGGCAAAGTTCAATACAGTCTCCTATCGTAGTTTCGCTTGTGCACGGGTAGTGTGTTTTAAGATACTTCAGTATTGAAGAGCCTTTTATAACGATGTTGGAAGGTTTAAAAATAATATTGATAGCATGTGCAGTATCTTGAAAATACCATTACATCCTCGTCTGGGATGTTTATTCGTTTCGTAGGTAAAATTATTGGCAGCACGTTTAGTAGTTTCGAACAAAAAAAACCTAGGCGAGCCCCTTTATTTAGAACCAAACAGTGTGTTATAAACGCAACTGTAGTTGTTATCATTATCATCTCCACGTACAGTGATAGTTGCGTTATGGAAGTATTGGTGAGTGAGTGAAGTGAGTGAACAGATTTGGGAGGCTCTTAACAGCGAGGTCTTGAGAGCCGATGAGGGTGAAGTGAGGTGAGTATGGAGCAGTGCCGGAATGAAAGGGCTGGGGAAACGGGAGATTCCAGAGAAAACCCGCCGACCAACGGCATCGTCCTGCACGATTCCCACTTGCGAAAATCCGGAGTAAACTAGTCGGGGATTGAACCCTGTCCGCCTTGATGGGAGGCGAGCAGTCTAACCTTTCAGCCACCGCGGTCCCTGGAAGTATTAGTATCACGTCGAGACCACAGAGCGCATTGTCACCAATAGTATTTCTGAATCGTGCGAACGGACATATGTAACCTACGAGGGATGTATACTAACAGGCTGTTGTTGTATTACGTCACATGTATTTGTCATTAATATTGAGAATTGGGGATTTGGGTGCCAACCATTAAAATTCGTTAGTGATTTAGAAATGCTGGCCAATTAAAAACCGACAAATGTTCAGTGTCTCCGTTTCAAAATTACAGATTAATGACCAGTAATGATATAAGTCGCCAAGAGATGAACTTTATATTTTGCTTCACGTGTATGATACATAATTTTTAGTATAAAATATTGTTATTTCTTCAACATCCGTCTGCGGCCCCACCGCCATTGCGAAGGCAATTCTTGCAGACAATTATTTCCTTTCCATTTTTTTTTAAAACTTTGGTTTCTAATAGTAGGCATTTTTGTCTTGCCGTTTGCGCTTTTTTTTCTTAGCAGTATATTTTTTCCAATGTTCTAATATTGTATTATTTTATCCAAAGATTATTTTCTGCGGAAGCTGTCAGTAACGATAGGATACAAACTAAGATATCCGGACTTGAGTGACGCTAATGAGAGATGTTTGCTTGAAACGGCAGTCGGAAACTAGCGCTTTAAGCAATTCAGCATAACTTAGTAGTATAAAATCCTCCCTTCCCCCCTCTCTTTCATAAAGCTTGACCATCATAGTAATAATAACTCTTAGTTTTATGCAACAGAAAGTTGGTTAAAATGTTTACAAATATTTTTAATAGTTGAATTGATGTACATCCATGTCAACCACGAAAGTTGTTATTATTATTAGTATTATCATTAAATGCGATTTATAAAAATCAATTAATAAAAATATATTAATACCAATATTATTATGTTTTTTCCGCATTACCGTAGTAATATTTATGATGGCCGTACCTGACAAGGTTTACTTATAAAATGTGCTTTCTAAAGCATCCAAAATAAAAACTTGCTTAAATTTTGATTAAAATATACTTTCATTATAAATGTATTTTAGCATTCAGATAGTAAATTATAGCAAAACATTTTACACTATTACAAATTATATGCATTCTTCATTCTTATGCAGCAAGAATTGTACTTTTCAGCAGTGTGGAAACAGCATCTCTAACTTACAACCTCTAGACAGGATGCGGGCAGCCTTAGGCGACCATATTAAAATATTTTTGCTTCTCTTATATAATTAATTTACGTGCGGTTATAACCTAAATTACATGCTCCATAAAAGGCAGAGAGAGAGAGAGAGAGAGAAAGAAAGAAAGAAGTCTATAACCCAGAAGAGAAGGTGTATGTAAGTGCCATAAATATACTATTACAAATCGTTGGAGATTGTCTACAATACCTATATCAACGCATTCCATTGAACAGAAACAGTTTGAGTGGCCGTGCTGTCTTTCTGGCGTCCTTAGCTAAGTTTAGGGAGGGGCAGTGTTAACCTGCCCACTTAGCTGTTACGCCATTGCTTTTCTGACCAATCTGGAAGTGTTTGTAATACCTTTTCTTTGAGTTCTGTATGTTAGGTGCAATACTTCATTGAGAGTCATTCCATTAAGGGCGACGTCTACCTGGCGAATGAATTACTTTGCAGTGTGTTTGAAATCCGCGTTTTATTATGAAACCACCAAACATGTCCTCATTGTACCAATGCACGAAAATAAAAAACACTTCAGATAAAGTACGAATAACACACTCAATATCGGCTCTCAAGACTTCGATGTTAAGGTTGTAGGACCCCAAAATTTAATTATTTTATAATGGTACCAAACATTGTTCAACTCCTACGCATTGTATGTAATAATATTTTCCTAGAATAAAAAATTACACTTTACATTTTGGATAATTTGATGTCAAATACAAAATTCTTCTGTTTTGTTGCAACCGTAATAACACATACCTCTTAACTAAGCTGAACTGATGAAACATTTACAAAGCAAACTATTGCCATGGGTAACTGCGTGACCACATTATAAGCCATGCATATGTTATATTAAAATTAATTTATAAACTCTTAATTGGTAATTACGCATATATATGTCAAGCAGTACCCCACTGCATTAGTCTACTTTGTAATTCTTCTCAACTGTACAAATTAGTTAGTAACTGATTTTACGGCTGCAACAAAACAGAAGGATTTTGTATTTGACATCAAACTATCCAAAAAAATTATAAAGTGTAAAATGATCTTATTCGAGTAAAATGTCATCACATACAATGCGTACGTTTCGAACAATGTTTGGTACAGTTATAAAATAATAAATTATTTTATGTTTGGGTCCGACACCCTCAAGATCCGTCCAAATCTCTTCACTCACTCACGCTCTCAATACATCACGTACATTATAAATGCTATTTCCGAGCCCTCAATTATAGCTAAGACGGCATTTACACACTGCTGTTTGTCATAATATGCTGGCTGGAAACACGCGGAACAAGTACAGGGACCCACAATGAACTTTGCTTCAGAATTTCCAGAAATAATATAATAGAGTCACCGCTTGAAGTTCCATAGGTACACGCAGCACGACGAGAACACTGCACGCCAGTTCAGCACCTCACGCGTAGAGGCGATGGAGCACTAGGTACGCGTGCCTATGTCGCCCTTATTGCTTGCATGCTTCTCAGCCTCAAACGCACTGAAAAAACTCTAATTAGGCGGCGTCCTTAACATCTAGTACTATTCAGGTTTGGTTTCAAGGAATCTTTATCTGTCTCTCTTTGTCTTTTCCGAGTATAAATAGCGGCACCGTGCCTTATATCTCAATCACTTATTGCGTATAATTGTAACACATTATTAATAAAACCATTCCACCAGCGCTTGTAAAAGAAAGCCTAGCTGCTGGACGCTAACACACGTCGCTGGGAGTGCAGGTGCATTCCTGCATGAGCAGAGCAGGATATGCTGCTAGAGACTTCTCTCATCACTGCTGACAGATCCAGAAATAAAGGGAGCGGGAGGCGGTCAAGCGGACATGCCCCCCCTCCCCTGAAGGAAACAAACCTCTCATTGACACGGAACTGTGCTGCGAATGTTTTAAAACTGAAATTACATAATATCTCAATTGTTTAAAATACTGATTTTATTGTTTAATTTAATGTGGTTTGCTAAAATAATAAAGAGNCTAGAGACTTCTCTCATCACTGCTGACAGATCCAGAAATAAAGGGAGCGGGAGGCGGTCAAGCGGACATGCCCCCCCCTCCCCTGACTAGGAAACAAACCTCTCATTGACACGGAACTGTGCTGCGAATGTTTTAAAACTGAAATTACATAATATCTCAATTGTTTAAAATACTGATTTTATTGTTTAATTTAATGTGGTTTGCTAAAATAATAAAGAGGCAGTGCCGTGCTGCCGTGCCGCTAATCCAAAGTCTGCTCAGGCGCATCTGAAACGAACCCCCACGCCCAAACGGGAAGTACATATCCGGTTCTGTGGACGTACGAACAGAAACTCTCTACTGGAACTGGCCTCTTATAGGCTATTCGCGGTCAAGTGAGCACTTTTGAAAGCCCTTTCGAACAATAGTCAATAAATATATTTTATTTTAGCCATAGACGTTAACTTCCGAGTGCGGTGGAATATACAATCTGTGTTTATTACTTAATTGGCAATATTAATTTTAAAAGGTGGTTAAATGCTAAAACTGAAAGGAAAAAGTAACTCGGGCCTGAAAAGTGCTCACTTGACTGTGAACCGCCTATAGCTGTGCGCACTGAGAGATGGTTTGCTCGGTGTAGCTGCATGGTTGCTGCGCTACGAACTGTCCCCGAGACGCAGGACGCAGATGCAGGGCGACCACACCTCCTGCCTTTTACACGTAAACAACCTCTCAGAATTTATATTAATTACGCACGCAGCGAGTTCTATCAACTGAGTGTACAAAATAACACTTTGATGCGTTCCATTTATTCTAATAAATAATATTTTTCAAATAAATATGAATGTTTAACTGTAATACAAGTGTGTGTTAACTTACAATAAAATTGTAGAAATGATGTTGATTTACACGCAGATATTGACTGGGTGTACTCTTTTCATTTGTTTTCAATTACACTATTTTGTACTTACAGTACTGTCATGCCCGGAAGTTAATCAAATATTTTTTTATAAATTACGCTATGACAAGTTTCCTGCTTTGCGCATTACAACTGGTCAGCCTACGCAGGTGATACTAAATTCTTTCTCTCTCCTTCCTTACGCACCTCTTCATAGTATTCTGCGTGACATTTCTTAAGGAATGCTGGAATACTGGTACGCCTAGAAATCTTGCCAATTTTTGTATTTAATATTTTTTTTTCTAAAATTTAACATTGATATTTACACTTTACAAAATAAAAAAAATAATTTTTACGTGCCATTATTTTTAAAGAAAGTTTTGTTTAATTGATCTTTGTTCGAAACAGTTATCTCTATAATTGGTGTACTGAGAAGTAATTTCTTTGAACACTAACTCCCCACGAAAACTCCTTGGCTGGAAGCTTGGCAGGCAATATGTTGGACCTGATAGTCGAAGTCTGCGTGTGTCTGGAGGTTAATACAGCAAAACCAACCAAACACAAGCCTACGCCACGGGGTTTGCCAACTTCTAGAATAAAAATGTTGTGAGAGTGTTGTATTCCTTTAGGACAATATCATGTGCCGTAAATAAGCGTCGAAATTTCTGGTTCAGAAATAGCTCATTAAAAACGTATCACCGTGGCAAAAACCAAGTTGGCAGAAACTCTAATGTAGGATTGCAACTTTGCGTGGTTATATCGGCTTCTTGAAACCTGCAGATCTCTATTATCGTGTTTATCTTCGGTATCTGTCCCACTTAACGCAACGACTCGGAACTTACTCCCTTGGCGGACACCAGAGCGTCCTCAGCTATGCAGAGGCTGGGAGAAGTTTGCATCGCTACATGCCCAAGATCTCAATTGTAGTGTTTTTGGAACGTACAAATAAAATTAATGAAATTATTTAAAGAAAGTCAATAAAGGTCACTGAAAGCTCATGTCCTAATTCATTTTAAGGTATGCTTAGAAAAAACTTATTTTACCGAAACATCATACACTGCTCCAAATACATCTCGGGTAATTTTTTTACTTCCCCAAAACCCTAAAATTTTGATTTTGACAGGTCATCGTGAACCAAATACATGGTTTAAATTTTTTTAATGCAAGAAAAAAGTACCTGTAAGTAACGCCCACAAGTTGAATAGTGTTTCGTACAAATATAAAAATAATGCATTTACTTGTGAGGAGCAGCTTTCAAGGACGCTGTCTGTCCAGCTCCTACCAGAACCCACACCTCCAGTCGTATAGCTGTAATTAAAAAANGGCAGCTTTCAAGGACGCTGTCTGTCCAGCTCCTACCAGAACCCACACCTCCAGTCGTATAGCTGTAATTAAAAAACTGTTCTATATCTGCATTTAAGTGGAAAGATTTGGGCGACTTCTTACATCGAGGTCTCAAGAGCCGATGATGGTGATTAAGTGAGGTGAGGATGGAGTAGCGCCGGAATGAAAGGGCGGGAAAAACGGGAAACTTCCGGAGAAAACCCGCTGACTAATGACATCGTCCGGAACAATTTCGACATGCGAAAATCCTCCCTCCCCCCTTTTCATAAAGCTAGACCATCATAGTAATAATAACTCTTAGTTGTATGCAACACAAAGTTAGTTAAAATGTTTACAAATATTCTTAATACGGTGCATACATATTGACGTGTGACTGGAAACTTCTCCTGGAAGTAACGGCAGTGGTATGGTCCATTCACGGTTACTTCACGCTCTTCTAAAGCCCCGCTGAAGTACTACTTCCAGGATATTCCTCCGCCTCGTGCAGACAAAGCTTACCTAAGTCTAGAAAATTACACCAAAGGGGCCAAGCACCGCATTTGTGCGCAATTCGTGTAATAATATTTTGTATAACAAATATTTCTTACCAGGTATTACCAACACAACAATTTTATCTCTGTTATAATTTACATTAATTATAAATGTTAAATGTTATGATTTATAGATAAAATATAAGTAAAAGTCAAATTTAATAAAAAATAAGTTATTTCTATATGAACACACATACAAAACGCTTGTGATACGCGACATACTCAGGAAACCACCACTCACGTCATATGGAGTAATTTTGCAAATGTTTAATTCAAAAAGTGTGAAGAAACCGCAAATGGACTAGATCTGATATATTTTAACACCAACAACACAGAAACATTATGTGAAGTTATCTGCAAATTGAAATAGAGCTGCTGTGCAACGTAAAGCAAATACGGCCTTCAATCTTGGCACAGGAAATCTTGTCTAAGAATCCATCTCGTCACAGTCTCGTCGCTGTTAACAAACTTGCCGTCGTTATGTTAAGGGGCGGGCATACTTGGAGCTGTTGTATTGTGGTAAAGACTGTAGCATGGTCCTGTGCGGGGCTCTGGACTATTTTTGTGTCCATCTGACGCGCATATTTGGAGATACGATGCTCTGAAATGGTGTTTCTAATGTGCGTGACATCTTGAAAGCACCCAACAGACCTCGTCTGAAGAGTGTGTTCTCTGCGTAGATGAGCACGTTGTACGCACATTTAACAGGACAACGTGTATTTAAAACACACTGCAACACAGTAGAAGTTCCAGGTAGGTGGGGGCCTTAAGTGTGGTAGCCCTGCGCTCTCTCTCACACACACACACGCACACACACACATGAGGGGCAGCTGACACCGGAGAACAAAAGCAAATGTTGGTGCTTTAAACGTCCCTCGCTTAGGTGCGTTTAAGATACTCAAATTATTTCCTACATTTTAAACATATTGCATCCTTTTTCGTCATGATATGAAATAATAGTCTGAAAAGAGTATGACAATGGAGGAAAAT
This sequence comes from Clitarchus hookeri, assembly GCA_002778355.1. Lineage (NCBI taxonomy): Eukaryota > Metazoa > Arthropoda > Insecta > Phasmatodea > Phasmatidae > Clitarchus > Clitarchus hookeri. Next base: position 322,070 of record NQII01000541.1, on the reverse strand, counting down.
AACTTTTCAAAAATGAATAAAACAACATATATAAATTTTTAATCTATATATTTTTTGTACAAATTTCAAAATTTAACAGAATTGACGTGTTATGCTATAGCTCAAAACAATTGTTCATGTTATTGGAATGTTATTATGAATATTCCTTGGAAATTTGTTATTCGGTTCACCCGTATTTAAATTTTTACTTTTGAGATAAAATTTAAGGTGAATCAAGTATCATATTTCAAATAAATTAAAAGTTCAGCACAAAAAGTTAAGAATAAAGTTGATATAACTAGCGCGTTTTCTCCTACAAGGTTGCATTTAGATAAATTTGCTATGATACTCTGAGGCTAAAAGATTGATTGGTATGCTGCTTCAAACCCAGTGATTGTGAATTAAAAACACTCTGATGCAGTCAGTATTGCAGATTCCATAAAAAGTGATGTGAGTGAAGAGCCAGTTTTCATAAACTTTTGTAACAGGAGTCCCATTTGTCGACAGAAATAGGTTAGATGAAATTTGTTATAATCCGTTAAAATATAATATATATGTATTAAGAATGCGTAATAGAAACACATAGGTACAACCTATGTATGGTAAGGAACTTTAGTCGTGCTGAATATTTACAAATTATTTCGGTTATGCAAAGTATTAGAATTGGTCTACCAATCTAAACAACAAGTCATTATTTGTNATTAATTTTTACTTACAAAAATAAAAAATTCTTTAACGTTAAATTTTTTACAAATTGATTAATTGGGATGACGGTTCGTCAGAATTCCATACATTGTGCTAATTAGTAAACAACATTCCAAGGAAATGCTATGGCTCTTAAAAAAACTTTTATAAAGTAGTGTTTTGTTTGACGTAGTTCATATTTTCCAATATTCTATTTCATTCAGGGACCATTTGACAACAAGTCATTATTTGTCTGCGCAATTTTTTAAACTCGTAAATGTGACGTGAAATCTTTTCATCGAGACACTACAAAAGAACAATTTTTGGAAGACACTTTACTTCGATTAATTGCATTTATTTACGGAACTGTTCATAGCATATTATAAATGAAAGATAGACACGGCTTTCAGAAAGGAAATATTTCTGTTTAATTTTAACGTAAAAGCTATTATTTTTGTGTATTCGTATTCCGAAACTGTGTCTTAATGTCTACCAGATAACGTGAATGACAGTTTGTATGTTTATCTCGAGTGCTCGCAACAATTTGTCTAAGTGTTGATGTTACAGTGATCATTTTTATCGTGGAAAATGTTCTAAAGTAAACTAAATGAAGCTTTCTGCAACTCAATTTTTATTAATAATCGTAAAATTCCTCTGTTTTACAAGCCCAAAAATCCGAAACCAATTCTGATAACAAAATATTCATATAAATATTCATAAAATGCCGGAACACTTTTTATTTTGGTGACCACGCCCCAAAAATAATATTAACTAACTTCGCCAACGTAAATAAATTCTAAGAAAATGTGTTAGTTTAAAAAGCGAACAGAATCCTTTTATGTGAATATAGTTATTGCTAATCGCGACAAAATGAAAGACATAAAGAAACATTATTTAAACAATCTAAAAAAACCGTCTTTCACTATTTAAATTATATCAACAAAGAATGATTGTTCTTATATTATCGGTTCGAATTCATAATATATCTAAAAACGATGCGTTAATTTGGTTTTGTTGGTAATATTTGAAACTGCATGCGGAAAATTTCCATCGTCTGAATTTTCATTATCATGTAGTTTGCGAGTGAAAATTAGTGTTTACTGGTTTTAGTATATTTTCTCTCAGTCTGATGATGAACCCATATAGGTTTCAGAGGATAGTAAAAATATTTGTGTACGTTTTACAAGCAAGCCTTTGGAAACTAACGACATACTGTTCTCTACAACACGCTGTTTTATAAAACATACAAAGTATTTTATTTAGCTACATGTTTATAATAATCTTGATATCTACGCTACTTGCTTGATAAAATTCAACATTAGTTTTACACATTCCACAGTAACGTTCTGTAAAAATTTACTTTAAATCCACCTGTACTGTCACAAAATAACCTTGTCAACTACAACACACTTCAAAAAAGTTTTGCATCACCTGTAGTTGGTTGCACATAAAGTATGTTCACTGTGACAGTAGGGACATTACAAAAATGGCTTTTGTCAAGTGTGATGTGGTATTATGTACAGACCGTATGGATTCTATCCCGCGCTCTCTCTTGGGCCGTGAGCAACCTAGTATAGTCGAATCACGGTTACATCCAACTTCTCTGAAGCCCTGCTAAAGTTCTACTTCCAGGATATCCCTCCACCTCATGCAAACAAGGCTTCACCAAGTCTAGAAAATTACACCAAAGGGACAACGCACCGCCTTCGTGCGCACTCAGTGTAATCATATTTGGAATAAGAACTATTTCTTACTAGGTTTTGCCAACACACCTATATTCTCCCTGCTTTTATTCATATTAATAATAAACGGAATATAATTGATAGATAAAAGAAAAGTTCGATTAAACTAGAAATAATGTACTTTTATGTTAACAGAAGTATAAAACGTTCGTGATACATGGTATATTTAGGAAACAACTAAGCATGTCATATATGGGGTAATTTTCCAAAGGTTTGATTAAAAAAGCGTGAATAAAGCACGGATAGACTGCAGGGAGATGACAGTGTTTGTGCGTGAGGCAGGAAGATTCCACGTGTTAGGATAGCTGTTGGATGGAGAGGGGGAGGAGGGGGGGGAGCGAGTCTAGCAAGCTAGTGTCACGTTATCGGAGCACTGCCTGCAGTGTAAGCCATCTTATCACGTATCTGCCCGCGGCTCAAGGTCATCACTCCGCTGTCACCCGCACATCACACACTCGCATGGCCGCCTGCTGACAGCAGTCTTGTCTCTCCTAAGTCTCTGCCACCCTCACAGCATACAACGCGTCCAGTACAACTGCGGAGGACAGGGTGTACATCGCCCCTATAGGCTGTTCACGGTCAAGTGAGCTCTTCTTCAGGCAGTCTCATCAGACATAATAACCATTAAATACATTTAATTGCGTACTCTCAATTCTGGTTTTGTGTATGGCGAAATGTATACACTCTGTTTATTACCCACATGACAGTGTTTACATTAGCAAGTGGCGGAAGAATATAAATTGACTAAAAGGAAAAAGTAACCAGGGCTTCAAAAGTGCTCACTTTACTGTGAACAGTCTATACAAGGGTTTATCCTACTCTGGTCAGGAACAAAACGATATTTCTTATGGGAGAGTTTGGCATATGGAAAACTTCCGTCGCTAGTTGCGCAGTGTTCCAAAACGTAACTTTATATTAAATATTTTAGGCTACATAAATAATGAAAAAGAAAGATTTTACTTAGTTATGAAGTAATTTTTTATTTGATTTATGATTATTACAATTATCCTATTTTTAACTTATAACACATGCAACACTAGCGCTTACTTAGTGGCGAAAATTTTTGGTTGTCAAACTTTTAACATTGATCTTACAAACCTGACTAGAAGTAATCTTACCCCTACCTACATTTAGTAGGACTCACAAACTGCGTTTGTTCTCCGAGATGCGCTAATATACTGTCAACCTGGTCTGTTCAATAAGTTTTCCATCAGACCACGTAAAAATAATTGTATATGTACAATTATTCACGGGCNTGTCAACCTGGTCTGTTCAATAAGTTTTCCATCAGACCACGTAAAAATAATTGTATATGTACAATTATTCACGGGCTACATTCGCTTATTACAAAGTCGTGGCTTTACTTACGTAAATATGTAATAAATTAAATATTGTATAAATTTATTACAAGTTTTATACTGGTCATATTTAGAAACCACGTTAAATGAGATAATTGTATTTAATAGTATTTATAANTGTCAACCTGGTCTGTTCAATAAGTTTTCCATCAGACCACGTAAAAATAATTGTATATGTACAATTATTCACGGGCCACATTCGCTTAATACAAAGTCGTGGCTTTACTTACGTAAATATGTAATAAATTAAATATTGTATAATTTTATTACAAGTTTTATACTGGTCATATTTAGAAACCACGTTAAATGAGATAATTGTATTTAATAGTATTTATAAAAAAAAATAGCTGATAAAATATTTTTTCTGCTGCCCAGGCTGCCGTGTCTGGCGGGCCTACAGTTGAATCTTCCTGTAATGCAAACAATGTCTAAAGATATGTCATAATGTGTTCCTGATAACTAAACACATCTTCTCCTCTGGGTTATTATACATTCCTTTGCTGTGACATGCAACATCTCATTAATTTCTAGTTATGTATCCTCACATTCAGGCGCTCGTCTCCCCTCCCACCCTTAAACATGTTTAAGACACATGGAAGTGGAGGTTGATGACTGCGTGAGACGAGAACAAAATTTAATTAAATCTACGTGCTACAGTGAAAATTATACTAAAGTACTCCAGCATTCTTTTCACCACTCAATTTTTTTATCTTGCCTGTTAACATTTTAATAAAACGTTATGTATATTAATTAAACATATACCTTTACTCCGCATCTTATTGCAAGATTATTCATTGTGAGTAGCAGGGGTGGCAACTGGCAAGAAAAAACATGCCTACCAGCACACGTGTTTTTCCCGCCATCCAGTATCTGCATACCCCTCCTTATACTTACAGTTTACGTATTCGTACTTGCCTGTGTTGAATGTTCTTGTTGTACCTACTTTCCTTCTATTCCGTTCTAAGACTGCTTTCTACCAAAATGAATCTCCTCGTGTTATTTATAAGTACTTATGTCCCCATCCCAATTATTTTTACTTTTTTTTTGTTAAGTAACACAGCATTACGTAGGCATTCACACACACAATTCAGATTCAAGTAGTTTTCAAACAATTGTCGTTGCGTACTTTCACGTACAAACGCTACCTGCCTAATTTTAGAGAAAAATTCAATCGTGCTAGTAGTGACGTAGTTACAGTTTCGGGATGGAACATACTGTATACGTTACATCTCGCCCGTGTGTCGGTCGGATGTTAAAGACGTACTCACGTAAGAAAGTTGGCGCGCTAGTCCTGTCGACCACTACGTGCATCAAGTGTAAAGCCCGACTTCAATCCGCCGTGGTGTGCGATTATATTATTGATCACAGGCAACTGTACAACTAGCTTCATAAAAATATGCCGTGAAATATTTAACTAGAAATATTTCTTACAAGCATTAATTAAATGAACATTATATAGAAAAGGTGTTGGTCATTTATCCACCGTCTTGGAAGAATTTGGAGAGAAAAAAAGGTTTTATGTAATCTGTTTTCAGTGAAACATTGGCATATGGAGACGAGTGACCTACTTCTCGGTGTGTTGTTTACAGTGTTATTCGTAATATTACACACTCCTTGCCTAGAGTCACTACGAATTAGGCACACAAAACAAAGAACACATTATGTGGACGAGGAACAAAATACTGTAAAAAGTGATAAAACAAATAAGCACATATATCACATATACCTACCTGGGTGTCTTCGTCCTGTTAAAGTGGCGCCGTCCTCATTGTTTATGTGGTGTTCGTTCTCACTTGTTCCATATATGTGCTTATTTGTATATCACTTTTTATTGAATTTTGGTTCCTCGTCCACGTATTGTGTTTTTCGTTCCTTTGTTCCTCTTTTGTAGCCGCTCCAGGTAAGGTTAATTCTATTCAGGTTAAAAACAAAACGAGATTTATTATGGTTGAGCTTGGCATAGGGAACATTCCCGCCGCCACAACGTGCACTGGTGTTCCATAGAGGCCACTTTTAAGATGGCGGTAAATTGAAAAACTCTATGTATTTGTGTGTAAAAAATCGTGTTAGATTCGAATTGTAATATATACGAGCCCGTGCTAAAACTTAAGTATTAACTTTATTTCGTAACTATTATTCACGCCTTCCAATGGTGTCTACAAGAACAAACTGTAAAAATACAAATGTGTTTAGTCATTGAGCGTTTATAAACAAGCTTATTTCAAAGAGAAAACGTAACTAATTGAAGTGGGAAATAAATACCGCTGTTGTCAAAAGGAATTTTGCACTTTTCTCCTTTCCCTCAAGGAAACGGGGGGTCGCAGTGGTATAGTGGCCAGACTATTCACTTCCTACCTGAGCGAACCGGGTTCGATTCCCGGCGGGGTCACTCGCGGATTTTCACATGTGGGAATCTTGCTGGACGATGGCGCTGGTCGGCAGGTTTTCTCGGGGATCTCCCGCTTCCCCCACTCCAGCATCCCAGCGCGGCTCCATACTAATCTCGCTTCACCCTCATCTGCTCTCAAGATCATCCCAAATCTCTCCACTCCACTCTCCTTAAGGAAACTGTGCAAGAAAGTCCTAAAGATGCTATTTTAAACTATTTTCACAGCGTAGTTGACATATTTAAATAAAGCAATGATAAAAATTCAAAGTTTTGCTGAATCCAGGTGTACGACAGAATATTAAACAAAATATGGATATATTTACTAATTTTACACTCTTGTGCGAAGAAATAATTTTATTCTTATGTACACGTGCAAATTGTGTTGAAACCTAACGTTTTGTGAGATATTTTTGCAGAAAATCACCATTTAAAATCTGAGTTATATTTTTCCAAGGTGATGGGAATTATTTTAGACAATTCCTTATTTTGAACAGCGGGCTGTCCTGTACGTTAGCACGTGTGTGGCAAACCCAACTGTTATTTTCGCGAATGCTGTTCGCAGTTGCGGATCTATGCAAACATTAAGGAGGGGCTATTTTAGGGATGTGAGGTTGTGCCTTACTATCAAACCACTTGTTTNCGCGGATCTATGCAAACATTAAGGAGGGGCTATTTTAGGGATGTGAGGTTGTGCCTTACTATCAAACCACTTGTTTCCTCCTCTTGTATCAACAACTGACTATACGTCTACAAGAATATTTTTGACGCAGACGGTACTCCTTTGTTGGTTGTACGCTGCAGCCAGGTGTAGAAGATAAGTGTTGCGGTTAGCCTACCCTGCGAGGCGCGAGGTAAAGAGAAGGCAACACGCTAATCACGTCACGCTAGCTAGCACCTGTAAGTTTTGCTCGGGGCGCTTGACGAGACTGCTAAAAATTGAGCACTTCTAATTCTAGTTGCACTTGATCCTGTGAAGACTGTCTCTAAATTATTTCTNACGAGACTGCTAAAAATTGAGCACTTCTAATTCTAGTTGCACTTGATCCTGTGAAGACTGTCTCTAAATTATTTCTATGGCAGACTGTACTTCAATCACGCGTACCCCAGCGTTCCTTTCACGAGTGGATGACGGTTGTTTTGGAACATTCTGGATGATTGCTCAGCCAGTAACAAACGGGAAGAAATGAAGCGACTGTATCGCGTGCAACCACATTGAATACAAACAAAGCCATGGCAACAGCCAATGAATGAACAACAATTACCCGAGTATGCAGAATGTACGGAAACTCAGTGACCAAACTCCAGACATAGTTTCTTTGGGCTAGTAGTAATAATAAAACTCTATACACTTATATCCGGAAACGTATTTTTATATCAAATAATTGTGTTAAAAGTAGCTACGTACAACGCCTGGAGAAGAAGGCGGTGCGANCCGGAAACGTATTTTTATATCAAATAATTGTGTTAAAAGTAGCTACGTACAACGCCTGGAGAAGAAGGCGGTGCGATCATGCGACCTATCCTGCACGCTTGATAGCACCGCCTTCTTCTCCAGGCATTGTACGCCGCAACTTTGAACACAATTATTTTATACTAAAAGACTTTTCCGGATATAAGTGTATAGCGCTTTTGTGTTACTATTGGTACAAAGAAACCCAGTCTGGAGTTTGGGCACTGAGTTTACGAACATACCGTATAAAGTCCTTACAAGTCTCGGCTGCAGCCAAATTAATTCCCTATTTCAGACAATATAGCCAGTAGGGGCCACAATGGGTTGGTATCTGAACCACGATATCAGGACAGGCCTGGACTCACGTATTATCCTGGTGTGCACCAGTTCACCCACAAACTGACCATACACAACATGTCTAAACAGTATGGTTTTAAACAGTGAATGTCTATTATCACATCAGAAATGGTAAAAAAAAANCCATACACAACATGTCTAAACAGTATGGTTTTAAACAGTGAATGTCTATTATCACATCAGAAATGGTAAAAAAAAACCTTGTCCATAGATATGTTAGTCATCAGGAACAAAATAAAACTCGCAATAGTAGTAAATATGTAGCNAAAAAAAAAACCTTGTCCATAGATATGTTAGTCATCAGGAACAAAATAAAACTCGCAATAGTAGTAAATATGTAGCTATTTTCTTTTTGCATTATTATGTGGTTGCGTTGGAACATCTGTCAGATGGTAAAATATATGCTATGTGCATGTACATAATTATTCAGGAAAGATGTTCACCACAAATATCTTTCGAACCGCTGAAGGCATCGAAATTTTGACATAAATGGCACTGCGGTGATCATAAAACTCTGTCTATGTCTGTTCCGAGATGTAGTTAAGTACTGAGATGTTGATATCAACTTTAGGTTTTTTAATGGGAATATAGACAAGTACTTTTTGAGACATACGTGGGTGTTCATAGGTGTATGCATTTATCTATAGTCGTGACTTATACCTCAGTTTCTCCCACTGAGTGTGTGCAGCGAGGCACGTGCAAGAACTCTCCACTATGCATCTCCCAGCGGATGACGCGAGCTATTGTTCAAATTAAAGTTTTTGGTGAACTACGCGTCTCACTAAACACGGAGACGTCCGACACTTCCTCCGGTTCGGTTTTAAAGCAATTGCGATACATTCGAGTTACGCTAGATTCTTATGAAGTTCTGGATCTGTCAAAAAAAAACTAAATGTAAACAAAATACAATGTGACAGATGATCTTGACAGGTTCTGTGAGCAAATAATGGGTCGGTATTGGAGACAGGTGTATTAAACCAAAACTAGTCCCGCATATCCTCAGCCTATCGGTAGATACCTATCATTTCGCTTCATAAAACGGCACCATGCTAGATTTCACTATAATTTACACACTGATGCAGATATAGGTTTCTCATTGGCCTCTGCCACAGTCTCTCGTTCAACAAATGAAGCCTCCAGGTGTAATAAATGATTACTATTGGTGCAGAGAACTACAGGGCGTGTCGGACAAGCTGAGGTCCAATTACACACATCTATAGGCTGTTCACTGTAAAGTGAGCACTTTTGAAAGTCCTCTTATTAAAAATAATAGTCAAACAATATTTTTTATTTAAGTAGTGGATGTAAACTTCCGAGTGTGGTGGAATATACACACTGTATTTATTACTTAAATTGCAATATTTATTTATAAAGGTGGTTAAATGTTTAGAAATTGCTGAAAGGAAAAAAAGTTGGATCTCACTCTACCGTGAACAGCATATAGCTATCGTGTACTTTTGTTACGCGTAGTCATTCCGAAAATTGTAGTGCGAAATGATAAAGTCCCTGCGTATCATTGGTTCTCCCTCCATGGTGTATTGTAGAAGTTTATAGGTCACTAAAAGCATCGCCCTGCCATTAAACTAAAAAAAAAATATATATATATTTTGTGATTGGCTGTTATCGTTCTTCTTAATCATCACTTAATCGACTGATCTTCACGCAGCTGTAAGCAGATCGACTGACGTCATGTTTTAAAACGAGCATAGACAACGTGTAGCACGTACTACAGGACAACAACTAACAATTTACCAGAGGGAATCCATGTGACTTGGCCGCTACGAGGCATCAGTTTACTACAGCGCTTCAAACATAGAATGTGCCATTAACTACTTATTTAATCAGCAAGACACTTTTCCCTCATTTGAGTTCTTCTACACACTCTATTCGTCGAACAAAGAACAATTATTTTCCGAGAGCTGTTAATTTCTGTTTCATTTTACAATGACATTTCCGGCAAGTTCGAGTCTCACCTCTGGTTTTGAGGTTACGCACAATCTTGAGTTACACTCACACTACACATCATTTTGCATTTCACTTCCAATTGGCAAATGATCCTTTGTGTTTTATTCGCCAAAATATAATTGTGCTGTTATTTTTTTATATTTATAAACACTTATGTCTTTATTTCTTTCTTATGTTGTCAAGGGGTTCTGGTATTATCGTTTGTTTCACTTTAGTTCACGACCAGTCCATTGTTTTACACTACTTTCATGTACGGCCTAAGGGAGATTGGTTTTTGAAGGCTGGTATGTTGTGAAGTTGTCTGTTTGTATTTATATGTCATTACAATTGTGTCNTAAGGGAGATTGGTTTTTGAAGGCTGGTATGTTGTGAAGTTGTCTGTTTGTATTTATATGTCATTACAATTGTGTCATTATTCCATACATTAAAACATTATAAATCAGATAAATAAACAGTAAGCCACTTACACCAACGCAACAAGAGCATGTAATCGATAATTACAAAGGGTTACGAATAGTTTACCTGCAACTTCACTGCAAAGTGTGCAGCGGAGGTGCAGAGATCGGCGCACACACTCAAAGACGCCAAGTTTTGTGCAAAGTATTGCCAGTTGTTTTTATACGCCAAGCAGTATTTTACTTTAAAACGAGTAATGTTTTCAACTACCAACCTGTGTATATATCACATTAACTATTCACCGTGTCGCCATTTTCCTCAGCCACCCACAAAGCACACATACATCCAATGCATATCTGACAGATGTCACTCTCAGACATTCAGGATATCCAAGGGCATACAAGGATAGTAAAGTTACACTCACAAGACCATACAAAAATATTCAAATGTCCGCCCAACATCCAAAATGTGATATGGATATTGTGGATGTCCTATATACACATCGTTAGATGTCGTTACGTACCTTACGTAATGGCCATTGGTGGTTTTGTAATATCCAGTGGATATCCGGTAAGTGGTACACACCGGTATCTACTACTGGATATCCACATTATATATATTCGAGATTCACTGTAGGACTTAGATGATTTTGAGATATTGTGGATCTAATTAGGATATCCGGTCGATACCCCGTGCTATGTGAGCAATAGTCTAACCACACGAAGTCTTATTTTTGATTAAGTTGAACATTTACTCGTATTTTAATTATAAATTAAAATTTATCATTTATAAGCGTTATAAATAAAAACGGAAAGAAAATAAGTGAGTAGGTAATGCCTAGTAAGAAATAGTTCATATGCAAAACATTATCAGGTGTTGATTCGTGCGATGATCTCTTCACTAAATGTTATTGGAGTCTCACACGTTGTATTCTTCAAAGAACCCCATACGACATAGTCTGAGGGACTGAGGTCTGGTGACCGTGGTGGTAACGGAAAAGCCCCCCCCCTTTTTNGTACATTGATTTGTATATGTGTCGTCCATATATATATATATATATAGCTCCATACTGTAGCAGCCACACTCTAAGAAATTATCCGCAAACTTACCATATCAGTGTAAATGTGTGGTGAGAAAGTGCGGGGGCTAAATTGTTCGTCCACACATACATGGTAGATTTCCTACAGTCTGAAATGTTGTATTAGTTACATGCTATGTATTTATTGCAAACTTCTATTATAGTCTACACATTTTTTTCTAGAATATTTGTAGAGTGTACATTAAGCATACAAGTCGAACAATTTAAAGAGGATGTCCACCGTAAACTGGGCACTTTTGAAAGCCCTGCTAATGATCTACTTGTATTCATACTGTGTATTCTTACACCATAATGTAAATTAACATTATCATGTACATGATCACTTTATTCATGCGTCGGCCTAGTGTAACAGTGAAATTATTAAAAAATATTTAATGCTTTATAGATGTGCTGATTCTTAAACATTTATACATTAAAAATTACAGAAAGCAAAATAAATAATTTAAGTATTAACAAATGCTTGCCTAATTCTTATAATTTAACGTTTAAACGTGGAACTATTTTCTCTGCGTTGTTACCAACTTTACTGGGCTTTTGCCAGTCAGTGTGCTCGTTAAAATATATGCAGGTAAGGAGCAGGGGCATTTTTCAAAGGCTGATTTCAGTACTCGGTTAATAGTGAACAGTCGATATTAATATGCAAATTCATACTCTAACGTGTATAAAACAAGAAACACCACAGTCTTTTCACAGTTATTTCCAACTTTTATGAAACCCTGCTAAAGTTATACTTCTAGGATATTCCTCCAGTTCATGCAAATAAAGCTTAAATAAGTCTAGAAAACTACACCAAAGGGACAACGCATCACAATCGTGCACACTCAGTGTAATAATATTTTGAATAAGAACTATTTATTTTTAGGTATTGCAAATACACCTATTTTCTCCCTGTTTTTATTAGTATTAATTACAAAAAAATGCGATTTGTAAAAAAAAAAAAAAAAAAAAAAGTAAAAATTCATTTTAACTAAAATTAAGGTACTTTTATTTTAACAGAAGTATAAAATGTACGTGTTGCATGGCATATTTTGGAAACAATTAAGCACGTCATACATGGAGTAATTTTTCAAAGGTTAGATTCACAAAACGTGAATAAAGCGCGAATAGATTATAACTTCAGAGACCGTATATTTAAACATTACACTTGTAATACAGCGTTAACTCTCAAGAAGTATTTTTAATAATTCAGAAAGCAACTTAATTGGGATCCTACATGCCAGAGTGTACAAGTAGTTACGAGACCATTATTGTTTTCAATGGAGTGTTTCAAAAGTGCCTGTTTTACAGAGGACATACTTGACCTGACTTCGACGCCCACGGCGGCCATTACCATGCATTTCCTCTTGTGAACTGTTCACTTCGTTTTCCTACATCACGTACTGCGCGTTGTCTGTGTTCGTGTAACAACCTGTATATGTGCACCGCCACTACTGTGGTCGCCTTGTCAGTGCGTGTCATTGTTATGATTGACAATAGTTCCGTGGGAGTAATGACAGTAAGCAGCACATTCAGTTTATGCTAAAGTAGATGGTTATCAACAAGGACGTAGATGTCACAGGTACCTATGGAGCGCAGCACTACTCCACACCTCACGAACGACATCTCCATCCCTTTCCTCGTTACAAATATACAAATGCGTTCCAAGGCGTCGGAAAGAAGGGAGAGGGGTAAAGGTGGTATTTGCCCCCCCCCCCATTCTCGCTATATGGGAGCCAAACACTTCACTCAGTATATCTGACTGTGCATTTCCATAATTTACGTATGTCATCAAGTTGGAGCTCGCTCAATAATGTTATACGGTATTTTTTTACTGGTGTAAGTTTGTTGGGTAAAATATTTGAGTAGGAAGCAACATGTGTGTGTAAACACTAGCACATTAAAAAAAAATCTTAATTTTTGGGAAAGGACTTTTTACTCAGCACAACAGGTGCCAGTTTCTCTACATGACTTCCCCCCCCACCCCGGATATATAACCTGAGGAAGGCACCGAAGTACCTGAATGTGTTATGTAATTTCCTTGTGCACAGTAACGATTACTACACATACGTATATACGTGTGTAGCATAGTGACACTGTTATCGTAACAGAGACACCATCTCTTAGCTTCATAACAATTATATTTTGTACGTATTATACGTGTTTATATTTTTATGTGGTATGACTATACCATGACAAATCCTAGCCTTAGAGTCAGGTATGTGTATATATATTGGATGATAATAAAAATAAATAAAATAATTCAACCCGACGGGGATTTCACGGGGCCACTGAAGCTTTTCCGAAATTATATAAGAATATGATTCACTTGATTTTCTGGAAAATTAAACAACACTTTTCGCATAGTGAATTATCAGTAGCTGCAGAATGTACCGTTACTTAGATAAGATAAAACAATCACTACAGGTGATGTACTTGTTGCACTGAAGAAACAATCCACACTCTACCTAGCATGCGAATTCTTAAGAAGACTGACTGCTGTTATATGTAGCAAAACTTCATAATTATTTCATATACAGACATATATATTAAAAATATATTTGTATATAAGTTTTACTGATACGTGGCTAATCTTAACTTGTTTTACTGTATATAGCAAACTTCAAACCATCTTTGAGACTTAAGAAAAAATCTCAACTACTCCAGGCATGTCAGATAGGAATAAATAAATAAATTACAACATTTTTAATATTGTATTTTAAAGCATATAACTTTACAAAAATGTTTAATTATACATTACTGTCTACTCATATAGCCGCTGTACGGTGCTACAGGTAATCCAACACGCTACTCCAAAAGCCGCAGATACATCACAGGCAAAATACTCCGAAATTTCGTGGTTTTTCGTTTTTTTCCCCCTGTAATTGGGAAGAAATATTTAAACCACGCTTATTTCGGAAAAAGTAAAGAAAATGCCTAAAAAATGTATAGAATAATGTAGGAAAAATCTGCGTAACGTAAAATATTAGAATTACATGTGATGTATTGTATGTGACCAATTTGGTTAAGTATTTAACATTCGTAATTCCCGAAAGGGAACCAAACGTAACGATGTGTAGTCGTATATGATATAGTTCCCGGCTCCTTCGCCATTTTTACTGAACTTGTAGCTTTCCTATGTTAATACATGTCCTATCGAATGTCTGTAGGCATTATCAACTTGTCACATACGTACAATTTGGTTATTCTAATTGCATATTTGATGTCAATTCTCTCGATACTTTATTTATACAACATTTTAATACATTTGGGTATTCTATAGTTTTTTAATGTTAGTCCTTTAGGTCGCTGTCTTAAGATTGTGCGGGGCTGGAATTATGGTAACCACTTTTGCAACTGCAATCACGACTAAAACACCACAATGAACGTCTGAGCTCCCTTAGTATAACTTTTAACGTACATATTTGCACTATAAAACTAATTTTCATCAAGAAAACAATAACAGTAAATATAGATTTTTTTGTCTCATGAATTATTTGGGGTAAGAAAACTCGTCTCAAATGTTTTCACCATATTTCGACTTTATCTTGTCTCCCTTGGTAAAAGTATAAAAAAGTCACATTCAACACATTTAGAATTAAAAGGACCAATTTCTAAATATCATATATTCACAGTTTTATAGCGCGCAGGTTTATTACAATATACTCCAACAAAACCCACAGCCCACCTTGTCAACACCACCTTTCCTATATGCTAGTCTCCTTCGAATAGTTTTAATTAAACAATAAGCCAGGGGATATACTAGTAACGAAAAAAAATGTAAAATTTTATGTTTTTGAAGTCAACAAATACTCGCAGCTGTTAAAGACTCATGATGAGCCTGCAAGTAAACACACCGGCGGTAGACTATCTCGGAGCTTGCCACTCCCAAGCCGAGTGCTCTACAAGAGAGCATAGTGTAGTTATTTCTAAATTGTCCACTGAAGACAGTTCTTTGTATTATCTAAATTACAGTATACTCTGGGTCATTTCCGGTGTAATGCGTCAAATAGTGATGTCCCGAAACTAGATGAAGCATTCGAGCATTCCTAGCATTCTCAGAAGTCAGAAGTAGCAGATCTTCAGTAGCTTCCGTCCTATCGTATATTCACATCGGAAACTGAAAAACGAAGAGTAATAGGAAAGGAAGAGATACCAAAAACATAGATTCTGAAAGGAAATACATCAGGAACCACGCCGTATTCTTTGTTTATCAAGAACTGCCATTACAAACTTAAATTGATGTTTACATACACATTAAAACAACACGGAGACAAAAATATTTACGCTATTGAGATTTATGCACTAGTGTAACACAGTTTTATAACACATACACCGCATGGAACTTATTTTAGGCATTCTGAACATCTTCCATTAAAAACTCACAAGAATGAAAACTCGAGAGATGGTATATAAACCATTTTTTTGGCACCGCCTTTGCGCTGAAATGCCCAGCCTTGTGGCTTAAGAAGTGGGCTTTACCTACGCCATCCTATACTTAAAAATCCACATCTATTTAATTATTATAATGTTTCTCAAGAGCCTAGTGATAGATATTTTATTTTACAACCAATTATTTACAAAGAAGATGTTTCATGTTTCTTGGATATACGTAGTTTTAACAAACAGAGTGTGATAACAACGCATTCGATGAATGGCTAAAGAAAAGTGCCAATACAAAAACATTTCTACAACTATATGTATCATAGTTTAGCCAACAACATTACTTAAGAAAATGCAAACTTGTGTATAGCCACGTCTAGTTCTCTTGGAACGATAGTGTGAAAATCACGAAGAGTTATTCTTAAATTCCTTACAAATAACAAGGCGAGTTATATACCAGCTTGACCTCCCATTGAATGTGAGATCTTTTATTTATACAAAACGCGTATATGACACTGTCTCTGTTTAAATTAGCAGGAGGGCCAAGCATCGCAAACAGCATCTGCCTCAGGATCCAGCGAATCTCGTCAGATTTCGCTGAGCAAAAAAGAAAAAGAAAAGGAATTTGGGAAAATTTGCAGCTTCCACTAGAACCTTAAACCCAGCCTTACTGTATCAAAGAGAAACAAATATATCCAAGCATACTCTCTCCTGACGGAAACTATCTGCTTATGCGTTAGTGTATCGAGGTTTCGTTTGCTAACATAGCACTGCATACCCGTACGAACGACTGCACCTAATTTCTGAAATTTGGCCAAAAATTGTTGTCTTCTAAGAAAAGCGGTTCTATTTTAACTTATACCTCCTTCCCTGTAAAAAAAACGGAGTTTTAATAGTGTTCAAAAAATCATTTATGCAAGGATCGTGTTGTCCTTGCTATTCTTGATTCCAATTAACGCCATCGTTATTTAAAATGGTGACGTCTCAGCGTTTACGATTCTTATCTGTTGTTTTATTTTCTTGCATATTAACAAACGACTATCGAAAACGTTGCAAGATTCTTATCCCAGATGATTTCGCGATTTCCTCAACTTTTGCAACATTTTCCTCAATACACGTACTAGTCGAACGTCTTAAACTTTGAGCAAAATAAGTGACAACTTTCTTTTCATACCAAATGCAAAAGTTATTCGTTGTAATACACATTAACCATATAGTCAGACTTTCAGTTGGTTGTATAATTGATTTTGACAAATACCAAATACATCATATTCCAAGAAAAGATACATCCGATAAGCATTCGAAATATTAAAACTTCTTCACAACACGAACAGGAAGAACGGCTATAAATTAAGCAAAATCTGGGCTCGCCTCTTGGGGAAAAAAAAAAAAAAAAAAAAAAAAAAAAAAACATCTTGTTTGTTGTATTATGGCTGGCCAAACACGCCAGCCCATCAGGAGCGACGATCGCCGAGTGGCCACTGCTTCAATCAAACAGAAAGCACATCGCACTGAGAGCAGCTGATTGGCCAGTAACATCGGCCAATCAGGAAGCACCACATTCCCAGCCCAGGGAATAAAAAGACGAAACGGTCCGAGTCTACTTCGAAGAGATTGGCAGTGTCGTAGATAACATTGGAAATAACAGTTTTATATGCGGCATCACTAGACGATATCAAAAAGAGCTGAATTATCAGCGATTAAGTAAAGACACGTAGTACGATAAACTTCTAAAAGATAAAGAGAAGATAAAACATCTGCAAAACACTTGGAGTGTCCATACCTATTTACACATATCTCTGCAGACGTTATGTTAGAAATGTTACTGAAATAATCAAAACCTACCAGGTAATTCAGTCACGAACATTCTGTTCCTCCCTTCTCCCCCTCTATTGTACCTAGCTATCTAATCTAATTTTAAACAACAGTTCTCGCCACATCATTAGAGGAGGAGGAAAATAATGTGCGACGAGCAAATTAGTTTGTTCCCATATTTGCTGATTTGCATCTGCCATCTTGTTTTCATTCAGATATCGTTTTTCCGGGATAGTACAGCGTTTTCAAGAGAAATTGTTTGAAAATCCCAAACATGTACGTTCTAGAATTCGAGGAAAAACTCAAAGCTTTTTTAAACTTTGCTAATGAACATAAAATTGTAGAAAATTAATCTCTCTTGCTTCCTCGATATAGCCATCTTATATGTGCTCAAAAATGACTCATTAAAACCCTCAGTCCTCCTACTGCTCTTGAAAAGTATTTCAGAAATCCTCAAAAACATGGGCATTATCGATTTTTGAGAATCGTGAAAGAATTTTGGGATCAAGTGGACTATCAGTACAATTGTGTGGATGTCATTGGTATGTTCCTGCTAAATCGTTCCAATTGTTTGACAGACGTCTTAGATTTGATAAATGTCTGATGCCATCGTGACATCATGACCACCATATCGGACTGGGTGCTATGTTCTTGCTCTCTCACTTCACTTATGATGCCGCAATATTGGATTGTTATTTTTTTCCTTGCTGTATAATTCCCCATTCTCATCCTCCATATAGTCTGTTCGGGGTAAACTGAGCACATTTGAAAGCACTTGTATGCACATTGTGTATTCTTACATAATATTATAAAAAACAAACATTCCCATTGGTTCGATCACTTTATTCATGCGTCAGTCAAGTTAAACTGTGAAGTTATTAGAAAAGTAAATTTTTTACAAATCTGGAAATTTCAGGGCCGCGGTGGTGTAGTGGTTAGACTACTCACCTCCAACCCAAACGAACCGGGTTTGATTACCAGCGGGGTCACTCCCGTATTTTCGCACGTGGAAATCGTGGCGGACGATGCTCCTGGCCGTTTATCCCACCCTTTACTTCGGCACTGCTCCACTCTCACCTCACTTCACCCTCATCGGCAGTCAAGACCTCGCTGTTAACAGCCGCCCACATCTCCCCACTTGCTTAATTACAACAGCCGCCCACATCTCCCCACTCGCTCACTCACAACAGCCGCCCACATCTCACCACTCGCTCACTCACAACAGCCGCCAACATCTCTCCACTAGCTCACTTACAACAGCCGCTCACATCTCTCCATTCGTTCACTCACAACAGCCATCCACATCTCTGCACTAGCTCACTCACAACAGCCGCCCACATGAGTGGTGAGCGAGTGAGCGAGTGAGTGTTGTCGGCGGGTGTAGTCTCCACTAGCTCACTCACAACAGCCGCCCACATCTCTCCATTCGTTCACTCACAACAGCCGCCCACATCTTTCCACTAGCTCACTCACAACAGCTGCCCACATCTCTGCACTCGTTCACTCACAACAGCCGTCCACATCTCTCCACTCACTCACAACAGCCACAAACATCTCTGCACTCTCACACTCACAACAGCCGCCCATATCTCTGCACTCGCTCACCCACAACAGCCACCCACATCTCTCCACTCGCTCACTCAAAACCGCCGCCCACATATCTCCACTACCTCTCTCACAACAGCCGCCCACATCTCTCCACTCGCTTACTCGCAACAGCCACTGACACATCTGCACTCGCTCACTCACAACAGCCGCTAACATCTCTCCACTCGCTCACTCACAACAGCCGCCCACATCTCACCACTCGCTCACTCGCTCACGCACAACAGCCGCCCACATCTGTCCACTAGCTCACTCACAACAGCCGCCCACATCTCTCCATTCGTTCACTCACAACAGCCGCCCACATCTTTCCACTAGCTCACTCACAACAGCTGCCCACATCTCTGCACTCGTTCACTCACAACAGCCGTCCACATCTCTCCACNTTCCACTAGCTCACTCACAACAGCTGCCCACATCTCTGCACTCGTTCACTCACAACAGCCGTCCACATCTCTCCACTCACTCACAACAGCCACAAACATCTCTGCACTCTCACACTCACAACAGCCGCCCATATCTCTGCACTCGCTCACCCACAACAGCCACCCACATCTCTCCACTCGCTCACTCAAAACCGCCGCCCACATATCTCCACTACCTCTCTCACAACAGCCGCCCACATCTCTCCACTCGCTTACTCGCAACAGCCACTGACACATCTGCACTCGCTCACTCACAACAGCCGCTAACATCTCTCCACTCGCTCACTCACAACAGCCGCCCACATCTCACCACTCGCTCACTCGCTCACGCACAACAGCCGCCCACATCTGTCCACTAGCTCACTCACAACAGCCGCCCACATCTCTCCTCTCACTCATTCACAACAGCAACCCACATCTATGCACTCGCTCACTCGCAACAGCCGCCCACATCTCTGCACTCGCTCACTCGCAACAGCCGCCCACATCTCTGCACTCGCTCACTCGCAACAGCCGCCCACATCTCTGCACTCGCTCACTCGCAACAGCCGCCCACATCTCTCCACTCGCTCACTCACAACAGCCACCCACATCTCTCCACTTGCTCACTCACTCGTAAGTGCTCAAGTAACCGTGAACCACATATAATTGAGCTAACAAATTGCTTCTACTTTTATCATTCCTGTTGCATGCCCGCCATCTCTGATTTCATAAAACGTTTTTACTGACTCATTAATTTTGATGGTCGTTATACTGAATTTCATTAAATATTCCTACATGTATATGCTGCTTGTACGAACGCCATATTTTATTTGATAAAATGCTCCTTTATTCTGGTTTAACGACCTCTATCTCAAATTTAGCAAAATCTCTTTCTCCTTCATTTCACATGTACGACCACTAGATCCGCTTTCGCAAACTGCTCTTTCGTTCTTTTTCTGTGGCCATAGTGGATTTCGTTAAATGCCAATTGTTTATCCCCATATTTGAGACTATGACATCTTCGTTAGATTTTTAAGTACAACTTTAAAAAAATTGTTGGGGTATTATGGCTTAAAGTTTCCCTGACAGCGGTAGCAGCGACTCAGAAAATCAAGAACTAGGAAGGAAGTGATGTCTTCGCATTCCCTTGGAGTGATTTCGGGATATCACGGAAATCGAAACCAGGGTGGCTGGACTGGTAATCGAATTGAATTGGGATTTCCCCAGATGCTATCGTGTGCGTTGCCACTGGGCCACTCTGCTTGCTAGGCCTATGTATAACTGATACTGCTGTAACTTCTGTTTGTACGTTGGATGATCCCCTTTTATAAGGATAAAAAGTTGTCTCAAGTTCTGGGAGAATCAGTTCGTGAATAATTGTGGGCTATTTATGAGCAAGCAATATTTGCAGCATGTCGTTCAGTATTAATCAGAAGACGAGCCTTTCCCAGAGGCCTTTGTTTCACCTGACGTCATTAATATTGTCACCTCAGTGACGGAAGAACGTCAGAATGAGAAATTTATACATACTTCCTGGGATTAGTAGACAACTTTCAGAGATGCTCTATGTCATTTGGAAAAAATTTTCCCCCAAAATTGGTATTTAATTATAAAAACATCAGAAAAACATTTACATCATAAACATATGACAAATCAGTATTTAGTTGCATGACATTACGTCCAAAGCAAAAATTGAAACTTTAGATTGACATGCTAAGAAATCTCATCATTGTATTTTTAGTTACCTGTAGGTTAGAAAGCACTTTATTTTAAAATTATAATTTAATGATTTCTTGTAAATATGTAAAACATTTGTTATTTTAGTCTTATTTTGATTGTGTTGACTAAACCTTTGGAATGAAAGCGAAAATTCCATATCATTATTTAGATTATTACCATCATACTTCACACACACTGTTGCACAATGAAAAACATAAATAAATAATAATGAAAAATCAAATTCATTAACACATAAAATAAAAAGTTTGAGTAGTTTCTGTTATTATATTAGGTGTATTAGGTAACATGGAACAATTTAAGTTATTTAAATGAAATTTTACAAGTTTGTCAAAACAAAAAATTGATATTTCCCAGGACGGTTAAGACTGGTTTTATTGGTGTGTTTACTGAGATGGACAGTATAAGTAGTCAGTCCTTGACGCAGTACAAATAAAATTGAATAGAAAAGTAAAAGGGAAATACACTATAACTTCCGTACAAGTATTATTATTATGGAGCAACTGGATATTACAGCCCTCCGCATCCCTCTGAAATTCTCACCTTGAAGATTTTTAGCGTTTACTTCCAGAAGTCATGAAAGGACTATTATATCTTCTCAGGGGCTGTTTTAGTAAATTAAATATGGTGGCTTAGCAACTTGAATAAAGAAGCAAAAAAAAAAAAAATGATTTTCTCTAATATTTAGGAACTTAAAAAAATTATGGAAGTATTTAAAGTGTAAATTCTGTGGCGAACCTGAATCAAGAAGGCGAATTCAATAAGGTGAAAGTTCAAGGCCATAAGTAAAGATCTCGGCTCCTATCCTCGGACCAGCATTTTCCACATACTTGCTATGAGAGATAGTGAACAGTAAAATTACATCTGCCTTTATATAATATTTATAACTAATAGTCTATAACCGCTAATATTTTTAATTTGATAAAAACATTGTGTTGTAAATGATTTGTTTACCTTAAAGTTTACGAAGGAATATTTGTTATACTGTATTCACGGTAACTTTAAGATTTTCTGAAGCCCTGCTAAAGATCTACTTTCAGGGATCTGATTATGTATCCTTCCGCAGTATCTAAAACAAAACATTGCCACGTGACACCTGTCAAATGTAAACAAAAACAGTGCCATGTGGGAACTGTCAAATATTTTGTAAACAAACAGTGCCATGTGGTAACTGTCAAATATTTTATTAACAGTGTCCATGTGGGAACTACCAAAATTTATTTTTGAAGAGAAATAATGCCATGTAATCTTAACTGTCATATACTTTAATAAAATTCTCCAAATGTCAAAAAAATGCTTATCAATTTAGCAAAATATTGTAATACATACAAAAAGGTAGATTGAAGTATATATCGGAACGGTTAATTATATAATTTAATTAAATCTTACTTATTGTTTTAAGATTTATTTACATATTTGGTGTAAGGAAAAAGTTAAATTTTCATAATCACACTGCAATTGTCACCCGACTTCCTGGAAAACCAAATATTGTCTTACAAATTCAAATTATATAATCTATAATGGTATAATAACATTCATATTTACAAATATCTACTCTTTATTCGACTTTACGTGAGAAGCAAAGCATAAGTATCACGTATGTAGAATATTTCATAACTGTGCCTTTTTCGATGAGGAAAATGCATGTCCAAGGGCAGCTGTACGGTACTACGCGATCCTTACACCTCGGTTCATTAAAACATTGTCAGAAGCAGTAGACCTAGTTTGTGCTTCAACCACTGATTGGATTATAAAGTGAAGAGAGACAAAATATTTTTGTTTGTACGCCGTGTAAACGAAATATTATTTTATTTTCCTGCCTTTTCTTATAAAATTAATCGCGTTATTATAGAAGTCTAACTTTTGGCGGAATCCCTCCCGGATTTTTGTACGTGGTAATCGTGCCGGGTCGGCGGGTTTTCTCGGGAATCTCCCTTTTCCCCCGTCTATGCATTCCAGCACTGCTCCATACTCACCTCGCTTCACCCTCATCGGCTGCCAAGACCTCGATGTCAAGAGCCGCTCCACCGCACTCTCCACTCGTGAGTTGCCATTCGTCTTCGAGACTGTCGTATCCTCTTTGCAAACTAGTTGCCAACATTTTTCTTGTAACTCTACAACTCAAACATTGTTCTTTACAACACGTTGTTTCATGAAGCATACAAGACTTTATGTAGCCCCATGTTTATAACGAACTCCAAATCTATAGGATATGCTTGTTAAAATTCAACGTTTCCTAAAATGTGCTCTAGTCCTTTTGTGGTGTTTCAAAAATAATCTTGGCAATTAGCTTCCAAAAAATTCTATGTAAAAATACAAAAATTTCTACAATGCACAGTTACAGAGAAAAAAATGTTTCTTTTCAACGCCTAAAATGGTTGTCTCTGACTGAAAGAATGAATAGCGTCGCAGTCGTACAGTCAACAGCCCCGGAGCACTTTGACTTTTAGGCGAAATCTAATAACGAAATGAATATACTGCAACACTTTTGTCTAACATAAATATCGATTGTTAATGTTTAAATGTTATAATTAGTTTTAATAATCGAGCAACTGAACTGAGCAACAAAGAAACAATGTGAGCTTGACCGTGTAAGCAGTCACGCGTCGTAACAGCCTACAAAGCTGGGATGGGGCTCGGCTGCAGTGTTGCCAACTGCAACAAGATAGGTAGGTCTGAGTTTACACTCTATTGCTAACGATGCCATTGTTTTATTTTGTCGTTTGAATGTTTTAATTTATAAATTCACCCTGGTCGTCTATAATATAACGTGTTCTCTTTTCTAAACAAAGCGTGCTCTACTTCACAAATCGCCGGTCGTTGTGGTTCTGTTTTCGTAAGTTCAGTTAAGAAGCAATTATTCCTAACTGGAAATACAAGATGCCGGGGCGAAACGTAAAACAATTCTCAGATAGCGGTGCCAGGACGCGTTACACGCCCCACCACACCCTTGGGATGCCATTACGGTGTTGCCAGTTTTTGAACTGCAGAGTGTTTCAGCAATCGACATTGAAATTATTTTTTTGAAAAGTTGTATTATATTACTCAGATGAATGAATGACTGTAATATCAAAGGAGTATCTTTATTTCGTAATCGTGTGGAATAAATAGGAATTAATTATTGATGACATCCTAAGAATGGCTACAGAGGCGATAGTAGCACAAGAAGTATAACGACAATCATCTCTAAAGTATTATTAAATTATGTCACACACCCTTAAAAAAGTCACAATTAATGACAAACGTAAGTTATATATATATATATATATATATATATATATATATATATATACATACATATATATGGCGCCAAACTCTCACCCTGTGTCGTACAATGTCAAATTTTAGCCTTCAAATATATTTGACAATAAAATTTGAAGATGAAATACGATCATCAAATTTTTATATTCAACAAATTGGATAAAATAATCTTGAATGTGTTTGGAAATGTCTCACACTTTCAAGTTTTTTTTTGCTCAAAGGATCTAGTCTGATGTTTTATTTTAAAATTATTCTCAAAGTGAGATACTGCTGTTGTATTTCCGTGAAATCCACTACACGAAGAAATTTAACGAATGTTGTGATTTATTTTCACTTCTTTATCAGATTTAACTTTTATTTATCAATATCTATTTTCTGAAAATTGAAATTTAGATAGAGCCTTTGAGTTCTTAATAGTATTATACATTAATAACTTCAAATAGCATTCATGCTCAAAGAGCTTCTGCATAAATTAGTTATCTTTATAACCTTATTTAGTTTCCAGCAATTGTTCGCCATTTTAAAGTTTTGTGATGTTGGAAACAGCCATTTTTTTTGTCACACACAACCGTAAAAAATCAAATAAATTATATAACATGTCCAACTTTCAAAATGTTTGGTGGAAACTAGAGCCATCCAACTTTTCCAGACAAACATGGCGGAGATAATGAGTTTTTGGTGACGTCAGGACCTTCCAATTTTATTTGACCAACTTTATTTTAATCAGTTTGACGTAAACATTCGATAACGCGACAGAACCTTGAAGGCGTTAGCCACGGAAAAATATTTGTTATTTGATATTAGTACCGCATACTGTTCAATTTTTACATATTATCGGCAATTAGTTGCTGAAAAGGAGGAAATTATCGTATATTTTTTATTTGTAGCTGCAACGGAATTTTTGTAATACAACTTTTTCCAAGAACACCTTAAAATGAATTCAGAAGACGAGACCTTTCAGTTGCCCTTGCCAAATTTCCTGCAAAAAGTTTGGTTTGTTTTACATGTACATTACAAAAACCAGTAAAATTTTGATTTTGACATGTAATATTGCAAAAATCATGTCGTATAATTTTTTTTTATCTGGAAACAAAGTGGTGGCAGGTAATATATACAAGTTACAGTGCATCCATGGTTGCTTCCAACCTTTCAGAAGCCCTGTTAAAGTTCTACTTCCAGAATATTCCTCCGCCTTATGTAAACAAAGCTTAACCAAGTCTTGAAAATGACACCAAAGGGACAGCGCACCGCATTCGTGCGCACTCAAGAGTAATAATGTTTTCCATAAGGAATCCTTCTTACTAGGCAGTACCAACAACCCTATTTTCTCCCTTTTCTTCATATTAATTATAAACACAATATTATAATTTACAGATTAAATGTTAGCAAAAGTATAAAACGCTTGTAGCATGGTGTACATAGAAAACAACCAAACACATCGTACGCAGAGTGATATGTCAAAGGTTTGATTCAAAACGCGTTAACAAACTGCAAATAGACTATAAACAGTATGTTGTACAAAAATGAAATAATTTTTTTTGGTGGCCAACGGCGTGAAGTAAGCTTGGGAGGGGAGCCTTGAACCGCGCACAGTATGTCTGCTAGGCTCACGCTGCAGGCTCAGTTGTCGTCTGCTAGAGGACTCTACTTGCTATGTCATGAGAGCGGTCGGGTGACGTAACGACTGAGCCTTCTTCAGCGGAAACCAAACTGTTACCTCGCCGAGATGCTGCGGCCGCGAGATGCACGCCACTTTTGTCCGCCGCTTCCTTTCTCTTGCTGTTGCTTATCATGGTTTTCAAGAAATTGAGAGTTCAGTGCACAGCTATATCAATTACAAGCCATTTATTTAACAAGATATTCAAATTAATTATGCATAATATATTCCAGGCAACCGTGCATAATTTCATCTACACATTTCGTCACATTTAGAGCATATCAATTTAAGTACTTATCATAGTTAAATATCTGTCTTAATTATTTCTACCGCGAGTTACCAGTGATTAAAAAAAATGAACTAGGTCTGATTGTGCTGTGAACCCTCGCAATACCAGTTACATCATATTGTTATTTATACTCTTTGCAAGATATTTACTACTGGTTAGAATGCAACACGATATTTGCTAACAACTTAAATTAATACTTTATGAAACATTAGGGCCCATTGAGGTCCAGTACGCATTATTGTGTAATATATGTTATGTTTGGCCAGTACTGTAACACACATACCCCATATTGCAAGCATCGACCGTATATTGTTTGTTTACATTCGACTTGTACAGGAAAGACAGCGAGAAAGAGGACCGCCCCCACACGACACTAGCTAGTATACAAGTTATTGTGCACTAGTAACTAGTATACTCGGCGGCCATTCACAGGATGCAAGTCTGGTCGTACAGTAAAGTGGTCACCTTTTTGT
This sequence comes from Clitarchus hookeri, assembly GCA_002778355.1. Classification (NCBI taxonomy): domain Eukaryota; kingdom Metazoa; phylum Arthropoda; class Insecta; order Phasmatodea; family Phasmatidae; genus Clitarchus; species Clitarchus hookeri. The sequence goes on along the minus strand of NQII01000541.1, from coordinate 295,048 downwards.
ACAAGAAAGGTGCCCGTGTGTACTAGGCTTAAGAAGTGTGAAATGCTAGGAAAGTTGCGCATTAAAGTAGGAAAGAAGCCTCAACTAAAATATTTGCCCCCGGGCCCTTAGGGTTGCCGAAAGTTCTGCCAGTACCAATCCAACTCAGCTAAGAAAACAACCCTTACAAAAGGGAGGTTTTTTTGGAGATGAACCAACTTCCCAGTTTTTATTTGTGCGACTTTTATCGCGGAGTTTTAAAGCCTTGGCCGGGATCAAATTTTAAACAAATATACTTGTACGACAATGGAATCAGCGTCTTCAGTTTCAGCTTCCTAATAGACGCAGCGGATGTAGTTGAAAAAAAAAGTTTGTAGATATTAGGAAAGATATGCACAGGAAAAATAAATGCCAAATGTAGTTAATGCATGATTTCCAGAAAAAATTTAATTAAGATATGCATTTTTTTTAGCATGTGGATGATTTATCGGAGTATAGCGGTTCTACACAAAATTCAAACATTGACTGCAACTTTGAGCCATTATTTGGCCCCNATGTGGATGATTTATCGGAGTATAGCGGTTCTACACAAAATTCAAACATTGACTGCAACTTTGAGCCATTATTTGGCCCCGTTCTAAATTATTTATATTGGCACAATATCTGTCTTAGCCTAACATAGTGTGCTTTTGGATTTATCCGCCCTTATTGTTGCACTTTGTCCCAAATGAATTTTTGAAATATAGTATTATTTGTTTATACTTCATATCTCTTGGCCTTATTGGTTTAAATCTATTACGTTTAAAACTATTTGACATATTTAGAAACTACCCAAATCTGTGTAACACTTTAAAGTCGAAATTAATGCATATAAAATAAACAATTAATTTTTTTACAAATACTATTACTAAAAGTTTTTGACATACAGATACAACCATAGTAATTATTATGATTGCCTACTTTAAGGTATCCGAAGCTCCAGACTGCTAATGCTATTCAATTTTGATCAATAATATGTTCATAATAAATAACTGGTTTTGGAAACATTTAAATAATCAAATTGTAGCAAAATGTTTTACAGTGTTACGAACCACATGCGTTCTTATTTAATATAAGCTGTTCACGGTAAACTGAGCACTTTTAAAATCAGTGGTCATGATTTACGTGTATGAAAATCGTGTATTCTACTGCCACGTGTAAAATTAACATTGATAACTTTATTCACGCGTCCGTCAAGGAAAACTGAATATTTTACAAATCTGCTAATTCTTACAGTTAGATGCGTGGAAAAAGAAAAACGGAAAGCTAAAGCAATCGTTTCAGTTTTCACAAATGTATACCTAACACTTTTAATTCAACGTTACGATATGGAACTACTTTCTAGCCATCGTTACGAACTTTACAACATAACTCGTACATTTCTGACTGTGTTGGTAGTGTTAGTAAAGAGTTGTTTACAGTCAGGTTCAGTGCTCCATTGGAAGACACTCTACTTCCACTGAGTAGCCTATGTAGCTGCGCGTTCAAGGTCAAGAAGCGAGGGAGCCATACGGGCGACACTAACACGTGCCTCTAGCGCCTCATCGCCCCTACGTGCAAAAGCACGCAGTATTCTCGTTGTTGTGCTGTGCTGTGGAAATGAGATCAGTAACAGTGGGACTTCATTGTACGCAGTGATAGCCCACAGATTACACTACGCCCGCATAGTTGTACTTTTCTCTTCCCACTTAAGGAAACAGCATTGAAAAAAAAAATTGCTATATTTAACCATTTTCAAGATTTGTTTTCTTCCATGAATAATTTTTGTATGATAAAAGTAAAACAAATAGGGGCATAGATAATTGTTTTTTACTTTTTCTGGCAAAAAGTAGTATTTTCCAGAACGTTTATTACCGAGATACGCGTATTTGCACAAACAACGATTTCACAGAAAATGTTTCAGTATATAAGAAACCACGATGAATGTTGCGAGGCTGTGACACAGCTAACATGTCCGCGCAGACTGTTGCCAATCTAAATGATGAGGGAAGAGGTTTGGGCGGTTCTTAACAACGAGGTCTTGAGAGGCCAATCTAAGTGGTCTTTACAAGTTCTATCACCAAGCAAGTCTGAACACCACTATGCGTATTTCATACACTTTTACTGTAACCGTTCTTTGATCAGATTACTTGTGAATACTTTCGTATGGCTCGCCTAGAAACCACAGTTATAAAGAGCAAAAGAGGGTGCACTGTATTTCACGTTAATTATTAAAATTACTTACTATAAAAACCATGCGATATATTTCTACAATTCGTCATACCTGTTTATCCAGTTTGGCTTTCAAATGCGTGAAAAAAATATTATTTTTCGTTCTCAATTATGAATTGTGCGTTCATAGTTACGTCATGAATTTTGTCAATTTAATTCTTCCGTGTGAAAACTTTGGGAACTGAATGTATAGTAACAATGCAATTACAAACTATTTATATTTAAAGGGTTTTAATAATACTCTTAGGTCAATGACCAACAGATGGGGAAATCAGTACTACCTTTTAACAGGTTAGATCAGATCAAATGAGATAGATTTGGAGTAAACCAGTTAGATTGTGTTAGTTTATGTTAAAAACGTTGCTGGCGTTCACAAATGTTGGTGTGTAGCCTAACTGAGAATGGGTGGCTTATACAGTAGTGTCACGCGTGGTTTTAAAATGCTACATAAGATATTATGACAGTTTGCCAATTTATGTGTCATGCGCTACGTATTTATTTTCACGTAATTATCTAAGAGTGTTGTTTATATTTGTTTCTGGACAGCGTTATTTAGTTTTGTTTTTCAGAATGTTAATTAGTTGTTTATTCTGGTTGAAAGCAGAGTTTTTAAGTGTTGTGACGAAATATGTTTTGAAGAGTTAAAGATGAATGCACATAGTTTTGAAGTTGGCAGCGTTGCGTGTGACGTCAAATACGAGGGGGACTTTTGAACGCACGGCTTTTTAAGCCTTCGATCATATATAATTATAGATTGCTGCTGTGTTTTCTTGTGAGGCCATCTGAAACAGCTGTCTAAGGGTATCATGGTGAAGTTAAGCCATTTGATACAATGTTTACAGCAGTTGCGATTTCAAGTGTAAATAGTTTACCATGAATTTTAAACAATACATGGCTCATTTACACAAAACGTAGTTTGTACAAGTGATTTATTTGTGAAATGTGTTTGTATCTTTGCATTTACAAAATTACTTATAAGTCGCGTCTGTGTAAACTAGCTAGTTACAAATGTAATTTTTTTTAGACTTAATCAACAGCTTAAATGTAATTCCGTGCGGCACCGAGAGTGCATCAGTTGTCAGTTTTTGTGTTCAATTAATTCGAAATAGCAGTTCACTTACGACCAACGCGATTTTAAATTTCCGTATGTAACTCCTGAAAAAAAGTATTTATTAACGTAATAAATAAAACATTTTATACATGTTCTGAGTGAAGAGGCGTTGTTTGTCAATGCTTTCTGCTTTCTGTTTACTAATGCAATAAACCACCTTAGTGTTTTGTCCTAGAAATTCTTGGAATTGCGCATAATATGCCGACCTGTAAAATGTGCTGCTTCGAGCAATTCAAGTCGGTATACATTTTAAAGCTCGAAAAATATTGAAGTGTGATTTGCTATATTTGCGATGTGTGTTGCAATTCTGAAATCTTTAATACATGTGTGCAAGTTGTTTGGTATTTACACAATACTTAATTTACGAAATACATCGGCACGAACCTCACTCAATTCGAAATAAAAACGTTAAAAAAATGTCTTATACTGCATGTGAAACACTACTCTAATGTTAGGAATGCGTTAAAACAAAAGTGCCACTTTACCGCGAACCTCGATTACTTTCATAACTGTCGAAAAAGTGCACTTGTTCGTGAGCCAGACTATATCAGCAGGCCGCAGGTACTCTCTCTTTCTGCAAGTGACGGAGTTCGAGCGAAGTGCTACAGTGGGTCCCTGTGAGAGAAGATGGCCTTACTAGAAGACATAATGACTGTGGAACACCAGGTTGTTCAAAAATAAGAATAATAATGATAATAATAATAAATTATCGCAAAATTAACCTAACGAGCACGATGTTAACTTCAATACGAATCAGCCTTAAGGGTCGGTCTCATTCGCCATGTTTAATTTCCCATTTATGTGCCATAACTGTATTTTCATATAAATAACTTAATATTTATTACTGTAACTCATTTACGTTCCTCAAATGTCTTCCAATGTAGTAGCCAAATGTTATCCACCTGTTATATGATAATTGTGAAACGGCAAAAATTAGCTGATAATTTTAAAACGGTCCTGAACTTACAACGTTATAATTATTTCACAGAAGTTCAGACTCATATTAGTTCTACAGAATATGCAATTTATTTCTGTCACAATCAAATTATTATTAATAACTTTAATACTAATTGTTGACAAATTAATGGGCAAAAAAGGGGGCTTACAAGATCCCCCGCCCTGGCTTAGCACCTGTTTCATAATGATTTCCAAAAACTGTGTTTTTTTTTTAGGGAGAGGAATTTCGCATGCCATCGCTCGAGTAATGAGACTGCACAACTTCCAGACTGCGAAATTATTTTACATAAACACAAACGTTAATAAATATATATTGTGTGTGAACGGTAGTGCACAAGGAGCCGCGTGGCATGTCTTCTGGACTTGTGTCTAGCTTACAGCACTTGAGGCTTTGTCCCCGCCTTAAGTAAATACTTCTTACGCCACTGTTTGTCTAAAATATCTTATCTCAGCAGTCGATATCTAGAGCCCGATTTAAACTGCTTTGTCAGAAGCAAGTCACTCCCTAATGAGTACTGGAATGTTTACAAGTTTCGTTGTCTTGGAGTCCTGTCAGCGTGAGGTAAAACACTTTCCTTCCCATCAAAACCAAAATTCACGTCCAACTATAGTGCATTACATTCAAACAGCAGTAGCAGAAAGTACAATTACATATTTAACGTTTACATCCGATTAACAAACACTATGAAATGATTGTACACGTTCGATATAGTGCAGAGTCGAGAGAAGGTTTTTCATCTTTAATTATTACCATTGGGCCTATAATTTATAAATTATTATGCGAACAGCAAAATGAGCAACAGTAACATTCCTTTTTGCTGTGTAATAAGTCGGAATGTATAAATTACACGTATTTGTTCTTGGTTTGGTCAAAATGGGAGATAAGTTGAGACACTAGAAAACAGCGAAGCATTTTTGAGCCAACATATTTTTCACAATCCTCTGCCTGGTTTACCCTTTTATGATTGGTTGATCAAGTTTGTCACTCGGCTAAGTTCCTTGCGGATCAGTCACAAACGCTCGGCTTGAGTGTGTCAGAATCGACACTGGTTCAATGAAATGTGCTAGTAGCTTTGTAAAGGAACGAGAGCCAAGAAAGGAACAAACCTGCAGCACTTGTGGACAGCACGTTTAATCATACGCAGGAGTTAACTTTTCGCGTGATAAACCATCATCTCTAATTGTTAAGTTACAAATGATCATAGGTTGTTTTTCTCCCCCGTGAACATGTTCGGCAATGAAGAAGTCCAACATGTTCACCACTGCCACGACATATGAAGAAGTCCAACATGTTCACCACTGCCACGACATATGAAGAAGTCCAACATGTTCACCACTGCCACGACATATGAAGAAGTCCAACATGTTCACCACTGCCACGACATATGAAGAAGTCCAACATGTTCACCACTGCCACGACATATGAAGAAGTCCAACATGTTCACCACTGCCACGACATATGAAGAAGTCCAACATGTTCACCACTGCCACGACATATGAAGAAGTCCAACATGTTCACCACTGCCACGACATTTCGAAAACTTTACGTACATGTGGCAAGTGTTTTTTTTTTGTTTGCTCGTCATATGTAGGCTGGTCTGACAGACGTGGGCTCCCTAGAGACTTTAATGCACTGTTTAGTTCTGCAGCCACGTGAATGCGAGCATAGCCTGCATACTGTCTATGGGTGTTTTGCACAGTTTAAGTACTCACCTATTCCTAATGGTGGTGGCCTTGCATATATTGTAGTGGATGACACTGTCGAAGTATCGGCGGTTGTATAGTCTATTCACGGTTTCTTGACACTTTTTGAATAAAACCTTTGAAAAAACACTTCATGTATGACATGTCTGCTTGCTTCCTAAAAATCCCCTGTATCCGAAGCATTTTATACTTGTAATAAAATAAAAATACGTTATTTTTTATTAAATTGAACTTCTACTTACATTTTATGTTTAAATTATAATAATTTATTTATAACTAATATCAATAAAACAGGGAGAGAAACGTGTGTTGGCAATGCCTAGTAAGAAGTAGTTCTTATGCAAAATATTACTACACTGATTACACGAATGCGGTGCGGTCTCCCTTCGCTGTAATTTTATAGAGTCGGTTAAACTTTTTTGCACGAGGCGGAGGAATATCCGGGAAGTAGAACTTGAGTAAGGCTTCATAAAAGTTGGGAGTTACCGTCAGTTGACTATAGTTACACTCATTGCAGAAGACTAGAGTGCACTGGCAAGCTAGCGAAGTAGCTGCTATGGAACTGTCATGTGGCAGACACGCTGACATTCAGTAATATTCACTTTACACACCTTTTATAGTTTCTGCGGACACCAGTTCACTAATTCTGAAATCAATTTTATATCTGAGTTTGTAATTACAACAAAAAGTTAATACGTATTGCTTTCTTATTTATTTCCTTTAACTGCGTAACATTTAGTATTCTTTGTTACAGATCTAAACAGCATGGACATATCTGTTTATTTCCGCGAGACAATTCGATCGTGCTGCCCTCATGCGGTGCAGCGTGGTAACGTCTTTATGAGCATTGGAATGTGTATATTGATTATAAGACATTTTAATTTAATGTGTTGGCGCTTAAATTATGCTGTATCGTCACACGCACTTTAATAGATAAACATTATTGGCATGGAGCAAACATACCTATCAGTCTGACATGTCTGTCGTGTTTTATGTTGATTTCATTTTACTTTTCTTCAAGAGAGGATTTATTACATGTAAATCGTTGTACTTGACAACGTTGTTGTAAATTTTTCCTACAGATTCCTTAGCAGTTCACAAATTGATTGACCTTATATATTCTTTTGTGTATTTACGATATGTAATAGTTTTTCTATAAACTGCAAATCAATGATAGTCTGTGCCTAAAGATACGTACCCGCGAGATGTCAAGTGCAGTAGAGATACGAGAACGTCCAATTTTTGCGCCGCCTGGATTGAAATGAACATGAGCGTGGTTACAGAAAGCTTGAGTTTTCCCTTCTACCCCCCTCTTGCTCGTCTGGAAAACACAATCGGCGCTATTGCTCGCTCTAATGACGTCGAGACTTGTAACAACGCGGTGACTTAGAAATATAATAAAACAAATGAAACACAGGTTACCAGAAGTGCAAACTTGGTGTAGTACCCCAGGAGCTTTAGATCGAAGTAGAGTGGCCTCCGTGGAACAGTGCACCGGACTGTACGACGCGCAGGGTTCATTAACAAAAAGTAGTACAGACATTGCCGAAATTACCACCTAAGTGTAATTTAACTTGCGTGTGAAAGAAGAAAGTGTATATTTTGTAAAATTTGAAAATATTTGGCTAGAATTATTCATTAAAATGGTCTTAAAAAAACATTAATTTTTAAAAGTTTTAGCCGTATTTCCATTCTGGGTGCTTCAGAAAACATATTTAGCAAAACAAGAGCAAGTTGAGAGAGATGAGAGATTTGGGCGACTCTAACAACGAGGTTCTCAGAGCCCAAAGCAAGATCGTCATAACTACTGTGGTTGTATGTAATAAATACCAATAATAATGTTTACAAATATGTCTAACAATCCATTTCAACCATAAAAGTTGCATTTTTTATAACTGAAATGGATATGCATTAAATCAATTTTTTTAATATGTCTCAATATAACTACTAAATTTTTATTACATAGAATTAGAGCAATTATTATGAAAGTCTTACTTGATGAAGGTTTTCTTGCAAAATGTGCTTTCTGAAGCATCCATGATGTGATCCGCTTACATTTGTATTAAAAATAAACAAATTATTTGATTTTCAAAATATTTAAATAAGTAAATTGTAGCAAAATGTTTTTCAGTTTTACAGAGTACATTCTTTATGCTTTGATATGCAATGCAAATCTTACTTTCCTGGTAATTGTGGTAGTGTGCATACTACTTGTCATAGAACTCTGCTTGTCGCAGTGGCGTAGCCAGAGTTTTCTCAANNNNGACCGAAGCAAAGGTAATGTTGGTGTTAGCGGTGCTGGTGCAAGTGTTGATTACAACAAAGACTGGAATAAAAATTATTACACAATATAATAAAACGGATAATATTTTAAAGCAATATTTCTTATTGATAGTTTTAATACCAAGTGTTGACCACGTTAAGGCCAAAGGAAAGTGACCCCTCCTCCTAGATTACGCTCCTGGCCACCTGTACAGTCGGGAGCAGTGCTCTGTCGGAAGTCACTACCTTCCCCCGCCATATTGCAGTCTTCGTTTTTCTGACTTGTTTAAATTCTTAAAAATGTGAATTCCGAAAGTACCTCCTATACTCCACTAGCTGGTGACCTTACGCTGCAGTACAGACATAACGATGGAAGCATGAACTCATAATTACGTCACAGTATTAATTCTACCAACATTTGACAAAGTGAATATTGTGACGTAAATACGAGTTCGCAGTTGAGTCGTTATGTGCAAGGTGGCATTACTCCTATCATAAGTCCAATTTCTTTTCTTAATCCTCTGTGGCCTCGAGTGCTCGTTGTTGGAATGACCTCACTAGTACTTTGGAAGACTGCTAAACGTCAGTAATTTCAAACGTAAGTTAAAAATAAATTTGTCCCATGAAATGCTTTGAAAGTTGTCGAAATGTAGCACCATGTTTCTTCTTATTTTGGTTTTGTATTTGTTAGAAACGAATAACATATATATATATTTTTTTTAAATTTTCCCCTTGTTAGAGTATTGTGATCACTCCCCCCCCCCTCGGCACTATTTTTATCGTGATATTTGCGATCTGTGTTACTGTTTTCCAAAGGGAAAACCAAACCCTTGGTTTCAACTTATTTCCAATGGTTTTTAGTTTAACTTTTTATACAGTTTTATTGTATGTTTATGTGTTTTTAGGATAGCTAACCCAATTGTGCAATTATATGTTTGCTACACTTTGATGCACGTGGTTAGGTGTACGAAGAGGCGAAAGCCTGAAGTTCACAACCAATAAAAATAGAATAATAAATAATAAGGAGAGGAAGGTCAATAGTTAATTGGCTATAGAGGTACTTTGGAATTTTTCTTTTAAAAAACATAAACGAGCTATAAAAATCAATAATCTAATATGACGGGGGAAGATTGTCATTGGAAGTATTTAGTACGACATAAGTTGGTATGCAGAGAGGCGGGGTTGCGAAACTGTGGAGGAAGGAAGTGACTTGCAGGAGCCTGCGAGGTGGTTTGTTTACCTCGTGTGTTGCGGGGAGGGCCCACCCCTTCCCTCCCCTGTCGGCAGTCAGCCAGCCAGTCAGAGCAGAGATAAGTCAGCCAGTCGCGAGACGATAGTCCCGGCCGCAACACTGTCTTCTGCTCCACGGCGAACGACACGTCACTGCTGCCTATCTCGCTCGTGCTCGCTTCTCGCGCCAGCTGTACTTTGTTTCGTCTAATCAGCGATATGAAACTGCACGACAATTACTACCAGTTCTTCGGCGCCAGCGGTGAGTAGTCCACTCATCACTACAGTTCATTAAACAGTGCGTGAAACAATAGCTTCATCTCCGCTCTACAATACACATAATGCAAATTACGAAATCAAAGATATTCAACTGTTGCATATTACTCATATAGTCTATTCGCGGTTTCTTCACACATTTTGAATCAAACCTTTTAAAAACAGCCCTATGTGTGATGTTGTTTGGCTGATTCCTTAATATACCAATTATCTCAAGCGTTTTATACTTTCTTTAACATAAAACTGCCGTATTATTTACAAAATATAAATTTTATTTATATTTTACCTGTAAATTATAATCTCACTTTTAATTAATTAAAAAAATAAGGATAAAATATATGTGTTGGCAATGTCTAGAAATAAATAGTTCTTGTGCAAAATATTATTATACTGAGTGTACACGAATGTGGTGCGTTAGCAGTCTGGTGTAATTTTCGAGAATTGGCTAAGCTTTGTTTGCACGAGGAGGAGGAATATCCTGGGAATAGAACTTTAGCAGGGATTGAGAATAGTTGGAAGTGACCGTGAATTGACTATACAAGTTTTATAACGTACACGCCCCATTTTTCATATTTTTACAGTGTTTAACCCTAAGTAAACACTACTGCCAAACCACGCTCGTGTGTTTATTAAAACAGAAATCATAAATATCTATGGAAAATCAATCCCCTTTGCGTTGTATACCACAATGGCCATGAAGACGGATCTCGACAAACAGAATATTCTATTCCTATTGGCTACATGGATTCACGGAGGCGTAAGAGTTGTGAGTGGCCCAGCTGTCTTACGTTAATCCGTAACGATATCCGCTTACGCGTGTGTCCTATTGTAAATTGAACACGGAGTTCGTTACGCGCTCCGCTTCCGTGATATATCCGCATCCGTTTCATTGTAGAACGTGATGTATCCGCATCCGTGTCATTGAAGCACGTGATATATCTGCATTCGTGTCATTGTATAACATGATATATCCGCATCCGTGTCATTGTAGAACGTGATATATCCGCATCCGTGTCATTGTAGAACGTGATATATCCGCATCCATGTCATTGTAGAACGTCATATATCCGCATCCATGTCATTGTAGAACGTGATATATCCGCATCCGTGTCATCGTAGAAAGTGATATATCAGCATCCGTGTCATTGTAGAATGTGATGTATCCACATCCATGTCATTGTACAACCTGATATAACCGCATCCGTGTCATTGTAGAATGTTATATATCTGCATCCATGTCATTGTAGCACGTCATATATCCGCATCCATGTCATCGTAGAAAGTGATATATCTGCATCCGTGTCATTGTAGAACGTGATGTATCCGCACCCGTGTAATTGTAGCACGTGATATATCTGCATCCATGTCATTGTAGAACGTGAAATATCCGCATCCATGTCACTGTAGAATGTCATATATCCGCATCCATGTCATTGTAGCACGTGATATATCCGCATCTATGTCATTGTAGAATACGATATATCAGCATCCGTGTCATTGTAGAACGTGATGTATCCGCACCCGTGTAATTGTAGCACGTGATATATCTGCATCCATGTCATTGTAGAACGTGAAATATCCGCATCCATGTCACTGTAGAATGTCATATATCCGCATCCATGTCATTGTAGCACGTGATATATCCGCATCTATGTCATTGTAGAATACGATATATCAGCATCCGTGTCATTGTAGAACGTGATATATCCGCATCCGTGTGATTGTAGCACGTGATATATCCGCATCCATGTCATTGTAGAACGTCATATATCCGCATCTATATCATTGTAGAATGTCATATATCCTCATCCATGTCATTGTAGAACGTGATATATCCGCATCCGTGTCATCGTAGAAAGTGATATATCTGCATCCGTGTCATTGTAGAATGTGATGTATCCGCATCCATGTCATTGTACAACGTGATATATCCGCATCCGTATCATTGTAGAAAGTGATGTATGCGCATCCGTGTAATTGTAGAACGTGATATATCCGCATCCGTGTCATTGTAGAACGTGATATATCCGCATACGTGTCATTGTAGAACGGGCCTTAAAGGTTAATTACATTTTACAGTTTTATGGAAGTCAGTGAAGAAGGATCAAGAAAGAACAATCCTACAGAATTGTGTTTACTATTTTCGTTAGCAAATACTTTATCATAGTGTTTTTTTCTGCCGAGTTATATCTTAACCGGAAATTCTTATGTGTCACTGCGGCGCAATACTTTATGCTTAATAAATGCACCAATATGACAGAATACTTGCTCGGAGAGTTGGCAGAAACCATTACCTACGATTGCCCTTTCTTAATATTGTTGACTCCAACTGACGTATTAGAAATTAATTAAGCCCCCACGCCCTCTTATGCCCATGTTTGGACTGATGATCATTTCGTTAGTTTTTTAATTTGCGATTTTGTAGATTTCAATTCGAATGCTGTTGCAAGTAACTTGTTTAACAATAATAAGAGCACGCCAAAATTTAGCAGGAATATATGTATGTTTAGAGATAAACGTATTTATATTAAACAATCCGCATAAGACCTGGATGTTATTTTCTTTGAAAATTAGAATGCTAGCACTGATATTTTGCAATATATTACGGTAGCTATGAACGAAGTTCTTAAAGATTTTAAACACTCATAGTTATAAAACACAACGCTTTATTTCAAAATAAGTTAATCGTCCTTTTGCATGTATATTTTGTAGTTGAACTAATATGGCGGCGATCTCTTGATTTCGGTGGTAAATGATTATTTAGTAAATTTCTTTACACATGTCTGCTAAAATCTAAACTACCATATGCGTCAACTCAATATGCTAAACCGGGTCACGCGACCTTTTAATTACCAGTTCGAACAAGGCGTATTAGATTCCCGTGATGAATCCAGAAAAATAATCAGCAGTTATAAATATTTCGAAACCATTTTTTCCCTGTGCGTTTAGTAGCATTAACCTGTCACGTCTTATACGGTCTTACCACCAGTGGCTGCGATTCATATAAGGTTGAAAATATGCGACTCTCTAAGTCCGCCTACAGGTTAATTAATACTCGTACATTTTGATAAAGCTGTAAGTACAGACTTCGATTCTCAAGACCGAGAGGGGTTTGATGTGTTTATTTATTAATAGCTTGAATGCTGTATTGCGTTTTTTTTATTTATTTCTGGAGTACCTGCATAGTTGCGGTATCGACTGCGCGCCTTATTGCCAGACATGCCAGTCCTACAATCCCTGTCAAAATAACTATAAAACATTGTATTGTATTGGAAAGGGTTTATTGACGTCCCCAGGTGTTTTGACCGAAGGCTTATCAGGGGAAGGCTTAAAAACTAACTTATGACCTAACATACCCATGCCTTGCCTCGGATTCGAACCCGGAGCCTCCCACTCTGGGGGCGACGCGACAACTAGCTGCGCCAAGGGAGGTCGGCTGTAGAACATCGAACACACTTGCTCATGGACAGGCGCGATAGGGGCGACAATAACACGCGCGCCCAGGGCGCCATCGCCCCTATGCGCAAGGCACTGAACCTGTGTGGCATTACTTCCGGCGTCACCGCAAAGTATGATGGAGGGGGAAAAGTAAATATCTTACGGCTGTGTTACTAACTTCGCCATCCTTCCTGGTAAAGAAATCGCCTTTAATAAATTATATTTTTTGTTTTTAAAAACATGCAAATCTGACGTTCATTATTAATTAATTCATAGCAAGTACCTTTTTGCAAACGAAATCTAACACTTTTTTAACATAGGAATTCAACTCGATTTTTAAAATGCAAACCTGCACCAATAACCTAAACATGCCAGATGCAGCCCTCAGCAATCACAGCTTTGTGGTTATTTGGGAAGTTTGTGTTTTATGTATGTCTCGCAGTGTTATAAAACGATTGAAATAGATATCGATTGGAATACAAACTATTTCTGCTTTGCATAATTACATCACACATGCGAAAATAACTTTACAGCCAAGGCACAAGCAACGAGCATAAGACAAAGATGTCCAGACAGAGATCAAGTACACCACCAAAATGAAATAAAATGCACAAATAAAAAGCAGGAATAGTAAATAAGGAAATAAGGCAACGTTATCTTCCCACATTTGGATAAAATAATCACTATTATAATATATGTTACTAATTATTTATTATTTTTAAAAATGATATTGCTTACGATTAGTTAAAAGTATAGTGATTGGAGATATATCAACGTTGGTATACGGAAAGTAGGATATTTGCAATCACAATCCAGTGTCGCCCCTGGTCGTTATGTTTTCTTCTGACAGTGGCTCTTCATTACACGCCATGAAAGCCCACACATGAACTCTTTTACGTCACAACGGAGCAACGGATCGATGTGATTTTTTGCACAGAGATAGTTGGAGGACCGTGAAGTGACATACGCTACTTTTTATCCCGAGAAAATTTCTTATTTAAATTCTTATTGGAAAATGAAAAAGTACACAAACGGAATAACAATGCAACAGCAACAATGCAACATCAACAATGAAATAGCTTGCACAGAAATAGTTGGATGACTGAAAGTTGATATCGGCTACTATTTATCGCGAGAAAGTACCTCAAAAAATTTACTTTCGCGAGTCGGTTTACCGTACGCGGACGTGGAGAGCAATGGTGGCGGCTGGTTCAATTTTTTCTCGTGTCTGTTGACATTTTCATAAAACATTACGTGCATTAGCCAAAAAGTTACTTTTACCTCTCATCTTACTGCAAGGTCTGGCTTGTGAGTAGTAAGGGTTGCAACTGGCAAGGGAAAACACGCCTACCACCACACGTGTTTTTCTCCCCCATTAAGTACGTACATGAACTCCCCCCCCCCTTCTCATAGTTTCACATCATAACGGCATGAGGAGGACTTGACATTTTCTAGTTTATTACGTCGCGATCACAAGGCATTTACAACTTCCGGGCCGACCTCCCGTGGCGCAGTCGGTCTGCGGTGCGCGAGGTCCTGGGTTAGAATAATTTGTAAGGCATGTGTGTTAGTTTAAGTTAGGTCGTAAGTTAGTTTCCAAGCCGTCCCCTGAGAGAGTTACTTTTTAAACTGATTTGGCAATTTTATCAAGTGGTTATTGATATTGTGTCGCAAAACCGTATATCTTAAATATTAAGAAAAAAAAATGATAGGCACTTGTACAGCGTTAAGGGTTCCACCTGCCTGGCGCGTGAAGTGCGTTGCAAATGTTACAAAGCCTGATTTTTTGACGAAGATATTAAACGTTACCCGTATGTTTCTCTATAAAAATACATCTTACCCCAGACGAGGACGGAATTGTACTATAAACTTACCACGCATCCTGTAAATATAATTTTTTGGAGCCCTCCAGTATCGTTAAACATCGCTTTTTCAGACTACCGTATCTTAAAACATACTAGCCGGACACGAGCCAAACTACGATAGGAGCGTGTACTGAACTCCACTACTGACTTTTAATCAATAAAATGATAGGGTCACCGCAGAAAGTGCCATAGATAGACGCAGCACTACGAGAACACAGCACGCCAGTTCAGAGCCCTGCGCGTAGTGGGTGGCGATGGCGCTCTTGTAGCGTGTGGCACTTTAGCTCCCGCGCTTCTCGACCAATAAAAGGAGAAAAACGATGCAGGCAGACGGGCCCCTTAAGTCGTATAAATTGAATGTAATTAATAAACACATGCTGGAGGAAGGGCACGATTGTCCCACGCTATTTCTTATTACTACTACTCGCCTTCCACCAAGGCGAATCAGGCTCGATTCCCGGCGGGTTAACCAAATGTTTGCATGTGAGAAACGTGGCGGACGTTACCGATGGCCGTTTCCTCCGCCCTTGTGTTCCTCCGCTACTCCATCCTCACCTCACTTCACTCTCACCGCCATCAGTGCTCTGAACTGGCGTGCAGTGTTCTCGTAGTGCTGCGTCTACCAATGGCACTTTCTGCGGTGACCCTATCATTATATTGATGAAAAGTCTGTAGCAATATTTTATGCAGGGAATTTTTCGTACGAACTCGCACAGAATACTCTAAGCTACAACAGTATGAAAATGTAGTTTTTAGGCCATGTCGAAGAGCTCCAAATTAGTTTTTGCAATAAGCGTGATCTTTAAAATATTATATTACACCCTAGTCTGAATTGAGTTGAAAGATTTGGACGACTCTTTAACAGCGAGGTCTTGAAAGCCGATGAGGGTGAAATGAGGCGAGAGTGAAGCAGCGCCGGAATGCAAGGGTGGGGGAAACAGGAAATCCCCGAGAAAATCCGCTGACCAGCGGCATCATCGGGCACGATTCCCACTTGCGAAAATCAGGGGGTAACTCGGCAGGGGATTGAACCCGGTTCGCCTTGGTGGGAGGCGGGCAGTAAGTTTTATTTCTTTCCGTATGCAAACAGACTGTGGACACGTGAAACAGTTAGTTTCAAAAGCGTGTATTACAAACACACGGCAACCCAATTGGTCGACAATCTATGTTGCACCTAAATGACCGTAATGTGAATAACAAAAATTCAATGGTAGAGTGACCTATGTCCTGTAACTCAGTTACATAGGTTAGTGACTCTGTATGAAGGCCAGCAGCCTATCACATCACGAACTGTGTTCAAGACTGCATGGGTTATATATAGTCCATTTGCTTTTCTGAAGCACTGCTCAAGTTCTACATTCAAAATATTCCTCCGCCTCAAACAAAGCTTAACTAAGTCTACGAAATTACACCAAAATAACAATGCACCATATACGTGAGCAAGTTATTTTAATAATATTTTGCATGATATATATTTATTACTAGGCGTTACCCACACACCTATTTTCTTTCTGTTTTTATTCACGTATACAAATTACATAATGTAATTAATACATAAAATATAAGTAAAATTTTAATTCAATAAAAAATTAAATTCTTTCATTTTAAGAAAAGTACAAAACGCTTGTGATACATGACGTAGGAAACAGCGAAACACATCATACATGTGGTAATTTGTCAAAGTTACGGCGGATAAACTATAGTGAGATCCAGCATGTCAGTGAAACAACGCGTATTTCGCACGCCTCGCCACATTTCTGATGCAAGTGAACATTTGTCGTTGCTTTGAAGAGCGTCTTGAGTGAGTCATGAGTGTAGTGGAGGCTACAGCTGTGTTGGCGCAACAAAGCCAGTGTGTACGTGCAGGTGCTGTGTCCACGACATATTCCTCAGCTCAGCTCGTGACTCACCTACCCCCTGTCCTCTCTCGGGGTCATCGCCTGACTCATGTTCCCTTCGTCACTCACTACGTCCTCAGCACAGTGTCCTGTCATGTCCTAGTGCCTGCTTGGCTAGCCCCCTGACCACACTCAACACTCCGCTCCAGGTCTGACTTATCTGAACACCTCCTCAAGTTACACGTCCTGGATATTCCTCAGCCTCGTGCTAACAAAGCTTAACTGGATCTAGAAAGTTACATCAAAGGTCAGCCTACCACATTCGTGCGCACTCACGTTAATAATATTTTGCACTGGGCATTACCAACACACTTGCTTGCTCACTGTATTTTATTCAAATTAATTATGAATATAATATTATAGTTTATACATTAATAATAAGTAAAAGTTTTATTTAAACAAAAATAATGTAGGCCTTCTTTAATGTGAACAGAATTATAAAACGCTTGTGATACGCTCCATATCTAGGAAACAACCAAACACGCCATACATGAAGTGCTTTTTCAAAGATTAGATTCGAAAAGTGCAAAGAAACCGTAAATAGACTCTACCAGGAAAACATACCCTCCTTTTTTTTTACCTGAAAATGTCTTTAAAATCAGAATCTAAATGGCAATGTAACGTCTGCAGGGTGATCCATTCCGACACGAGTGGTAACACACATGGGTAACACACTTTTGTTGACTTATAACATGATAAGTTTCCAAATGACTAACGTCTCTAATCACCCAACAAATGTTCACAGATGGCAGTTATCAAAACAAGCGAATACTATTCACGAATTTGTTGTTTCATGTCACATAGTTTCTGACTTTTTGCAAATAACTACTTTTAGTTCTCACTTTTCAGGTGCGTGTCTCTCTCCCTTAATAACAGCATTAGGTCATGGATCGTATTACGATTTATACCCCATTTTCCATAACGAGTTATCTCATAAAGCTTGTCCCGTTAGTTTAGGATCATCCTGTAGATCACGCAGCAGTGTGTTTACATGTATAGTAAACTATATATACAACATATATATTCCTCTATTCACACAGAATTAAGAGCGACGTAAATACTATGTTCGCAAGTGACTTTCATATAGTAGCGTTAGCCAGTCCGATTCATGGGTCAATTATTTTCTTTCGTTTTCTGTATTACTTTGTATTCCTATCAACTTCCGACTGATTGCATGTTGTGTTACGCCACGACTGCAACAGACGATTAAGTTTTTATTTAGTTGATGGTTGTATTTGAATAATAAACAAATTAACGAATTGAAAATCTCAGGAATGCAAAATGATCTATTGGTGCAAATTCTGTCAATTTAGGTGAGAGGCGATGTTATTTATTCGCACACGAATGTGAATGTTTTAAATAGTATACCAACGGCTCATATCTATGTTTAATTGAATATATGCATGTATAAATCACCGTATAAACCCGAAATCAATGAAGAATTCCCTAGTTGAAACTACTTTTATCAAAGAGTTTCGTTACAACTGGTATTAACCAGTCTATATTGGAATTCACTAAGAAATGTCAGGGAGAACTGGAATTGACAGGAATCAGTTATATATTTACAGCCATTAGTTTTAACCATTTTAAACTAGTTCTAACCAAAATTGATTAGTTGAAAGCGTTTTTGCGTGTTCGTTAGGTTACGCTACATTAAGTAGAATAAGTAGAAATCTATATTAATAAATACAATTTATTACATCTTGTGCTGTATAATTCTTACAACGCAACAAATAGTGCATACGAATGTCTGATTACGTTCGGGAAATGCAACTGTCTGAAAAATGAGTCTTATCTATCGAATTTCCGTTTTGTAAATACATTCCCACGGTAACTATAAATGGATTTTCGCCNCTGAAAAATGAGTCTTATCTATCGAATTTCCGTTTTGTAAATACATTCCCACGGTAACTATAAATGGATTTTCGCCCATATACGAAGTAAACTCTTTGTATAGCAATTTACAACAAGCCAATCTTTTGCCACGTTGCAGAAACCTCGGATATTTACCAATTTAGGGATGTCTATCGAGACTAGATTTCCACGCTTGAAAAATAAGGCGGACTAATACTTAATATGACGGAGCATACGAAACGAGCCATCTATTGCCGATTTACCTTCGTTTCTAGTGGTATTAGCGACTTTATTTCTCTCTGCACACTGCCCTTTATCACAAACAAAAATAGGTCCAGTTTAAATAGGTTATTTATTTAAATACGATGTCTTGGAAATAATTCCTATCTGCCGTCTGAAATAACCTTACATAACAGTGAGTGAAGAGATTTGGGCGGCTATTAACAACGAGGTCTTGAGAGCCGACTAGCGTGATTGAGGTGAGTACGGAGCAGCACCGGAATGAAGGGGCGGGGAAACGGGAGATCCCTGAGAATACCCACCGACCTGCGGTATCGTCCAGCACAATTCCCACATGAGAAAATCCGGGAGCGACCCCGCCGGGAATCGAACCTGGTTCACCTTGATGGGAGGCGAGTTGTCTGACCACTACACCACCGCGGCCCCATCTTAAAATGGGGATATTCCTTATTATTTTCCCCGAGGTGATAGTGTAATAAATTTTCAGACTCACGTTGTGGTCCTTTCTTTGTATATGTATGAATAACTGGAAAATAATTGATTTAAAAATAGGTTATTGTAAAATACGNGGAAAATAATTGATTTAAAAATAGGTTATTGTAAAATACGGTATTTGTTATTATTTAGCGCTGGTAAAACGAGCACCGCCTTGGTAATGTGCCCGTGACGTCACTGTACACGTTGCTGCTTGTTTACATGCAGATAACTTAGCACGTTGCGTTTGCGTATGGAATTTTTATTTATATTTAATTGTTTCGGGGAATTGTAATGTTTTGGTTGCGTCACCGAATACCAGAAAGTGTTGTATGCACAGTTCCAGTGAGCAAAACAAAATGAAATGCACTCCGGATAAGATATCTGCAGACGTTCGTAGTGAGAAAACAAAGCGGAAAGCGTGTTTGAACTCAGAAATATCCGTGAAACATTTAGCAGTCAGCTACAAAAGTACATGTTTTGTGGGTAANGGAAAGCGTGTTTGAACTCAGAAATATCCGTGAAACATTTAGCAGTCAGCTACAAAAGTACATGTTTTGTGGGTAACAATTATTAGAGCGTTTAGTAAATATATCGCTTTCTTGGGATATTTGAATTGGCATAATTTGTATGGAACTCATAAGAACGACCGAGAAATTGCTGTTACGTTTCACAAAACGTTGTAATATGGTTTACACTACAGCGAAGGAAAGAGTTTTTGTATTTTGTTATTAAAATACTAAAGCGTTTTATTTTGCCATATCAAAATAAAAATGCTAATGCTATCTCAGATTTGCTTTTCAATAGACCTACTATATATACATTTCTGGAATTATTAAACCCACATCAAGCTAATTCACTCGATACAGGTTTAGTATAATGCAATTTTTAGGACTAATTTCGAAATACTGGAATACCTAAATAACATAATTCATTAATATCCGTACAGAAAATAAAATGTTCAAGTGTGCCTAAATAGCGTTCAACATTTTTGACAATTGTATTTTATCAGTGCGCTAGGGCAAAGTCAAATTCAACACCTGGTGCAGCGCGGCTGGCCGTGTGCGCGAGCTCAGATTACGACTGCATGCGCCCCTCGTTTACCTCTGTAATGGGACTCGTGGCCTTTTCTGTAAGTATGTTTTTGTCTTAATAGTTTTTAAATGCGTCTATCAGTCTCGCCTGCAATTCGGATATTTCGGGCTCTGTGGGTGTACGTGTAGGTGTGTGTGTGTGTTTAACATATGAGCAAATGGGGAATTATCTTTTTTTTCCCTCTTATTCCTTAGTTTCACAGCATCACAAAGTATCTTTGGTTTCTCCGGGATTAACAAAAAATTTGGCATTTTATTATTTTATACGAAAAAAAAAAANGGTATTTGTTATTATTTAGCGCTGGTAAAACGAGCACCGCCTTGGTAATGTGCCCGTGACGTCACTGTACACGTTGTTGCTTGTTTACATGCAGATACCTTAGCACGTTGCGTTTGCGTATGGAGTTTTTATTTATATTTAATTGTTTCGGGGAATTGTAATGTTTTGGTTGCGTCACCGAATACCAGAAAGTGTTGTATNTTTTTATTTATATTTAATTGTTTCGGGGAATTGTAATGTTTTGGTTGCGTCACCGAATACCAGAAAGTGTTGTATGTACAGTTCCAGTGAGCAAAACAAAATGAAATGCACTCCGGATAAGATATCTGCAGACGTTCGTAGTGAGAAAACAAAGCGGAAATCGTGTTTGAACTCAGAAATATCCGTGAAACATTTAGCAGTCAGCTACAAAAGTACATGTTTTGTGGGTAAAAATTATTAGAGCGTTTAGTAAATATATCGCTTTCTTGGGATATTTGCATTGGCATAATTTGTATGGAACTCATAAGAACGACCGAGAAATTGCTGTTACGTTTCACAAAACGTTGTAATATGGTTTACACTACAGCGAAGGAAAGAGTTTTTGTATTTTGTTATTAAAATACTAAAGCGTTTTATTTTGCCATATCAAAATAAAAATGCTAATGCTATCTCAGATTTGCTTTTCAATAGACCTACTATATATACATTTCTGGAATTATTAAACCCACATCAAGCTAATTCACTCGATACAGGTTTAGTATAATGCAATTTTTAGGACTAATTTCGAAATACTGGAATACCTAAATAACATAATTCATTAATATCCGTACAGAAAATAAAATGTTCAAGTGTGCCTAAATAGCGTTCAACATTTTTGACAATTGTATTTTTGCAGGAAAATATTTAAATTAAGTAAAATAGCATGGATCTAAATGAGTGATGAATAAAATTGCAGAAAAGTAGTAACCATTGAGAGTTAAAATTTTTGAATAAAGAATTTAAAAGTTATAAAATCATCTCCCAATGCTGTACTTAAATGTTGTTTCGAAACACCGACATCTCATATTTCTAAAATGAGGGCCGCGAAAACTGAAGCGAAATAAGGTTGAATGTGCACTAAATGTTGCAATAAACATACTTAAATAAACATTTTCATCTCTTTCGTATTTAAAGTTTCTCTGCGACTTGCTGCGACTGACCGACAACACGTTCGCATCACTAAGATGACTTAGAGTGAACACGTACGGCTATACACCACACACGTTAGCCAATAGCAACCCGTTTTCATTGTTTGCAAGGGCGTTACATTTTTTTAAAAAACATTTTGAGAACCCACATTATAAGGCCCTACGGTATTTTTTCTAAAGATGTTAACAAAGTCGAAATTGTTTTCCTATGTAATATCCTTCTTGCGGACATTACAAACACTATTTTCGAGTTCTCCAACATAGCTGAAAACTGCCCTTTCACGCTGACATATCGCAAAATGTAGTGATAGGAAACACTCACTCACACACATTAATATAAATATATGTTAATATATATATTAGGTTTTCCCGTCGCAACAAGGGTTAAATATTTATTCATGAAAGTAGGATTACAATCGTATTTGCGGATGTGAGCGGGTAAAATATTCTGTTAGATTTTTTCTTCCCTAATGATTTAACATTAATTGACCACTGTGTACGTGGACGTGGAAATATTTCTAAGTATATGAATCTGCGGATGAAAGGAGTCGTTCGTTGGATTACGAAAAGAATAATAATGGCCCTATTCGTTATATATTCCTAGAGTGATCAGACTGGCCAACAACGCATCGTGTGCGAAATGGTAGCTTAAAATATCTGTAAAATGCAAAATGGCATCTAGGTATGCCTGAAATATGCAAGGAATTGCTGATATGGAATACATCTTTGTGCTCAATATAGCGATTTTTTTATTAAGTCAATACGTACACATTTGTCTGCATTACGTGTTGCAATTTTTTAAAATGTTTTTCGTCCTCGAAACGTGGCTGGCTTATGATTCTGAAAGCGCGATGCTGTGGTTTCGATGTGAGAGAAAATGGCGCAACCCCCTTCCTTTTATAATAAACACATATAAATATATTTTATTCGTGACTTTATTAGATTCTCGTAAAATAGTAGCGGTGAGTTTACATTGTCTAGGTGGTGTGCAAGCTAAAATAATAATAAAAGTACATTTTATAATATTTTGAGACGGAGCGAGTTGCTAGGGCAAGCGGGAACAAGTAAGGACTCGACCAAGAAACCATCCCGGCGTTCACCTGGAGTGAGTGATTTTTAAAATAGAAACTCGGGCCGAACGAGTTGAGTATCGAACCCGGGTCCCCTTGAACACGGGTCATTCCTTGTGTTGACTTGTGCGTGCAGATATATGTGTTTATTGCCCTATGAATTAAAGTTGGCGTGTGTGAGAAATAAAGCAAGCTACTGGAGCGACAAGCCTCTCCCCGGCGATCAGTGCGCTAGGGCAAAGTCAAATTCAACACCTGGTGCAGCGCGGCTGGCCGTGTGCGCGAGCTCAGATTACGACTGCATGCGCCCCTCGTTTACCTCTGTAATGGGACTCGTGGCCTTTTCTGTAAGTATGTTTTTGTCTTAATAGTTTTTAAATGCGTCTATCAGTCTCGCCTGCAATTCGGATATTTCGGGCTCTGTGGGTGTACGTGTAGGTGTGTGTGTGTGTTTAACATATGAGCAAATGGGGAATTATCTTTTTTTTCCCTCTTATTCCTTAGTTTCACAGCATCACAAAGTATCTTTGGTTTCTCCGGGATTAACAAAAAATTTGGCATTTTATTATTTTATACGAAAAAAAAAAACAAAGGTAAAGTTTGAGCCAAAATTTATTTACAAAAAAATTGTACATCGAACAATTTTATACATTTGAAAGGGATTAACATCACTCTAAAATTTCATGGTCTCCATAATGCACTGACTGCAATATGCTCTAATTTTTTTTCGCACTTGTGAAGTCTTTCCTTATAAATCTCGACGAGGTTGAAGGGCGGTGAATGAGAGCTGTATGCGCGTGTCTTTGCTGGAATTCGTATTGTGGTATAAATCTGCATGATGGACTAGCATCTCGGGAATAAAACTATGTTTTAGTTCGCGTAATTCATAAAGAGTGAATACGATTGACATCTGCTGGATTAGAGGCCGCGAACATGTACATGCACATGTTCACGTGTCACTTTTCATTCGGCTTAATTCACATAGCAGTGTGATGGACTCTGAGGGGTCGGGTGGAAGTGTTTTATCGCGGATTAGATATACGTATATCTTAAAGGAGCTAGCTGACAAGGGGTGCTAGAAGAATCGCCGCACGTGGAGTAACTAAATGGGTATTTTTTTCCCGCTGCCTAAATTTCCTAATGTGCTGACCTTAAACTTGTGAGGAAATGTTTTTAAATATGAGCGCCTATGCCTTGGCTAGGGGGAATGCATGGGATACTTCACTGTGCGTATCGCATACTCTGAGGGGTAGCAAAGTGGGTTTAACTCAGTTTTTTTGTTTTTTTGAGCCATGATTACTTTATAGAAAGCAGCATAATGCATTCGTACACAACACATGATTTTTTTTTTCAAATCCTTAATTTATTTTTAAATAATTACGTTCGTACACGTAAAATATATATACGTTATATTAGTGACGGCTAGAGTCTCGTTGAATATTTTTTCTTTAAATTATAACAAAACTGGTATACTAAATATTTTATTTTCTGTAAATTCTAACGAAGCTCATATNTTTTGTTTTTTTGAGCCATGATTACTTTATAGAAAGCAGCATAATGCATTCGTACACAACACATGATTTTTTTTTTTCAAATCCTTAATTTATTTTTAAATAATTACGTTCGTACACGTAAAATATATATACGTTATATTAGTGACGGCTAGAGTCTCGTTGATTATTTTTTCTTTAAATTATAACAAAACTGGTATACTAAATATTTTATTTTCTGTAAATTCTAACGAAGCTCATATNATATTTTTTCTTTAAATTATAACAAAACTGGTATACTAAATATTTTATTTTCTGTAAATTCTAACGAAGCTCATATACTAAATAATTTTTCTTTACCAACAGTGTATTTTTAAAACTTACATCAGCAGGACATATCTAGAGATAAAAATAAATCTATACGTGGTTTAAAACACATTTATTTATTCACACACATTACAATATTATTATTATTATTATTCTGCATAAAACAAGGAATACGTTTTTTACATGTGTTTCTACTCTGAGTCTTGAAAGGCATTACACACATTATATATTTTTTAAATGTACAATGGGTATCTCATAGTCTTTTTTTTTATGCACCATGGGTTATCATATCTCCACAATCTTAGGGCTCCGACGTTGGACGGGGCACAGCAATATCTTTGGTTTTTGCACTCGTGAAGTCTTGTGGACTACGTCTTGACGAGCTCCCGAAACGGTGGGCAGCGGCAATGCTTGTGGTCTACAAAGTTCGTTCGGTGGGGTACGCATTGCGAATCGCCGACTTTTGGCGTTTTCGAAACACATACACAGGGTAATAGGGAACTATGGAAGAGTTCAGCATTGCCGGAATTTCCTCGTACGGAGTATTCCCCTCGTCCCACCTTAGTCCGTGTGTTTCGTACGTCTGTAGGCGTTACGTCTGTTGCGTGGTGCGGTCGAGATGCTTCCATGGACGCGGTGGTAAAAAAGTGATAACTTGGTTTTCTCGTCTTCGGGACTGTACGAGATGGCAATGTGTTTGATGATGTACGAGTCAAACGAGAGAAAACCTGGATGTTGCAAAACATTTTTTTCACTAGATTTTTTTTGTTGCATGAAATAATTTTAGGTTTCTATGCACACACCGAGTTTCATAATTTTTTTACTAAGTCATTCAACATTTTATCGAGGTCCATACACATCGGACACCTGTGTTCTGCGTTGGTTTTCACGCCGGGTAGTGCTTGCCAGTAAATTTCTTGAAGGGGAGCATCTTCCATGGGTACAGCTTGCGAGTAGATAACNGCTTGCCAGTAAATTTCTTGAAGGGGAGCATCTTCCATGGGTACAGCTTGCGAGTAGATAACTTGCACGCGGGCGTTGTCTTCTACGGGGAGTGCGTCTTCAACAGGGAGGGCATCTTCCACGGGTGTAGACGGCGCGAGGGCTGCTCGGCGGGCCTTGCACCAACCCCTGCGATGCGGCGTGTCGGGAACCGAGGTGGTGCAGCCCTCGAAAAAGTCCTTGCATGGGAGACAGTCCCTTATGTCTTCGTCCTGCTGCATGTAGGCCGGCAAATACTTGAATACGGTCTAAAATTCGTAAGGTACGTAGACCAGGAGAAATTCTTTCGGCAGGCACGGCAACTCGTCCCGTTTGTCCACGGCACTTAGCGAGTGCACCCTTCCAAATGTCAAAATGGCCGAAAGGATTTTATGGTTGCTAGGATAAAACGCTTACATTTCTAAGAGCGAGAAAAATCACTTATTTCTCGAGGGGGCTCAGGGTGCGTCTTCTAAAGAGTTTTTAAGGGGGAAAAAATAGTCCTCCCTCGCAATTAAAGTAGGTCACTGATTGGTCGAACGAAGGTTTCCGAAAACACCTGAGTAATTTGCCAATGAGAAACATTGGTGGAGCAATTAAATATANAACAAATTATAAATGAGAAAAAACAAGACGGTGGTGGACTGAAGATGAGAGACAAACTCCAGTAATGTATAAAAAATGACATGAAAAAACCAAGATGGCGGACGGTGGCTGTAATGCCTACCAATATGGTTGAATGAGTATGGGTGGAGGGGTGTGTTGGAGACCTCCGGAAATCTAAGTTTTTTAACTAAATTATTAAATAATTTTTAAATATCTTTTAATTATTTTTTAAAATAAATATTTTGGAATTNAACAAATTATAAATGAGAAAAAACAAGACGGTGGTGGACTGAAGATGAGAGACAAACTCCAGTAATGTATAAAAAAATGACATGAAAAAACCAAGATGGCGGACGGTGGCTGTAATGCCTACCAATATGGTTGAATGAGTATGGGTGGAGGGGTGTGTTGGAGACCTCCGGAAATATAAGTTTTTTAACTAAATTATTAAATAATTTTTAAATATCTTTTAATTATTTTTTAAAATAAATATTTTGGAATTTGTGATTATTTTCTTATTTTATGGGTTTTCAAGGTCAAAGTCACCGTGGCCAAGGTCAGGTTCAAAGTCACCTGGATCCAAGATGGCCACCGGCTGACCGGAATGACAGAGCACGAACAGCTCCAACACTTCGGTCTTAGGTCCCGTTGTACCAAAGTCCCCATAACCCCTCTGCTAACAGCATCAGATACATAGGACTCGTAATAAACAAGTAATTTTTGTAAAAATCCACCCAGCTCGCCCCGCCTCTATATAAGCTGCCCCCATAGACGACTAACTGCCTAGATTGCCTAGACCTAAATCCCATCCTGATTTTTACTATCCATAAAACGTATCTAGTGAAGCTGTTTTATAATGCGTACAGTCATAATGAGTATTAATTTTTATATTATGTTGACAATGTGTGTGCAAGTGCCGGGGTACTAGTGTAGAAAACGATGTTCGTTGGCCTTAGCGCTTGGATGTTATACATATTTGCGTCTATGATAGTACTTTAGCTAAGCAATTCTGAAATGGTGTGGTAATTTTGCGGTTGATATAAAATTAAGCATATCGAACAGTAATTAAAAGTTGAGTTGGTTCTTAAGGGGGGTAGTTGGTGAGTGAGTAGAGAGATTTGAGCGGCTCTTAACATCGAGGTCTTGAGAGGCGATGAGGGTGAAGTGAGGTGAGTATGAAGTAGCGCCGGAATGAAAAGACGGGGGAAACGGGAGATCCCATAGAAAACCCACCAACCAGTAGTATCGTCCAGCACGATTCCCACATGCGAAAATCCGGGAGTAACCCTGTCGGAAATCGAACCCGGTTCGCCTAAGTTGGAGGCGAGTTGTCTAACCACTACACCACCGCGCCTCCCAGAAGGAGAGTTGGAAGTCATCTTGGATTTATTTATTTTCTGCCATGACTTACGTTTCAGATTAAGTTGTGAAAATGTGACTTTGTTATGGCACAAAACGTTATTTAATTATTTTTCGAGACAATTATCGTTAGAATTCTTGAACTACTATTTCTTCTGTAGTAATTTTCAGAAGGTAACCAGTAATTAATTCCCATTTGTTCTACATGTTAAATAATTAAAGTGCTCCATTTATAGTGCAGTTATTCATTCAAACCCCTGACTGATATACCATGTCTTCTTAAAGAATAAATTTCAGTAATGTATGTTGAATACATTTTATGACTCAAAAAATGGCAACAACACAACGCTTTCTATGCCTCCCCTTTAAAGTGCACCCTGGTTGTTATATGGTTCATAATGTAAGCATTTGTTTATATTTTAACTAAAAAAAACTATGAAATATCTTAATGTAAATTTTTTGTCAGATCAGAAATAAAAGTCGATATTTTATTGCCCATTCATAAATTTGGTTACTGAAACATACAAGTTGTCGATAAAAATGGCCAAGTCAGCAAGAATCGCTGTAAGTGTACCTCTGTTTACGAGATGTATTCTTCTGGAATACAGTAGCGACAATGCTGCATTTTTTTCTGAACAGATTGCTGTGTATTGAAACTCCATCGCCGCCGCTGAGAAAACAGAACACACATGAAGAATGTTTATGGTATTTGCCATCGCCGTCACAATACTCCCTTATGCCCGGATGTGACCTTGAGCCATTCAACATTGTTCAGTAGAGATTTTCTTAAGGTGTCGGGGGTCGTGAATTAATAAAAAATACGTCAACTGAATTCTAAACATTTTTGAAAAGACGACATTGAAAAACTGAAAAAAGGACAAACCTATATAACGGTATTTCTGAACTTCGTGTGCAACTATTTTGCAGTAATGGTACATTTATATCTCATAATATCGTGTGCGGCGATAGCTTACGATAATTCACGATCCCTGGAACAGCTAGGCGGTACTACTTCGCTCTGGTAAAATATATGTTCTCGTAGTTAGTAGAAGCAGTTCTTGAGGATTGTCCTTTCTGGGATATTCTCTATTAGCTTCCATAAAATCGTAAAATACGAATAAACTCTCAAACGTTTATTTATGACCCAATACCTCTCTAAAGGCCCCGTCTATTCTCTGTCTCGTGTAACTTGGCAAGATTTTGACAGTTTGACGAAAGTAGGACCAATGTTTACTCTTAGTTTATGTATCCTTTCGCCACCAGCTGGTGCGTCAAGTAGAGGCTGTATATTTTATCGACACGTTGTCAGCTAATCCACTTGCCATTGTACTGTAATGCTAAATAAATTTTAATGTATTTCAGATTGACATCTGTCTAAAAAAATTTGTACGTTATAAAAGTAAAAATATTAAACCTTGAAAAAATTAAATATTACCTAACCCTTTTTTAATTTGTCCGAGACAGCGATTTAGGTTAACATTTGCGAGACGGTAGTTGCAGTTCTTATCACACTTTGGACGTCATAGCTAATATAAGTAGAAGTAAAAGTAATTCAGGAAACTTGACTGACAACGCACTTTTATTCGCCAATAACTCACCAACGACTATTGCAAAGCAGTAATTCTGCTATTACTGATACTAAACAGTTAAAGTTGGAAATATGTGACGTGGAATAACGTAAGAATTGCTTAAAAGCTATTCATGTGCGTCCCGCTTTCTTAGTTTTATTAATACAATATAGTAACAGCATGGAAACAATGAGATGGGTATGCGGGAGAACAACATGGCGATCATTGGACGTAAACGAACGATTACTGGCCCAACAGAAATTACAAGTAATCAAAATCGCTGTACACAAAATATATGGTACTTTAGAAAGCTCGCGGGAAAATAAAACTATTGGTATCTGTTCGTAAATTTGTTATTTTACACATGAAAGCTATTTTTTTGTGGCTGGTATTGGTTCGGGAAAGAGCGGACAGATGGCGTACACGGCATGGCAGCGCGAGTTGTGAGCATGTTGACCTGATTCTTGATCCCGTATTTTTAAAATTTGACTTTTCTTCTATTACTGGTTTGAAACGACACGAATTTGAAATATATTTTGTCAAATTATTACAAAAAAATAAAATTCAACAATACCATGCAATATTTCTGTATGCTTTTGGAATTAACATCAAGCACGTATGAAAAACATGGATAGAGAGTGGGGATACGACTTGAAAGAACTCTGAAGGTTTTGAAGTTGAATTTCATTTGGATACGGATAGTTTTGTTGTGCATTTAATTTTGAACACCTGTACATTACTACTTTATCAAACGCTGTTTTGTGACCACGTAAAATAAAATGGATTAATTAATCTAGGAACTCTTTCTTATCGCGTATTTTCTGCTTGTCTAATGTGCGTCGGCAGTGCACTCAGAATAGCCAACGTAATATCAACTTTTGTTCGTTCGTGCATCAGCTGATACAGGATTTTGTAAATGGCAGATTGTTTGTTTCGTATACGTTAATTTGCTACTCGCTGACGGTCATAATCTTGCCAAGTTATGTGAGATGGCGCTTGAATGGCGCTGTAGTGTTTGAAACCCGCGTTTTTTTTTTTACGAAAACACATAACCTGTTTCCATCTTACCGATATACGAAAAGAAAACACACTCCAAACGAGACACTAATAATACTTCATACATCATGCACATTACAAATTATTATAAATGCTATTTCCAAGCCCTCTGACATAACAAAATTTTTTTTACACTGCTGTATCTCATAATATACTGGTTGGAAATATGCTAAACAATCATAGGGACCTGCAGCGAGTTTTGCTTCAGACTTTCCATCAATAAAATAATAGGATCACCGCTTATAGCGCTTTAGGTATTCTGCACGCCAGTTCAGCCCCTTGCGTAGGAGTGAATGGAGCACTAGGTAGGCGTGTCAATGTCGCCCTTATTGCTCACTTCCTTCTCTGGAACGCACTGAAGAGCTACAGGTAGGCGGGAGCCTTAAGGGAGTAGTATCGATTCCATCTTCGGTTTTTCTTACAAATCTTCGTATTGAAAATGTATGACCAGACGTAAAAAACCAAATCTAGACATGGCGTAGATGACTGCTTAACGAAGTTTTTGAAATTTGTACTAATAATAGCTGTATTTTCCCATGTTGAGTTGAAATGATTAAATAATAAGGTGATATTTTATTACGGGTACAGGTGTGAAACTAATCATGTAAGAAAAATAATTTGTATTTCGGAATAACTGTTACGATGTTCTCCATGCCTTGACTAGCTTGATTTTAAAATATCGACTCCGAAAATAAAGTTATGGAGGAAAATGCGTAAATCCAAGATCGCGGGGATACTACCTCCTCAGTGGAAAGTGTGATTTTTTCTTAAACGAGTTGTTGCTGGCCGCGAGAACGCGATACGCTTCTAGAAGAAAAAAACAGTTGTGACATGTTGTCTGGGAGTGATTTACCGTGCCGAGATGTTTTTAGTGAAGTGCTCTACTGTTGTTTACACGTCTCGCATGTGTAGGTCTGTACGGCATATTCAGGCGTGTTTGTCAGCAACACACATCATTGTGCAGTTGAGGTTAGGTAACTGTGCGCCTATTGTTGGGAGGATTTGGTTATTTGAAATGGCGGCGCGGTGTTTGCCGCTCGGCAACAAGGAAACAAAAGCCGAGCCACATATCTCAGTTGGCGAGAGACTGTCGTGTCACGTCTCACATCTGCTACACACTGCGTATCCTTGACACCGACGTAGCCGGTTAAAAATTTTCCTTCTCGCGCTCGACGCATGCGCACTACGTCACTCGTCCTCGAACAAGCTCGGGCCGCAGACAACTTACACTGAGAAAAACGTTTTGTTGCATCAGACAAAGTTTGTTTGGCGCAAATAAGGTTAATTCTACTCAGGTTAGAGGGGCCGCGGTGGCTGAGCGGTTAGCCTGCTCGCCTCCCACCAAGGCGAACCGGGTTTAATTCCCGGCCGGGTCACTCCCGGATTTTCGCATGTGGTAATCGTGCCGGACGATACCGCTGGTCGACGGGTCTTTTCGGGGACCTCCCGTTGCCCCCGCCCCTTCATTCCGGTGATGTTCCATACTCACCTCAATCACCCTCATCGGCTGTCAAGACCTGGCTATTAAGAGCAGGCCAAATTTCTTCACTCACTCACACTACTCAGGCTAGGAACAAAACGAACTTTCTTATAGGAGAGTTTTGCATAGGGAAAATTTCTGCCTTAAGGTGGTGCGCTGGTATTTCAAAGAGGTTAATTTTNTTCTTATAGGAGAGTTTTGCATAGGGAAAATTTCTGCCTTAAGGTGGTGCGCTGGTATTTCAAAGAGGTTAATTTTGTGCTAGCGGCATATGGAGAAATTCTATTTATTTGTGTTTTAAAGCTCGTGTTGCGCACAATTTTTGTCATATACTTGCCCCCAGACAAAGTTTTAAGTATCAACTTTATTTTGTAACTATTATTCACGCCTTCCAATGGTGTTCACAAGAGCAAACAGTAAAAATAAAACTGTGTTTGGTATTTGGCGTTCAGAAGCAAGCTTATTGAAATGAATAAACGTTACGAATTTATGTGCGAAATAAATAAAGCCGTCATAAAAGGAACTCTGTATTATTCTCCTTTCCGTTAAGGAAATTGTGCAAGAAAGACATAAAAATTATATTTTCAACCATTCCACTACTTTTTTTTTCGATTCAACTGTAATATTTTAATTAAGTAACTAAGCCAGTGTTTTGCTTAATCCAGTTTACGACAGAATATTAAAAAACGTGTGGAAATACTTCTTTATATTTTTACTCTAGTGCGAAGAACAAAGTTTATTCTTTGAATAGGTTATAACAAAATACAAACTGGAAAATCTTACACAATTACACATTTCTTTAATGAAAATTGCAATTGTGTCATTTACTTACATACAAAACGGAAAAATCAGGTACATATGCAACATCAGTGCACCCTGGTGGCGAAAATTATTAGTTGCCAATCTAAAAGCATTGAGCTTCTCAACCTGTGTAGAATAAACCTTAGCGCAACCAAATTAATTGTTTGTAAAGGGGCAATGGAATATTTTGTTGTAAAAACAGACGATTCTGTCATTTTTTGGCTGCCACAAACAAAAATTTGGTTATGTTCCAAGTTAATGAAAGAGTTTCTGTTAATATAAAAATAATTGGAAGTTCGACCGAGATTCAAGCCTATATCATCTGCAACCCAGCGCTATGCCTAAGCAACCACGACTTAACTGACTACGCGGGAAGTTAGAATGCTTTTTAACACATACGTTTCAAATACTGGACAACGTGCGCAAATTAATATTTCAGATCATGCAACTTTTTGTTTACTGTAGCTCTTGTTTTATAAGGGTGTTTATACCTTTACCAAGCATCAGTAGATGCACTAACACACAACAAATGCAAACAAACTCTGGAGCTGTGTTTTCGAAGGCAATCGAATGAGTGGCCAAACAAATATACAGGATTTATTAAACAAAATATTTTTTTTACGGTCTAATTTTTTTTCGCTCAACAAAAAAGTTTTGTTTATTCAAACGTGTATTTTTTTTTTTAATGAAAAAAAAATTAGTTTTGATGCTTCTAAGTTTTGTTTACTCAACAAAATATTTCGTCAGGGCAACTACTTATATTTTGTTGACTGTTCTCTCTGTGAAGTGAAAAAGCCGCTTATTCCGCGAATGCCAACCGCACGTACCGCTGGTCGGCGGGTTTTCTCAAGGATCTCCCATTCTTCCGCCCCTGCTTTCCGGCACCGCTCCATACTCACCTCACTTCACCCTCATTGGCTCTCAAGATCTCGATGTAGAGAGCCACCCAAATCTTTCCACTCTTCACTCACTAGCNTTCTTATAGGAGAGTTTTGCATAGGGAAAATTTCTGCCTTAAGGTGGTGCGCTGGTATTTCAAAGAGGTTAATTTTATGCTAGCGGCATATGGAGAAATTCTATTTATTTGTGTTTTAAAGCTCGTGTTGCGCACAATTTTTGTCATATACTTGCCCCCAGACAAAGTTTTAAGTACCAACTTTATTTTGTAACTATTATTCACGCCTTCCAATGGTGTTCACAAGAGCAAACAGTAAAAATAAAACTGTGTTTGGTATTTGGCGTTCAGAAGCAAGCTTATTGAAATGAATAAACGTTACGAATTTATGTGCGAAATAAATAAAGTCGTCATAAAAGGAACTCTGTATTATTCTCCTTTCCGTTAAGGAAATTGTGCAAGAAAGACATAAAAATTATATTTTCAACCATTCCACTACTTTTTTTTTCGATTCAACTGTAATATTTTAATTAAGTAACTAAGCCAGTGTTTTGCTTAATCCAGTTTACGACAGAATATTAAAAAACGTGTGGAAATACTTCTTTATATTTTTACTCTAGTGCGAAGAACAAAGTTTATTCTTTGAATAGATTATAACAAAATACAAACTGGAAAATCTTACACAATTACATATTTATTTAATGAAAATTGCAATTGTGTCATTTACTTACATACAAAACGGAAAAATCAGGTACATATGCAACATCAGTGTNATTTAATGAAAATTGCAATTGTGTCATTTACTTACATACAAAACGGAAAAATCAGGTACATATGCAACATCAGTGTACCCTGGTGGCGAAATTATTAGTTGCCAATCTAAAAGCATTGAGCTTCTCAACCTGTGTAGAATAAACCTTAGCGCAACCAAATTAATTGTTTGTAAAGGGGCAATGGAATATTTTGTTGTAAAAACAGACGATTCTGTTATTTTTTGGCTGCCACAAACAAAAATTTGGTTATGTTCCAAGTTAATGAAAGAGTTTCTGTTAATATAAAAATAATTGGAAGTTNGCTGCCACAAACAAAAATTTGGTTATGTTCCAAGTTAATGAAAGAGTTTCTGTTAATATAAAAATAATTGGAAGTTCGACCGAGATTCAAGCCTATATCATCTGCAACCCAGCGCTATGCCTAAGCAACCACGACTTAACTGACTACGCGGGAAGTTAGAATGCTTTTTAACACATACGTTTCAAATACTGGACAACGTGCGCAAATTAATATTTCAGATTATGCAACTTTTTGTTTACTGTAGCTCTTGTTTTATAAGGGTGTTTATACCTTTACCAAGCATCAGTAGATGCACTAACACACAACAAATGCAAACAAACTCTCGAGCTGTGTTTTCGAAGGCAATCAAATGAGTGGCCAAACAAATATACAGGATTGATTAAACAAAATATTTTTTTTACGGTCTAATTTTTTTTCGCTCAACAAAAAAGTTTTGTTTATTCAAACGTGTATTTTTTTTTTTAATGAAAAAAAAATTAGTTTTGATGCTTCTAAGTTTTGTTTACTCAACAAAATATTTCGTCAGGGCAACTACTTATATTTTGTTGACTGTTCTCTCTGTGAAGTGAAAAAGCCGCTTATTCCGCGAATGCCAACCGCACATACCGCTGGTTGGCGGGTTTTCTCAAGGATCTCCCATTCTTCCGCCCCTGCTTTCCGGCACCGCATCACTTCACCCTCATTGGCTCTCAAGATCTCGATGTAGAGAGCCACCCAAATCTTTCCACTCTTCACTCACTAGCNATCACTTCACCCTCATTGGCTCTCAAGATCTCGATGTAGAGAGCCACCCAAATCTTTCCACTCTTCACTCACTAGCTAGCATCACTTGACGTGCCAATCGGCAGCTCAGCTCAACCAATAGGGAACCTTCCGCGACATGCAGTAGCCAGTCAGACACAAGGCCCGTTCCCAGAGCTCCAGGCAGCCAATCAGAGATGGGTACGCCCACATCAAAGAAACCGCCATGCAATTTCGTCTGCGTGTGCTTATTTACTCTGTGATTGGGCCGTGTCTCAGGTCGTTTCCGAGCTCACCTGAGGTACGCACTCTATGCGTATGTCCCCGGGAGTGACGTCATCGGCGCTGTCCGAATTGCAAGTGAAGTACGCAAGTATACCAACATGTGTACTTCTTGCGCCCTCGCGGCGTACGTGTCCCGTAAAATGATTGACTGGAAGCTGCTCCTTAGAAGTTCTAAATCATCAATTCGTATTAAGGCCATGCTACTATTAGAGTCTGAAAAAGTTCTGTCTACAACCACAGTANAAGTTCTAAATCATCAATTCGTATTAAGGCCATGCTACTATTAGAGTCTGAAAAAGTTCTGTCTACAACCACAGTAAGGAAACTCTACTGCAACCATTCTGAATATAATATTTATAATAATTACAGTCCTTTCATTGGTCACAGACATTTACGAACTGCGTGTTGGCCAACCTGATGCAACGCAACACAGACGTGCTTATTTTGGTTTATTAACACGTGGAAAAATATTAGTGTTTTCTAGAAAGTGTTCGCATATTTATATTTCCGATTTACGTTTATTTAAGCCAAGATTTGTGATTGGCTTAGATGAAAGGAAATCGGTAACGTAGTGCGAATTCCATTTAACAGATAGTTGTAGACTTGTGATTGGCCGACATAGAACGTGGTGTAAAAAAATAAAAAATAAATAAGTAATGAAAACCGCGAACTCACGTCCAAGCTGCATAACAAGAAATATTATGTAAGTCAAAATGAAATANATAAATAAGTAATGAAAACCGCGAACTCACGTCCAAGCTGCATAACAAGAAATATTATGTAAGTCAAAATGAAATAGTATTTAATACTTGATTTTAACACCAAAACTTTCGGCAATTATCAAGATCTTCTGCACCGAAATACATGTTCAATAAAGCGATAAACTGCCTGCTCATAGCAGTTGTCGAAGCAAAGAAGATTGCCTGTCCGAATTTATACCGTGCCGATGGTAAGTGAAGTATACATGGGTGTAAGTACGCTGATGCTCATCACATGTCGTACATACCTGACTGAGTGTGCAGGAATGGAAGTAACCTAGGTTCAATGGCAGGTACGATGCCATTAGGCGTCACTGCCTTTACGTATTATCGATATATGAAATAGCATTAAACTGATCATGTCGAGAATCGGTAATTTTGTTTCAACAAGTCTTCTATTTAATTTTAATGAAATTAAATTGATAATTAGTTAATTAGTTTGAAGGGAGAGGGAGATGCACAGAAAATTATTTTCCACCATTTAGCGAGAGCGGAAGGACCTGAAAAGCCCATAGGAATGTTATTTTTAATGAATTAAAATTATGTTATTGCTATGAGGAACCAGTTCACAAAATAAAGACAATTAATTGGTTGTGTNTTGCTATGAGGAACCAGTTCACAAAATAAAGACAATTAATTGGTTGTGTACCCACATTATTC
This sequence comes from Clitarchus hookeri, assembly GCA_002778355.1. Classification (NCBI taxonomy): domain Eukaryota; kingdom Metazoa; phylum Arthropoda; class Insecta; order Phasmatodea; family Phasmatidae; genus Clitarchus; species Clitarchus hookeri. The sequence goes on along the minus strand of NQII01000541.1, from coordinate 257,816 downwards.
ACATTCCTTTTTGTCTCTTTCAGAAAATAACCTGGTTCCATTTCTTGAGAGAATAGTATACAATTATATGTGTGAATTATAATAGACNGTACCCACATTATTCACATTCCTTTTTGTCTCTTTCAGAAAATAACCTGGTTCCATTTCTTGAGAGAATAGTATACATCGAATAGAATAGAATAGAATAGTATATATCGAACTTTGGACCTATTTTACTCAGTCTGGTTTCACTGTTGAATGGTTCCTTCGTGCATAACACGACGGAGGCCCGGAAACAGAAACTCGGACGAACTGCGAGCTGGTGAAATATGTTTATCTGAGGACAAACAGCTTGCTGCCGTCGACGTTGGTTCAGCATAGCTGTCTGCTGACAGTCAGTCGGCCGTGCAAACAGTGACTGTGCTGTTGTCGAGTGACTATTCTAGTGATTGTGGAGAGGCTTGTTTACTCCGCACTGTCCGCTAACAAACAACTAATCTAGAGTCAATATCAGATACTCTGGTTATCTTGAAACCCTGCTAGTCTGGAATATGTTGTGATGGCTACTCGAGCCAACGGGACGTATTGGCGGAGCTCGTCCACTGGTTGTTGCCATAGGCCGTCAGTGACACGCTGTACGCTCTAACAAGTATAGGCTGTAAAGTGAAGCACTTTTTAATGTCGTCCTTTAAAGATACTTTCAGCTTATTTGTATGAAAATTACCATTTGACTAACAAACACAGTATATACATTTTATAGTTCTCAAAAGTTAACGTCTGAGGCCACAATAAAATGTAAAATTTTTACTATCATGCTTGCTGGACGGGCCTTAAAAAGTGTTCACTTTACCGTGAATAACCTATAGATCGAAAATTTACCACGTCAGTGTATACGCGTGTTGAGAAAACACCAATGGCATAGTATCTTCTCTACGTCCGCGGTAGCTTTCCTACTTTAGCTTACGAAACAGTCAAGTGCGTGGTATAATTATCAACTCCTTTTAACAGTTATTGTTTAATATTCCCATATATGCAGCAGGATGTATGGGTAAATGTTCGATACATTGTGAACGTTAATAACTTCCATTACAGTTAAGGACATTTAGCTAACAAATTTTTACAGTGTACTGTAAAGGCCAGTTCACATTGAAGATAACATGGGACTTGTTATGTTAAATGTACGTAAATTCTGTGCCAAAGTTTAATATAAAATCATGGCTGTATTGAAATTGGAGTTAAGAATGGCTCTTCTTTGATAAGTCATAATGCATTGCTACAAAATATGCGGTATCTGGGATCTGGAAAATGCTCGTGTATTACATATCGGTTTGCTTTTTAAAACATCTTAATTAAACTTAATGAAACATTGCGATAGTTATATTTCAAACATGCGAATATGTGTGTCAATAATAACCCTGTCTCTGGCCTAAATCAACGCCTATTTATGTTTGAGGCCGACAAGTACGGGAGCCATAAGGGCGACTCTGCCACGCGCATCAAATGCGCCATCGCCGCTACGTGCAAGACTCTGAACTGGGATGCAGTTTTCTCGGCGTGCTGTCTTACCTATGGGACTTTAAGGGGTAACCGTATAATTTGATTAGTGGCGAGTCTACAGCAAAGTTGAATGCGGGACTCTTGAGCATTTTGTGTATATCTGACGCGTATANCATTTGATTAGTGGCGAGTCTACAGCAAAGTTGAATGCGGGACTCTTGAGCATTTTGTGTATATCTGACGCGTATATTTTGAGTTGCAGCGTTTTGAAAACACCGTTTTTAGTCATGTCGGAGTGTTCCAAAATAGTGTTTCTAGTGTGTGCGAGGTCCTGAAAGTGGTCGACACGCGTAGTCTGAAGTCTGAGTGCTTTTCGTAGATCAGCAGGGGCCGCGGTGGTGTAGTGGTTAGACTAATAGCCTTCCACCTAGGTGAACCGGCTTCGATTCCCGGCGGGGCCACTCCCGGATTTTCGCACGTGGGAATCGTGCCGAACGATGCAGCTGGTTGGCGGGTTTTTATCGGGGATCTCCTGTTTCTCCCGCTCTTGCATTCCGGCGTTCGGCAAGTACGTGAACTGGTAAACAAAAGATACTCTAAAAATTAATAGACAATAGTTTAACTGTTGTTGTCCCGGAGTTATTATTGTGAAGCTAGCGTTTTTCTACCATTAGAATATCAATAATATCTTGCTTCCTATATTTTTATGTTTTGCCATAATACAACTTAAATATTTGTTTGTCCAACATTATACTCATAAAACTTAAAAACTGTACGTCCATTTCGGTCCAAACTCTTGCATTTCCTTCTTTTTGGAAATCACTTCCCTAGTANCCATTTCGGTCCAAACTCTTGCATTTCCTTCTTTTTGGAAATCACTTCCCTAGTAGCTTATAACAAATTCTAAAACTTCGTATGGGCAAACATGCAAACAATACACTTGAAAAATGGCGGCGTTTGTTTTGATCTCATTCCCAGTCCACTCCTATCGGCAGTGTTTAGACTAAATTTCCAATCCAGATTCTACATTCCAGACTCCAGTCCACCTTGTCAACTGGAATGGATTACTCACTCTAGTTCACCTTGCCTACTGGAGTGGATTCTACACTCCAGTCCACCTTGCCAACTGGAGTGGATTACTCACTCCATTCCTACCTCAGCCCAGTCCAAATATGATTTATAGTGATGTTTCAATCAGGATTCTTCAGTTCACTCCAGGTTCATTCCGGATTGAAAAGTCACTCNAATCTAGAGTCAATATCAGATACTCTGGTTATCTTGAAACCCTGCTAGTCTGGAATATGTTGTGATGGCTACTCGACCCAACGGGACGTATTGGCGGAGTTCGTCCACTGGTTGTTGCCGTAGGCCGTCAGTGGCACGCTGTACGCTCTAACAAGTATAGGCTGTTCGTGGTAAAGTGAGCACTTTTTAATGTCGTGCTTTAAAGATACTTTCAGCTTATTTGTATGAAAATTACCATTTGACTAACAAACACAGTATATTCATTTTATAGCTCTCAAAAGTTAACGTCTGAGGCCACAATAAAATATAAAATTTTTACTATCATGCTTGCTGGACGGGCCTTAAAAAGTGTTCACTTTACCGTGAATAACCTATAGATCGAAAATTTACCACGTCAGTGTATACGCGTGTTGAGAAAACACCAATGTAATAGTATCTTCTCTACGTCCGCGGTAGCTTTCCTACTTTAGCTTACGAAACAGTCAAGTGCGTGGTATAATTACCAACTCCGTTTAACAGTTATTGTTTAATATTTCCATATATGCAGCCTGATGTATGGTAAATGTTCGATACATTGTGAACGTTAATAACTTCCATTACAGTTAAGGAGATTTAGCTAACAAATTTTTACAGTGTACTGTAAAGGCCAGTTCACATTGAAGATAACATGGGACTTGTTATGTTAAATGTAGGTAAATTCTGTGCCAAAGTTTAATATAAAATCATGGCTGTATTGAAATTGGAGTTAAGAATGGCTCTTCTTTGATAAGTCGTAATGCATTGCTACAAAATATGCGGTATCTGGGATCTGGAAAATGCTCGTGTATTACATATCGGTTTGCTTTTTAAAACATCTTAATTAAACTTAATGAAACATTGCGATAGTTATATTTCAAACATGCGAATCTGTGTGTCAATAATAACCCTGTCTCTGACCTAAATCAATGCCTATTTATGTTTGAGGCCGACAAGTACGGGAGCCATAAGGGCGACTCTGCCACGCGCATCAAATGCGCCATCGCCGCTACGTGCAAGACTCTGAACTGGGATGCAGTTTTCTCGACGTGCTGTCTTACCTATGGGACTTTAAGGGGTAACCGTATCATTTGATTAGTGGCGAGTCTACAGCAAAGTTGAATGCGGGACTCTTGAGCATTTTGTGTATATCTGACGCGTATATTTTGAGTTGCAGCGTTTTGAAAACACCGTTTTTAGTCATGTCGGAGTGTTCCAAAATAGTGTTTCTAGTGTGTGCGAGGTCCTGAAAGTGGTCGACACGCGTAGTCTGAAGTCTGAGTGCTTTTCGTAGATCAGCAGGGGCCGCGGTGGTGTAGTGGTTAGACTAATAGCCTTCCACCTAGGTGAACCGGCTTCGATTCCCGGCGGGGCCACTCCCGGATTTTCGCACGTGGGAATCGTGCCGAACGATGCAGCTGGTTGGCGGGTTTTTATCGGGGATCTCCTGTTTCTCCCGCTCTTGCATTCCGGCGTTCGGCAAGTACGTGAACTGGTAAACAAAAGATACTCTAAAAATTAATAGACAATAGTTTAACTGTGGTTGTCCCGGAGTTATTATTGTGAAGCTAGCGTTTTTCTACCATTAGAATATCAATAATCTCTTGCTTCCTATATTTTTATGTTTTGCCATAATACAACTTAAATATTTGTTTGTCCAACATTATACTCATAAAACTTAAAAACTGTACGTCCATTTCGGTCCAAACTCTTGCATTTCCTTCTTTTTGGAAATCACTTCCCTAGTAGCTTATAAAGTGCTTATAACAAATTCTAAAACTTCGTATGGGCAAACATGCAAACAATACACTTGAAAAATGGCGGCGTTTGTTTTGCTCTCATTCCCAGTCCACTCCTATCGGCAGTGTTTAGACTAAATTTCCAATCCAGATTCTACACTCCAGACTCCAGTCCACCTTGCCAACTGGAGTGAATTACTCACTCTAGTTCACCTTGCCAACTGGAGTGGATTACTCACTCCATTCCTACCTCAGCCCAGTCCAAATATGCTTTATAGTGATGTTTCAATCAGGATTCTTCAGTTCACTCCAGGTTCATTCCGGATTGAAAAGTCTCTCTAAACGCACTACCAGAGAGTCGCGAGCTGAACAGGACGCCTCGCTGACCCTCGAGGAGGCCTGTGAACAAACTTATGTTCACAAATTAAGATGGCAAAGTAAACATATTTGTTGGTTTTGCGGTATACTTTATGGAATAGCGTTATTTGGTAAGCGAAATGCAAATAATAACAAATAAAAAATTTATTTGCTTTGACGAGTAGCATTGTCAAACTGCTACAAAGGTTAACCTTGAAAAATTTGCGTACTTTGCTCTTGAAATGAATCGCTGTGTGTTTGAAATCAAGTTTTTTACGGAACTGTAGCCCACATGGTGCTGATATATGAAAAGAACACATACTTTAGACTATGCCTGTCGATTATTTCCAATGCATCACGCACATTACAAACTCTCAACGTGGCTAAAAACGGTTTATTCAAAGCCCTTTATTTCTAAATTTCGCGTCATATACATACAAAAGTACTTGAGGACTCTGCATTGAACCTTACTACAGGCTTTTCGCCAATAAGATCTTAGGGTCTCCGCTTGAAGCCTCATAGGCACGACGCGTACACTCCCGTTAGTTTAGTCTTGCGCATAGAGGCGAAGGCGCACTTGATGCACGTGGCAGTATCGCCCTTTTCGCTTCCTCACTTCTCGGCCTCAAACGCGGACATCTGAAGGTAGGTTGCCCCCTAAAATGCCGTTCTAGAGTAGAAAATATTATTTTTATTATATTCCATTTTTTTGTTTGGATATGAAATAATAGAGAGTCGACGAGAGTGATTGAGGTGAGTATGGAGCGGCACCGGAATGCAGGGGGCGGGAAAACGGCAGATCACCGAGAAAACCCGCCGACCAGGAGCTTCGTCTGGCACTATTCCCACATGCGGAAATCCGGGAGTAATCCAGCTGGGTATTGAACCCGGTTCGCCTAGGTGGGAGGTGAGCAGTCTAACCGCTCAGCCACCGCGGCTACAACATCCTCGACTTTTAGACGTGTATGAAGTGGCGTTTTTTTTCGCATCGTGTACGTGAAGCCTTCAGCGATTATAATAGGCATGATGACAATTTTTTAAAATACATTAAATAATGTTCTTACGCTTCCACTATTTACTAAAAATNCGATCTTTGTTATCTATTCTAATAATTAAAAGCATTATTTTTGTATTTCTTTGTTACTGTCATCATGCCTATTGCGGGCGAAAATAAGGAAAATAATGAATTTACTTAGCATTAATTTGAATATGTTATTATAAAAAAAACTTACGTTTTCCTCCTTTGCTTGTTTTAAAAATACGTGTAAATNTGCATTAATTTGAATATGTTATTATAAAAAAAACTTACGTTTTCCTCCTTTGCTTGTTTTAAAAATACGTGTAAATGATGTTATTTGCTTATCACTGTTTCACAAAAATCACGTTAATTTCTAGTGTCGTGTGAATGGTTGAACATAAGAAAAGTACACTCAATGTGAACCACACGTTTTTGTACACTTTCTATGCGGACGTCTAGTACGTATAGTCTATTCACGGTGTCTTCCAACCTTGAATCAAACCTTTGAAAAATCACTCTATGTGAGTAGTGTGGTTGTTTCCCAAATATGCAATGTATCATAAGCGTTTTGTACTGCCGTTAACACAAAAGTATCTTATTTTGATTAAACTAACCTTTTTGTTATGTTTGATCTATCAATTATAACAATATNGCCGTTAACACAAAAGTATCTTATTTTGATTAAACTAACCTTTTTGTTATGTTTGATCTATCAATTATAACAATATGTTTGTAATTATTATGAATAAAAATAGGGTGAAAATAGGTGTGGTGGTAATGACTGGTAAGAAATAGTTCTTATGCAAAATATTATTAAACTGAGTGCGCATCTATCCGGTGCGTTGTCCGTTTGGTGTAACTTTGTAGACATAGTTCATCTTTGTTTGTGTAAGGCAGAGTAGTATCCCGAAATAAGAACTTAAGCAGGGCTTCAGNCTTTGTAGACATAGTTCATCTTTGTTTGTGTAAGGCAGAGTAGTATCCCGAAATAAGAACTTAAGCAGGGCTTCAGAAAAGTTGGCAGTAACCGTGAATAGACTATACACGAAATTGATCTTAACGCGGCACGTGATGCTACCCCTGAAAGTGCGGGCCACCAGCATGACGTCGTAGCAACCCGGCACACGGAGCAACTAGGCGCTCTTCACCGGCTACTGAGCACTTGTGATAGTCCTGCTAAATATACCTGCCTGCCTGTCTGCACCTTGTGTATCAAACTAACATTGCCATGGACCTGGCAGCTTTATTCATGCATCGGTCACGTGAAACTGTGAAATTATTAAAATATGAAATGTTTTACCAATATGCTCATTCTTACACTTATATGTAGGTCTATTGAGAAAAGCAACAAATCAGAGAATGGGCTTATCACCATCAGAGGACCACCACGCCATTTCCTCTCCGAGAAGGTATACAGGCAGGATATTAACAAAAGTCGCCGACAATTACCGTCAACTGATTCCTCACATAAATATATACGAAAAGTATATATATATATATATATATATATATATATATATATATATATATATATGACATTTAGCCTAATTAGTTTCCTAAGGTTGGTACATGACCGTGAAGGTGGCAGGAGATGAGCGACAGGTTTATTGCGAATAACACGGGACCAAATTCACATAGAGCTCTGAAAGTACGTGAAGTGTACCAATAATTGAACATACGCATCTGCAGAAAATACTGTCGGTGTACATAAGTAAAAGGTTATGGAAAAAGTGTTGGTTGCCACACAGATGTACCCAGTCGCATTGTAGGCTAGTGCAATGACCCCCTACTATGTGTGTATGTGTGCGTGATACCGCATTTACTGGTACACTACACGTGTATTCAGAGATCTAAGTAAGTTTGATCCAGTGTTATTAGCAATAAACCTGTCGCTCATCTACACATTTACAGGCGTGTCCCAAACTTAGGCAACGGGTAGATGGAATATGTACACTTTTCGGCAATACTTATGCGAGGAACGACTTGACGGAGTTTGTCGGTGATTGTTGTGACCAAGCTGTATATAGAGCGAGCAGGCGCTGTCTGTGCCAGCAGCCAATCACGTGCTCGTGTCTGTTGCGCAAGCGCGTGGCAGCCTCTGTAGGTCAGGACGCCACAGCTCGTGCCAGCAGGCCTGTCAGACGTCGCTACACGTCTCCTAACTGCCGCCGTTTTTCTTCGCTTACCCCGACCAAGATAATTACTCGGTGACATGGCATCTTTCTGGCTACTTAAATCAAACATAAGCTTATTGTCTGGCGATATTCGTGTCGCATATAGCATTGAACCAGTTCAGTCCTCGTGTACGTGATCGAAGTACTTAAGGAGACTTATGGTTTTCGCTGTAAACAACAAGGAATCATTGCAAGGTGTTTGGAGCTTCTTCCTTATCAGTGATGTGATTTATTGAAGGGTCTTCACCTCTCATTTGTGAATGATTAACGCTGACGTCAACGAGTATGCTGTACGTTGTTCATTGGTTACGAGAAGCACGCTCGATATAGGTACAGTGCACATAATATTAAATTATTGCAACACTCGAGCTCGTTAATAAATCTGTGACTGAACTAGTTAATTTAAAATAATGGAAAAAACAAGTTAGCGTTTCCTAGCATAAATGGTGGCTTTGGAATCACACATCCCAAGTGATCATATATCACATGTTCTTTGTATGGCACCTTTCTGCTTTAACTAGCATCTGTCAGTGTATAAATATTTACTTGCTTCTGAAATTCACAATGCAACATTGTTCTATTACAGTGTAGTCGGTTATTGGAAAACTTATATTTGCAGAAGGATAATGAGAATATGCGAACACCAGACAAGGCGTTACTGAAAAAGCTGGTAATGGTTTGATTGAACTGTATTTTCTCCATTGTGTACATAGTTCTTCTACAGAGTGTCTTGTTGCTATTAATGTTAGAGACCATGTGCTGGAAGGACCTGTGTCGCCACAGGTGGTTATAGTCACAAGCGCTGACATCTCGTTTTAACCCTCTCAGTGAAATTGTCCTCTATCTGGGACGTTGCATATGAAGTGGCTTGAATGGTCTGCACTATACACAGCAGAATATACCGTCCAATAAGAAAGATTCCTTACGTGTGGGAGACATCATTCGCTGCTGATAAATCACTGCTGCCAGTTACATGAAGTACAGATAGAGTTATATTGGTCCCGATGTAAGACAAAGAGTCGTCTGAATATAAGTACAGTTCCGATAAAAAATTTTGTGTGTTGCAACGCCTAAAATTATATATTCATTTTTGACTGAAAGAATTAAAACGAAAGGAAAGTCCCAAATTCCTGTGGCCACACCCACGTCATTATTATCTTATTGCACACACTCTGTCTCTCTCGCTGTATTGTAATTCTTCAATAAAACAAGGTCACTTCTACTGAAATACTGCTGCTTTAATTTACATAAATACATACGAACGAAACAAAAGGCTGAAAAGAACGAGTCAAGCGGTTCATTATAAGTTATATGTGCTTATTACAATGCGAAGTAGTGACTCGCTGCTGGCAGTCATAGGGGGCGATTGCCAGTATTACCAATCCAACTCAGCGCCTGTGGCCGTAGTTACTGTGGACAAGCTCCTGTCATGTATGCACCTCACAAAACAACCACATTTGAAAAAGAAATGCCATAAAACAGATGCTAGAAGCGAGTAAAACTGGCGTACAAAATACGTGAAGTAATATTTGTGCACCGTATACAAGATACTGTTGCGTAATTACAATATTATTTGAAAACTCGCTACTTGTAGCGCCTTTAGTTTGAATGTTGGCCACTCTGATTGCCGGGGGCTGCGGTGGTGTAGCGGCTAGGGCACTTGCCTCCCACCCGGTGAGGTCATCCCCAGATTTTCGCACGTGGGAATCGTGCCGGACGATGCCGCTGATCGGCGGGTTTTCTCGGGGATCTCCCGTTTCCCTGCCCTTTCATTCCAGCGTGGCTCCATGCTCACCTCGCTTCACCCTCATATATTTAAATAAATCATTGTAATTATAGATGCACCGATTCCAAGATGTCTGATCGTTTTACGATTGATTTGACAATGTCAGCCAGCTGCCTGACCCGTGAGAGCGGCGTGGGAAGAGGTGTTGGGTAGCAGGTAGGTGGAACGGTGAAGGTCGATGCTTTTCAAGACGGTTTGGTGTTGGGGGTGAGGACCTGATCGTGTGTTTAGAGGACGGTGCGTCTTGGGGGGATGTTGAGTGTCTTTGAGGAGGGCGGAGGGTAAATGTATTGATACTTTCAATGTAATTTCCGATGACGATGTTTGGGGGCATTGATAAAAATCGCTTTTAATGGTTAGATACTTTTACAGAAAAAATGGCGTTGAAGGAGTGAGAGGGTGGGGTGTAGTGGGAGAGGGAGTAACGTTGGTTGACGATATTGTAAGGGGTTGAGGTGGTGGTGAGGGATGTTGGTAAGGTGGGGTGAAGGTACTGAGTTTTTAAATGGAAGGGCGCTAGGTTCATACCTATTATATCCAATATGGTTGCCCTGACATTGGGTTACATTATCGATATGACATCACGATCGCATGAGCCTTGAAAATACGAGCCCGGTGATATATAAACACTCAATACTTACGCCTTTAAATGTTTTAATTATAAAAACATATTTAATTTTAGAAAACAAATTTAAACAAATTTTATTTTATCGGTTCTTTTGATTCCTCATTGTGGCTGAGTTTCGGGATACCTCAGCCACATTGAGGAGCAAGCACTTTTTTTTACAAATTTTTGGAAATTTAAGAGGGTTTGAGGGAAAAGGAAAAAAGTTTGAGGGGGAAAAGTGATTTTTAGGTAAAAGAATTTATTTCTGAAATGATTTTTGGGGTAAACAAGTGATTTTGTAGGAAAAGATGGCAGAGTCGAAGATGGCGCAGCACCCAGCCCTTGTCCTCGGACATACCAAACCTATCTACTAAACATTAACTTACGTCAGTGTTAATTAAATGTGAATACGACGCTGCTTGATCTATACCTGAACTTAACGACAACGCACAGTTAACACAACGAGCTGCATGTTGAGGTGGTCTCCTACCTGGTGTTTAAACTTTTGTAGCATGTATGATGTATTTGGTTTTTGCCTATATATATCGTGTATCACAAGCCTTTTATAATCGTGTTAACATAAAAGTACCTTATTTTTGGTTGAATTCACCTTTTATATTTTAGCTATAAATTATAATATTTCATTTATAGTTAACGTGAATAACAACAGAGAGGAAATATGTGTGTTGGTAATACCCAGTTAAAAATTGTTGCTATGCAAAATGTTATTGAACTCGATGTGCACGAATGCGGTGCGTTGTCCCTTTGGTGTAATTTTATAGACTTAGTTAAGCTTTTTTTTTGCATGAGGCTGAGGAATAGCCGGAAAGTGGATACTTGAGCAGGACTTCAGAAAAGTTGGAAGAAGTAACCATGAATGGATTAAAGTTATTAATGCCGGAACGCATAGCTACGACAAGCATGATACAACACGTCCGACACGACAAAACACCGAACATCCAATCAAATACAAGATGCGTCTGGCGTCAGCACGACGAAACCTATCGCACGACCAGCAGTTTTGCGTCAGATTGTCATGCCCTGCTGCACGACAATCAAGGTGTACAATGTTACAAAACTAAATAGTTGTACTAACTTTCCCTACAGTGGGGAAATTGCTTTTTACAAGTGAAAAAGTATTTGCCACCTACCGGATTTAACTCATATAATTGAGGATTATACCTTGTCGTGCTTCAACGTAATATCTGCACTCTTTGTTAGTATCACGTGTTCCAAATTTACATTATGTCTACTGCCTTTGAAACTACGCGGTAATAAATTTCTGTACTTGCTTTCTTTGGAAACCAGTTGCCAAAGATTTTCTTATAACTCTACAGCCGAAATATTGTATATTCACAACCCGTTTTCTTAGAAAACTTGCAAAAATGTTTATGTAGCTCAAGGTTTATAATAAAATTGAAGTCTAAAACTCTTGCCTGTTTAAATTCAACATTAGTTTTACACATTCCCCACTATTGCGAAATTTACTCTAATTTCTTTAAGTTATGACAAAAATTTCATTGGCCATTAGTTTCCAAAGAATTCCTTATACACGCCCAAGAAAATGTACACTGTGGTTTATTCTACAAGCGCCTTGTAAATGACGCCAGAATGTCCAAGGCTGTAGAAAGCATAATTTGTCAGTGAGGATCCATCTTGAAAAGATGAGCCAATAAGAGAGCGGGAAAAATCTTTGTGGCCAAGCTTTCATTTCGTGTTTATTTAAGCTATTTTGTCAGTGACATTACTGTTAATGAAAAAAATAATGCGCAAGTCGTGTGGATACAACATATGCTTGTGCTCTTGTTGAAAATGTTTCATCTTTTCAGAGTGGTATGTCCTCCTAGCCCGCGCTGTCCTGTAGTGCTCTCATCATCCCGCATTCCATCCTTAAAATACGTTTGACATTGAAGTACAGTGTGCTTTCGTCCTTGACCAATCACATTGCAGTTTCAGAGCGTGGAACGCTCCTTGTGGCCACTAACTGAAACGAATTGATGAAGAAACCAACATGGATGCCTCGGTCTAGATTACGTTTGTGTTGTTGAACCTACTACGGTCTAACTTTAAATTTTGGGCATGAATTCAGAACTCTGCTGGACACTTTTTTTTTATTACTACAGATTGCAGGCCACAACTTTACGTTATAAATAACATACATTATGCCAACTTTTCAAAATTTCTTGAATACTCTGGTGACTTCCAATTATTATTTTCAAGCATTGAAATTATAGCACAGTTGTAATGCATTCATGTTATTAGCACACACAACTGCCATTGTACCGAATTACACTACCGGCCAATAAAAATAACGCACACAAATGATGCATCGCATGGTACTGAAACCTTATATAGATAGCGATACAGTGTTATGAGTAATACACATGACCACAAAAACAGAGCTGTAGGACAATCACATATGGATCTGTGGTTCGCCATCCGGCAATCTTCAATAGTACATCGCAACCCCTCGCACTGCGATACACGCTGCAACACGGTCTGACATGGAGTCCAGCAGACGCTCGATGTTGTGTTCCGAATCCAGGATACTGTAGCTCAGCGGCAATTGGCATTTTCACTGACCTCACACATACTCGATTGGGGAAATGTCAGGGGAGCGCGCAGGCCATGGTAGTGTTTGGAGATGACGGAGGTATTCGTGGACGACCTGTGTCGTGTATGGTCAGGCGTTATCCTGCTGCAATATCGATCCTCTCGAGTGGTAGTCGACCTCGTCCTTCCTGAGCCGGTCCTCCATATGTGGGTGCATTCACGTATCCACTGCTCCCAACAGCATCAGACATAATGGTAAGAACGATCCACATGGTGTGCTACTACACAGTGATACAACCACCTTGCGGTTTTCAGCCTTATTATAGGCCCTATCTAAAAGATAATCAGTTGGGTAAAGCGACGTCTTTGGCGTCTTCCCGGCATTTTTCTTTACTCTGTAGTCTTGCTTGGTACTGTATGGTATATCTCACGTTAATGAGGCTTCGACTAAACGCCAGTGTCTACCACTGCTAGACAGTGCTTGCAGCGACATTGCCGGGTGTGCAATCAAATGCAAACACACCAACATGGGGTCGCGTGGATACCACGCCGTACTCTCAATATTTAAATCGTTTGGTTATTAATCGCTTTGTTTCTTTGAGGTGCGCTATTTTCACTGTCCGGCAGTGTAGTTTACTGACTCAAGGCAGTGCGGAATCAGAATATCTCTCGAACGTAATGGTGGTATGTTGACGTAGAAATGCGGCCACTGTACGTAAAAAAAAGATGGCAAAGTGTTTTCGAGATATAATTTGTATGTTAGGTAGTCATTTAAGCCATTATGTGAAACTTAGAAATACAAAATTATGATGTTATTTACATATAAGTTTATTTCGAAGCACCGGACATTCAATAACAATTGAACTCATTCTTTGTGCTCTGAGGAAAGTTATTAGTGGCAATTATCATGTACAAGTCGTAGCTCAACAATTGTATAGTACCATCGTCTGTGTGGCTGCGCTAAGAAACTGATATGCATACTGGGGTCTACTCAGGTTATGAACCTCCTCTGGTCAGGCAAAATAAGTACATTTGAGTTGAAGTGGGGGGTGGGTTTAGTAAGAACCAGTTGTATTGTAAGAACTGTGGCAATGATGAGGACGTAGTATTAAGAGAGCAGCATCCCTTACATCTTGGATTTTTTTTTACAAATCTCAGTAATTGATCTTTATGGCCGGGAATTAAAAATAAAAGCTTGACGTAACGTAGAGGACTAGTTGACAGATATTTTAAAGTTTGTATGGTTCCAGTTACATCTGTATTCTCCCACGGGATACGGACATTTTTAAATAATGAGGAAACCTTTGATTACTGTTACATATGTGAAATGAGTAACATAATAAAAATAAGTTGTATTTCAAAATAACTGTTAAGATGTTTGATGTGCTTTGATAAGCTAGGTTTTTAAATATTGAATCTGGAAATTGAGTTATGGAGGGATATACTTAATTCAAAAATGGCCTTTTGAATTTTATATTTATGTGCCATAATATTATTTTCAATAAAATAACTTAATTGCCTTATTATGACACGTTTATATTGTATAAATGCTTTAAAATGTCGCCGCCAAATTTTATATTCATATAAAGTGGTAATTGTAAAACGGAAATCATCTATTTTTAAATTTAAAAATTTACGTTTCATTGGTTACGTGATGAAAACTAATTAAACGTTCAAAATGTTTGTTTGTTTTCTATAGCGTAATGTGTATTACCAAAGAACTATAGCTATAGTTTTAAAAATAAGTGTCCTCAAACAAATTAAGTAAACTTTAAATCAATAATTCAACGCGGCGTATGAGGGCAAGTCTTAAGGTCGATTCACATCTGAAGTTAACATCGGGCTCGTTATGTCAGCTTTGTGTTAACTTTGCGGCAGATTTATTTATAAAATTGTAGCTGTGTTCACACTGGAGTTAAGAAAGTCTCGGCTTTGATGAGTTGTGCTCCAGTGCTAACACATCTGGGATCTGAGAAAGGCTAGTATGTAATTACAAGTACATACAAATTACCAGTTGTTATAATATTTAAAACAGTTGTATCGGCGTGGCAATAGTAACCCCGTATCTCGCCGACATTGACGCCTATTTTCACTCATCAGTGTTCGTTAATTACGTAGTCTTCCAAATCGTTAGTTTCTTTATGATTGAAATACATGCAGATAAAATTTAAACATCAACGTCTGTTGCAATCGTGACGTAATGCGATATACATACAGCCCAGACGGAAGTTGGTAAGATTAAATATGAATACAGAAAATAAGAGTTAACAATTGTCCCTTGGATCTGAAGGGCTGACACTGCAGTTTTAACTTTGTAATGTTGAATGAGTGAGACTGAATGAGTGAGAGATTTGGGCAGTTCTTAACAGCGAGGTCTTGAGAGCCGATGAGGGTGGTTGAGGTGAGTATGGAGAAACGCCGGGATGAAAGAGCGGGGGAAACGGGAGATCCCGAGAAAACCCGCCGACCAGCGGCATTGTCCAGCACAATTCCCACATGTGAAAATCCGGGAAAGACCCGGGTTTGCCTTGGTGGGAGGCGAGCAGGCTAACCGCTCAGCCACTGTGGCCCCTGTAATGTCAAAGTTGGTTCAAGTTCTCGCATGTGAACAGTAACTTTACGTCACTCTGGTTACAATGTGAATACAGCTTGATCTTTACCTGTACATAACGGTAACGCAATGTTAACACAGCGGTCTCTATGTTAAGGCGGTCTCGTATCTGGTGCTTGAACCGCCTTGCAGCTTGTTATAATGAAAACAGCGATTTTTCACTTGACTATTAAACGTT
The DNA here is from genome assembly GCA_002778355.1 of Clitarchus hookeri. Classification (NCBI taxonomy): domain Eukaryota; kingdom Metazoa; phylum Arthropoda; class Insecta; order Phasmatodea; family Phasmatidae; genus Clitarchus; species Clitarchus hookeri. Next base: position 242,057 of record NQII01000541.1, on the reverse strand, counting down.
TCTCCAAAATGTATACTTACGAAAAGAAAGCATACCCCGACGATGAAGTAATAATACTTTCAAGGTATCACGAATGTAATAAATATTATTTTGGAGGCCTTCAACATCGTTAAAAAAAGCTTTCCCAGACTTCTGTATCTCGAAACACACTGCCCGAACACGAGTGAAACTACACTATAGCAGCCTGTGCCTGTGTTGAACTTTACCACTGACTTTCCACCAATACAATGATAGGGTTACCGCTCAAAGTCACATAGGTACATGCAGCATGACGATAGCACTGCACGCCAGTTAAGAGCCTTGCGTGTAGTGGCGATGGAGCACTTGATGAGCGTGGCAGTGTAGCCCTTATCGCTCCGAGCTTTTCGGCCTCAAATAGCTCCAGATAGTCTCACATACCAAAATGAGGTAATTCACAATGAAATAAGATACCACGAGTTACTTAAAAAAAGTCTTTAAAATCATGCTATAGAATTTTTTTCGATTTTTATTAAATTGCTCAACATAATGTCATTTTTGTATATTTCTGATTTGTAAGAGTCTATAATTTTCAGCAAAATAATTTTGCTAACCATACCTTAAAATGAATTATGGTATGACTTTTCTGCCAACCTTGCTAAATTTTCTGCAAACGTTTTCATTTACTTTGTTTGTACATCCCGAAAACACTAATATTGTAATTTTAACATGCCATAATGCAAAAAAAAATAAAAAATGCCGTGTAAAATTTGTTATGCTATGAAATAGCAGTTGTAAGTAATACCTACCAATCGAGCAGGGTTTCTTACTTCTTGACGACGGTGGCCTTGACAAGCCCCGCCCATAAACGGGCATGGGCTTGCGGTGCATTGTTAATTTGTGCACCTTCAATGTAACTGATAAGAGGCTTGTTGTCGCCAACTTACATAATTCATTAGATAATCATCGTCACTTTACTGTTATCGGACTTGTCACTTGTAGTATTTTTCCACAGATTACTTAGTGAACGTGTATTTAATGACTTATGGGCGTAGTTTTCAGTTGCTAGACCATTTTTGTGTTGATTATTCTTGGAAACGCCATAAAAATCGCGTTTGGAAGTGAAGAACTAGAACAGAAGTTCGAACTTACGCCTCGCTGTGAAGGGTTTCGTGTGTATTCACGTCCACCGCGTAATTCATAAAAAAAAATCAGAAGTAAGAGATTGAAACCAGCTTACCGACCGAGTTAGCCTACCGCAGTCAGTGTTGGGAGAGAAAAGTAAATCTAAGTCATCACCCCGTTCCTCAGCTCACCACAGACGTCATATGGAGTTCAGTATTATAACGGTATAAACGACACAGGCCTACACAGACTAGTGTTATAGTGTTTCTTTAAGTACCGTAGCCAGATATTCTGTTACCGAAGGCTAACAGATTATTACAATAATTGTATTAATTAATTAACGTAATTATTTATAATAAAAGGCATTTTGAAAATGTGTCCTCCTATACTTCAAGTTTTATATTGATTATATTCTATAGTCAAACAAGAAATTTACACTTCATCTTTTACGTTTAATTCTGCATTTTTAACTTTAGGGCCTACTTAAGAGAAATGCCACAACTACTACTACTATCTTTGATTAGTTATGAGCCAATATTTAATGCTAATTAAAAAATAGTAATTCTGGTTTAATTAAAAATCTTTTATGACATTTAAAACTTGAAATTCCATGCAGTATTATAACGGAGAGGAAAATTTAAGTAGAGAGATTTGGGCGGATCTTAACAACGAGATCTCGAGAGACGATGAGGGTGAAATGAGGTGAGAATGGAGCAGCGCCGGAATGCAAGGGTGGGGAAAACGTTAGATTCCCAAGAAGCCTCATCGACCAGTGGCATCGTCCAGCACGATTCTCCCTTGCGAAAATCCGGAGTGATCCGGCAGGGGATTGAACCCGTTTCGCCTTGGTGGGAGGCGAGCAGGTTAACCGCTCAGCCAACGCGGCCCCAGTAGGAAATTGAGGTTCACGTCTCAGTACACAGCGAACTGAACGATCTTACACGGTACTCTATTTTCTCGTAGATTGCAATGTATTTTGTATAAAAAAATAGACATTAAAAAAAAAAATTCAACCGACAGTAGAAACAAATGCATTGTAGTAAAACAAGTAAAGAAACCGCTGCGGATTTATGTACTCTTAGGAAACATGCATCACAGTACTGTGATGTGAACTCAGTTACAGTTCACTTCACCATAAACTGTTACCTCCCCTGACTCTTAACAAACGAGGGAATTTTCATTATACTACTATACAAGGTCGCCTAACGTGTACACCCCCAAAATTTCCGGAACGTTCGCAGATAATAAAATGCGGTTTTCGCTAAATGAAATTACGTACGGGGGCAAGTAATTTTCCGCAAAGGGACTATTCGTAACACAGTATGTACATAAATAATTAAACCACATATGATTTTCCCCCTGGAAACATACATTTATTTCAACCGCAACTGAAAGTACATGCAAAAAGGATTTCAGTGATATATCATATACAATGGAAAGGAACACAGAAACGCCAAAAAAAAGGTGCAAATATTATTACGTTAAGTGGGCCGGTAGCATGGAGCAGTGGACCTGTACTCACAGCTGTAAGCAAGCAACACGCGCCGTGACTCATCCTGGCGGGAACACTTCCTTATATCAGCGTAATGCTTACCTTGATGGGGCAAGGGGCATGGAATGCGATATTGGACAAAGAATAGCGCTGCAGCGGAGAGAAGACAGGCAATGCGAGTGCAAGTCTGATATCAATACATTACATTTTATTCAGATATCAACGTAATTCAGGAGATTTGTTTCATAGACATTAACTGTACTGAGTAACGAGTACGTACAGATGCACAACTAAATTGTCCCAACTAACCCTAAGAAGAAATGCAATAACATCCGCATGCATAGTACAAAAGAGCACAGTTATGGTTGAGACGCTTCAAATTAGGTCTTTACACAGTATGTGCTCGATGTGATTACCATCGGCAGTAATACACATACAGTGGCTTACATTAATATTCAGCCACCTATGATTATCGCAGTTTCATGGCCTTATGTTACATTAGTAATGAAGATAAACATAAATAATATTGCACAATCATTCTTGTGTGCTTCAAATAAAATATAGCGGTAGCCAATAACGGAAATGAGCAATGCAACTTAACAAACAATATAATTTTGTCATCCCATGCTGCATAAGTATGCCACTTTAATATTCGGCCATCATCATTCAAACACAAACATAATCCTCTTTGAAAACTAAACACACAGTTTTTTAGTACCTGGTAGCATGGCCATTCTGTTAAATTAATTCTCGCAGGCATTGTGGCATTGTAGCAATTATATTCCTGGTACATTCGGAGCCAATCTTACTCCATCATTCCTTGAAAATTTTCTCTAATTCTTTTGTGGACCTAATTGTTGTAGTATACAGTCTTATTTTGAGTTCATCCCACAGATTTTCTATGGGATTCAGGTTGGGTGATTGAGGAGGTGTGTTAATGACTTTGGGACAGTTATACAAAAGCCAGCTCTTGTCAATGTATGACTTTTGTTTTGGGTCATTATCTTGGTAGAACTTAAACGTGTTCCTAATGCCCAGATTATCATCCCTCTTGTGTAGGTTTGCTGTCAGGGTGTTGAGATGGTCTTCCTTTTTCATTGTTCCATCGACACGTACAGCCTCTCCAGCACCTGCTGTAGATATACAGCCCCAGATCATAATACTACCTCCAATGTGTTTCACAGTAGGTTGTATGTTCCCAGGTTTTAGCTCCTGATTTGGCTTGCGCCATACTATTACCCTGCCATCTGAACCAAACACATTCAATTTCGTCTCATCAGCAAAAATAATATCATTCCACCAATTTTCATCTTTGTCAGCGTGGTCTTTTGCGAACGTAAGTCGTTACTTCTATTTGCCTCATTAATGAAAGGCTTCTTTCTAGATACCCTGCTATTATATCCTGCTCTTCTGATAACTCGTCGTATGGTTTCTAGATGAACGTTCTTTCCGCATTCATTGAGTACCTCAGTTGTAAGTTTGCAAGCACTAATTTTCGGACCTTTCTTTATTTTCCTGATTACTAGACGTTCTTCTCTCTCGTTTAGTTTCTTTGGCTGTCGTTTTTGAGGTACCGAATCTATTCTGTCTTCCTTCTGAAACCTTCTTATGATGTCTCCAACAGTGCACCTCGGCAGATTCAAGTGCTCCGCAATTTATCGTTGAGATTTCTTCTTTGCATGATGAAAAATTACCAGCTGCCACTGTTCAAACGTTGTATTCCTGCCCTATGTCCCAATTTCCTGACTGACACAGTCAACAGAGCTACCCAATACAACCTCTCAGCGCAGAGAACGTGCAGGGAATGAAACGAGGTATGAGCGCAATGTGCATCGCGCCTGTGCCACGCGTCCACCACAACTGGCCGAATATTAAAGTGGCATACTTATGAAGCATGCGAGGACAAAATATTGTGTTTCATTAACTTACACTGCTCATTTCAGTTATTGGCTACTATCGCATTTCACTTAAAGCACACAAGAATGATTGTGCAATATGTTTTATGTTTATCTTCATTTCTAATGTAACATAAGGCCATACAACTGCGATAATCATCGGTGGCCGAATATTAATGTGAGCCACTGTATGTAAATACACATGTAGCGAGTGACGAGAGGCCTGAAGTGTTTCTGGTGGAATGCCTCTGCAAGCTGCCACAATGCGTTCCTGCATGTATTCTAGCGCCATGGGAACCGTGTTGTACATCCTATCTTTATGTGTTCCCCACAGGGAAAAAAATCGAGACGTGTGAAGTCAGGGGAGCGAGCTGGCCATCTTACAACACCACCACGCCCTAACCACCGGTTTGTAAACGTTTCATTTAACACTTGCCTCGCCACCAAAGCAAAATGCGCAGGACAACCATCATGCTGAAACCACGTCACGACGTTTGTCGAGAGATATATCTTCCAGAAGTGCCGGTAAGGTCTCTCTGAGGAAATGAGGTACCCACAGCCGGTCATTGTCCCTTGAATGAAGCATGGACCTATGACGTAGTTTCCAACGATTCCACACCAATCATTCACTTTCCACTGTCGCTGGAGCTCCACGTGCCGGACCCAAAGTGGATTCTCCATCGTCCAGCAGTGCACATTTCGTAAATTTACGCACCCATGGTTTGTGAACGTCGCTTCATCGGTAAATAATATGTTGCTGTCATCCCTTACATACATCAGAACAAACCTAAAAAACCGAACACACCGCTGTAAATCACCTTCATGTAATGCCTGATGAAGAGCCACGTGATATGGATGGAATTTCCGTTGGCGCAGCATCCGTAACACACATGTTTTACTTACTCCTACGAACCTAGAAAGTTATAGCGTACCCATGTGGGGGTTTGCATCGACACGTGGCAACACATCGTGTTGATGCAGCTCGCCCTTGGCAGTCTTTCGTCGCACTCATATTGTGGAATTCCAATCACCTCGTGACAAGAGACGTGTGCAAATTCTTCGTATCGTTTGCCGTGCGATGGGCGTCCGATTAGGATACCTTTCACCATACAACTGGACTGCTTGCTTGGCATTTCTGCCACACTCGCCGTAAGTAAGGAAAGCATCCAGTTTTTCCTCACTCGTGAACTTCATTGCGTACGTACAGCCATACAGTGCAATACCACTTACCATAACAGATCACGGGTACTGGTGCTGCGCTGCTATTAGGAAGCGGTCCGGCCAGGATGAATCACAGCGCGTGTTGCTTGCTTACAGCTGAGAGTACAGGTGTACCTATGCTACCGGCCCACTTAACGTAATCATATTTGCACATATTTCTTGGCAATTCTGTGTTACTTTCCATTTCATATGCTTTATCACAGAATTCCTCTTTGTATGTACTTTCAGATGCCGTTGAAATACATTGAAGAACCAAATAAACTGGTACACCTGCCTAATATCGTGTAGCCCCCCCCCTCCTCGAGCACGCAGAAGTGCCGCAAGACGACGTGGCATGGACTCAACTAATGTCTGAAGGTATGCAGGAGGCAATTCACACCATGAATCCGGCAGGGTAGTCCACAAATCCAATCTGCGCCAATTTGAGAAACGGTTGCACGTCTGTCACGTTTAATGATTCTCGCCAGTCGTCGTTTGTCCCGTTCTTTCACGATCTTTTTCCGGCCGCAGCGATGTCAAAGATGTGATGTTTTACCGGATTCCCGATATTCACGGTACACTCGTGAAATAGCCGTACGTGAAAATCCAATTTTTATCGCTACCTCGGAGATGCTATGTCCCATCTCTCGTGCGCCGACTATAACACCACGTTCAAACTCACTTACATCTTGATAACCGGCCATTGTAGCAGCAATAACCGATCTAGCTACCGACCGTATCGCGTTACTCTGATTGGTTCCATACCTCTGTTACTTGCATACGCACGCCTATACCAGTTTTTTTTTTCGGCTCTTCAGTGTAGATGTATGTTTCCAGGGAAAAAAATTACGTGTGGTTTAATTATTTCTGTCCACACACGTATTACGAATAGTCACTTTGTGGCAATTACTTGCCCCCGTATGTAATTTCATTTAGCGAAAACAGCATTTGGTGATCTGTAACCGTTCGGGAAATTTTGGGGGGAGTCCACGTTAGGCGGACGAACCTGTATATTAACGTTCTATACAAGGCGATATATTAACGGAATTCCGGCTGTGGACGAACCTTTGAAGTCCATTGAAGGTTACTTCCAACTCTGCCAACTTTGCTTTCATGATATTCCTCTTGTTCATACAAACAAAGTCGCACAAAGTCTAGAACATTTCACTAAAGGGACAACGCACCGTCTTCCTACGCACTCAATTTAATAATGCGTAGAATTATGATTATTTATTTCTAGGCGTTACCAACACACGTATGTTCTCCATGCTTTTATTCTAATTAATTGTAAATGAAATAATACAATTTATAGATTAGATATAGATAAATTTATATTGAACCAAAAATGAGTTTTTTTTATGTTAACAGAAGTATAGAACACTTGCGATACATAAAATAACGAGGAAACAACTAAACACGTCATATATAGGGTAACTTTTCAAAGGTTTCAATCAAAAGTAATGACGAAACCATACTACAGGCTCACAGGTGACTACAACGAGCGCGCGGTGACCTCCGTCACTCGCCGAACCCACAGCAATACACGCCCGTCGCCGTCATCCTCACACTCTCGTCGCCTTTCCCTAACCTGCCCTAACATACATGCTAAGTCCGTGGTAGGGATGGGGCCTACGTGCGTCTCAAGGCCAAGCCCCAAATGCTTATAGGCTATTCATGATTAAGTTAGCACTTTTTGAAGTCACCACATTTGAAATAATAGCCAATAAATATATTTTATTGTAGCCTAAGACGTTAACTTTCGAGTCCGATGAAATATATCTAATATGTTTATTACTTACATGGTAATATTTACCTTGAAAATTGGTGGAAGGATATAAATTGGCTCGCAGGAAAAAAGACTGGGAAGAATTCATGCAAGGAGGCATGCATCATGGCAGAGGTATTGAAGCCATTACTATCTCCCTCAGTGTACCTATAGATAAAGGCCACATTTCATATGATCAAATATTTATTGAATTATATTTATTGAACTAAAAATTACTTTTTTGCCTTTCAATTAATTGCATTCAATAAGCTTTCAAATCTCCACATGAAAATTTATCACACATTTTTTAATGAAACTAGTTTAAAAAATACCAAAAGTAGATTTTTAGATGTTATGACTCATGCAAGACACGAAAAAATTGGTTAACATCCCCCGCCCCCAAAATGGTTCATTTCATTGTGCATTTTATTTTAAATATGCTTTTTATTTTGTAAAAACTTTTAATGTGTGCACACAATTCTATTATTAGGAAATTTCTTCCATTAATATTGTCAGCAAAGCTGTAATAAGCGATTGAAATTTCGGATTCGAGTAAATATAGAACATATTCTAAACGAAAATCTTGAAGGATAACGAGACATTCAATAAATTGAAAGATAAAATGGCCACGGTTATGACGTTTCTATGACGTCATATAGAATTCAGTAAATTGAATCCAACAAAAAGTTTAGGTAATTTTAAGAAACATTTGATTTCATGAAAGTGCCTTAAACCTACAACTTAGAAGACAGAGGGATAAACACTGTCGACAGGACAGAACTTCAAAACTTATTACATGCAACAGTATAAACGTTAGTGGAGAAAGAGAGGTAGGAACCAACGCCTTCTCTTTATTAGTGGATGACAAAAGCCAGCGGAGAGGATGGCGGGGCATTATTACATTTATAAGGCGCTGGCTTAACCAAAGTGATGGAGTAAACACCATTATGATGGGGAGAGCGGCGCAACTGAATCACTAACCTCTCCATTTATTTTCTCCCTCCTTTTACGAATCACCAATATAATATATTCATGGAATAGCTAAACAAAACAAATGTACCTTGACCACCAGTTCCGGCTCAGGTTACTACTAACTGGCAATTATATTCAAAGAGATTATTAATGAAATGGTAGAAACAAATAACAAAACACTAGCTGTGCGGTGCGCAGCTGTACCGTGTGTGTGTGTCGGAGTGTATATTTATTGTTTGAACAATTATGAACATACGCCATCGTAAACACTTCATTGCAGTCTCAGAACATCTAATAGGTAAAATAAAGTAGCTTGGATTAGAAACGTACATAAATGAAAAAGAAATGAACGAGCCTGAGTTGGCTGTTGTTGACAAACATATGTATAATTGCAAGAAGAAATAAAGCCAGGAACAAATAACAGAACGACACAACACAACGAAAATGTAACATATGTAGGCCTACATAAAATTGCGAGCAGGAATGTAGTCAGATGACACCAGAAAAAAAAGACAAAAAAACAATCAGAATTGGTGGTCAAACATACACACAAGTATGGCATATGAAGAATAATACTGAAACCGACGAACACAGCTGAAACGAACACAATGGCTGGAACAGTTGTAAATATGGACGACACGACGACAATACAGAGGTAAAATAGCAAGATTCCTTCGACGACAAGTGCGACGTTACGGGAACTGCAATCTGTTCTCGTCTTCAGGCACAATGTCCGAGGTACACATACAGAGTGTACAGTATATTGTAATGTAATCTCACAGTAAGTAAGCCGCTGTAACAGTGTATTTTTCCGAACTTTTACCAGTGAGGTAAAGGATTGTATTTATACCTGCGCTAATACAGTCTGGATAGTTCCGCGCTGATCTGGTTGAACATCGAGACACTTCCCAGGCTGCTCTTCCTGCTGGGACTACTGATGTACAAAATGGCGGTGGAAAACTATTTTTATAACAAAGAAACTGCAACATTCACGTAATCTGCCAAGTATGCGAAGGCAATAAGAATGGGTTAGTATTCCATTATTTTCACCTGAATTAAATGTCTATACGGTAAAAATTATCCATCCCTGCTGACTGAATCTCCGTATAGAATATAAAACGCATCCTTTGCTAATGTCATGGCAACAAACTCGCCGGGCATAGGCCACGTTCCACTTGGTACTAAAACCAGCTGAATTACTGACGAGCGTTCCTTTAAATACTGATTCTGCTGATCAGTAACTGACGAATGATGTTGTGGCATCTGGGTTGGAAGCTATACTTCTGGCTGAAGTTACTGACGTGAAGGATGTTGGGTAGTCTCAGTAAAATCATCCCACGCAACATGGCGACTATGACTAACGAGCAAGTTATGTTGTTGTTATCTGTAGAAAATGCAGGTGGAAAGTATATTATCACATTCTTCGATCTCATCCTTAATCGATGAGTCTGAATAAGACGAAGATGAATAGAAAAAGTTGTCCATCCCTGTTGACAACATGTTTAGGCCCACCATTGCTTCACCGCGCATAGCAGATGTCATTGTTCCTGCTGAAAACTCAGCTGACGAGTGTCCCACCTGGTTCTGCTACTGAGCGCTACTCAGTGGGGATGTTCACTGACGGCGTTCCTTTTGGTATGCTACTGGTGAAGGCTGTCAGTACTAAGTGGAACGCGGCCATAGACGTCACTATTTCTACTACTGGAGTTGCTGACGAGTGTTCCGTAACTGAGACCACTAACCGGCTGTTGCCTGCTGACCAGTAACCTCAGTACTGTCAGTAGAGCGAGGAATGTAAGCAGACACAAGAACACTGTAGCTACTTCACAACTCCCTCCCTGGAACCATTCACTGTACTCCTCACTCTGCAGTCGGATGTCATGCCAGCTGCTGACAGGTTTGAGCATGGCGGGGGGTGGGGAGGACGGGGCGAGGTGTAGCCGACTACAAGGCGGCAACACTGCCCAATTGTGTCAAGTACTCAGGAATTACACGGTATCTGCAAGGGGGTAGCAAACCTTCCATCTTGAATTTATTTTTGTTCCCACCGCAGCACACTTTGCAGATCATATATATGACAATTAGTGCTGTCAGGGCATAGGGTATAACTTAACGTCCTTGATCGTATGTGAAGGTGAACATTTCATGCGCATCAGTGACTGTGCGGATAGAAAATTCCGGAACGTGTTCAGGCGTGTCCGAAACCTCCATTGCCTGGAACAGACTGCGCTGTAACTGAAAAGTGTGGTGACGTAACCTGGTTTCCTTGAACTGAGCGGAGACTGCTGAGTTGTGGGAACGTCAGCGTGTCAAGGTCACGACGGCCAACATGGCGGACGGAGCTTAGCTTAACGCATTCTCACCCAATAATGAACGTGTTTATTTATGTCTTAATTTTAAAATGACAAGCACTTTTATGTGGGAAAAATACTTTCATCGATTTGAATTTTATCAAACTACTTTACAAATTGGTTAGAAGAAGTATACAGACATCTCAAAGCACTTGTTTACTAATCAGTGTTCTAACCTCACATCCAATCCACGCTGTTTTTGTTAGCAGGTGAGCAGTTCAGTGTTGGGATACGGAGATTGGTTGTGCGCAGCCAGCGAGATCGGTCTACTCCATCTTTAGTCTACGAGGTTCACTGTCCAATTATNGATATCTCAAAGCACTTGTTTACTAATCAGTGTTCTAACCTCAAATCCAATCCACGCTGTTTTTGTTAGCAGAAAAGCAGTTCAGTGTTGGGATACGGAGATTGGTTGTGCGCAGCCAGCGAAATCGGTCTACTCCATCTTTAGTCTACGAGGTTCACTGTCCAATTATCATCCTTGCAGTTTTTGATTCGTAGACCGTNTAATCCTTGTAGTTTTTGATTCGTAGACCGTGCTCTTGCTGTAGGTTAATGAGTGGTCTATATTACTACAATTGAACACAAATCAACAAAACAAGAGCTGTATCGGATTAACCCTTCCAGTGGCCGCGTCTATGATGTGGACATAGCCTACTGCAAGTGAAGAATATTTATGACCACTGCTGTACACAGTAAGTAATCAGTGCTCGGTGTTTAGGGCATCGTTCNGTGCTCTTGCTGTAGGTTAATGAGTGGTTTATATTACTACAATTGGACACAAATCAACAAAACAAGAGCTGTATCGGATTAACCCTTCCAGTGGCCGCGTCTATGATGTGGACATACTGCAAGTGAAGAATATTTATGACCACTGCTGTACACAGTAAGTAATCAGTGCTCGGTGTTTAGGGCATCGTTCTGAGTAAAGGCTTGGCTGCAGTTTCCTTGACATTACAATAACGCGTTAAAATAAGTTGTGAATTCGTGGAGAGTAATGACTCTGCCTACAATTCATCATTCATTCGTTGCTGCGAGGCTAAACGTCAAACGCAACGCGTTAAAAGTTGGCCAACCTGCAAGTCTTTGCGTTTAACGCCAGCCAATCAGAATTCAAGACGTCGTCGTCGTAGACAAGCGAAAACAAATAGTATAGAAGTTCGGCGATAGATGGACGCACCATCGCCGTGTATTTTTATTCTGTCCTGTTATACAAAATCAATTGCAAAATAACGCAAAAAGCACCCTGAAAAATTTTTGTATAACTATAAAGTTTGCGGAATCCGTTTCCTTACAAAATTTTTTTTGTCAGTAGTAGACATGCCAGTTTTCTTATTAAAAGTTGTAGCGTTTAACGTTTACCGTCAAGTTGGTTTTAGACGAGGCTCAATCTGATTTGCCAAAGTGTCTGCTTCTCTCGTTTGTGATTATAGGCTGTTCAAGGTAAAGTGAGCCCTTTTGAGGCCCTATTTATTTCTCTCGTATCAGCCATTTTTTAAATCCTTCCGCAACTTTTCAACATAAATATTGCCATGTAAGTAATAAACACAGTGTATGTATTCCAAATTAAAGGGCTTCAAAAAGTGCTCAATTAATCGTGCCTATATACGCCTGTATGTTATTATGTGGGTGTTGATGGCGTGTAATGAAGTGCCACTGTTACAGATCTAATCTGCACAGTACAGCGCACTGACGGGAACACTCCACGTCTTGGGCGTAAGGGCGATGAGGCTATGGGTGCGTGCAAGTATCGCTCCTGGGGATTGAACTTGCACAACAGCTCCAGGTACAAGGCGTGCTGATGAAGGAACACTGGACGACTGTAGCGACTCACGGCCGGCGTACTGCAACATGGATGGCGCAGGACGTGCTTGCAGCCTGGTCCCGTGTCATGACCCCTGATTGCTTATCGGCGCAGCATGACCCGGATACTGCCCCCTCCCCCCTCCTTACAGATAGCCTCTGCCTTGCCTCGTCAGTACCGCCTGTGCACTACACACATCACCACTACGATACACATACACCACTGAAGTGAGGTGGCGCACTGGCTCTCATCCTGGAGGACTTGGGTTCGAATCCCAGTCCGGCCATCCTTCTATTTCCCATGGTTTCTCTAAACCACTTCAGGGGATGGTTCCTAACTACAGACCAGGGTCTATTCCTTCCCTGTTCCTGCTCCTCTGAGCANATGGTTCCTAACTACAGACCAGGGTCTATTCCTTCCCTGTTCCTGCTCCTCTGAGCAACTTGCTCCGTCTCTGATGACTTCGCTGTCGACTAATAGCAGCTTTTTACCACATTTGAGGCTCAGAAGCAAGCGAGCAATAAGGATGACATTGACACGCATACATAGTGCCCCGTNAGCTTTTTACCACATTTGAGGCTCAGAAGCAAGCGAGCAATAAGGATGACATTGACACGCATACATAGTGCCCCGTTACTCCTACGCGCAAGGCGCTGAACTGGCGTTCGGAATTCTCGTCGTGCTTGTATCTATGGAACGTGGCGACCCTATCATTTCATTGGTGGAAAGTCTAAAACAAAGTTCAGTGTAGGTTCCTATAATTGTTTCGCATGTTTCCGACCAGTATATTATGACATACAGCTGTGTGAAAAAGCAGTTTTTAGCTATGGAAGGCTCTGAAATAGCATTTATAATGTCCATGACGTATTTTGGGTACCTCATCTGAGCGTTTTCTTTTCGTACATCGGTATAATTAAAACACGTTTAGCGATTAACCCCCCCCCCACCGTGTTTTAAGCACACTGAATGCTGTTAAAAAGTCAGGTAGGCGACGTCCTTGAAACAGCTCTGTGCTAGTAGTGGCAGATGGTCGGCCAATTGGATTTCACTTCCAAGTGGAAATTTTTTTCACGGAAATATATTTGAATTTTTGTTTAAATAAGTTGGCTGGGAATTCACGTGTATGATTGTACCCCAAATTTTACCCTCTATTTTTGAATGTAGACATCTCGTTAGTAAACATTCTCTAATGTATCCAGGAGAATATTGCAGTTGTTGCAGATCTCATTTTCACAAACTATGTGAACAAAAAGAAAATATAAAAAAAAATTGCAGTAAAATTTCGTTGCCGGAAATACGCGTTTGTGAAAGCTAAATGTTTATGTGTGTAGTAAAAAGAGTTGGTTGGTTCAGAATACACTCAACCCAACGACTTTGTGAAAAAGGCACTACAGTTCATCCTAAATGAACTGTAGCCACCTCAGATAACTGTTGGCTTGGCCTAGTCACGTGTGCCATAAACATACTAAGTCGGTATGTCCACAAGAGAACAGACCAGAATTTTTTATATTCAATAACGGATTCTCTTCAGGAACTTATTCCGCTCTTAGAAAACCAACTTCTTTGATACTTTTTATCAATGTTGTAACGTTAGATAAACATATAGAGGCTCGTGTCACTATGTCGCATTTCTAAAGTGCACGGGAAAGTCATTCGCAAACATATTGCAGTTTATACTAACAGCTTATCAAATGATCACGAACTTAGTTATTTTTATCAAATGGAACGGCGGTTTTACTGTAGAAGTAGAGGTCCGGCGTTAGATTGCAGGTCGGATATGGAATGGTTTGGGAGTGAAAGATTTCTTCTCTGCTCGAGGACTGGGTGTTGTTGGCTCGTCACACGAATACCAGGACCCTTCCTCGGAGGTCTCCTATCGTAGTCTCGCTCGTGTCTTGATAGTATGTTTAAATATACAGTATTTTGAAGAAAAAAAACTGTTTTTAACAATGTTGGAGTTCTCCAAAATAATATTTATAGCATGCGTGATATCTTGAAAGTACCAGGTGTTTTTATATTCGTAGTTAAACATATCGGGGACATGTTTAATAGTTTTCATAGAAAAAAAACGTGTTGCAAACATGCTGCAACGCACTCCAAGCATCAGGTAGGCAACCGTCTAAAGTCTGTTCACAATCAATATCGTGTACAGGCTGTTTACGGTTTAAGTGAGCACTTTTGAGGCCCTAGTTACCTTTACTTTCAGCTATTTATTATCCTTTAATCATATTTAAAAATAAATATTGCAACGTAGGTAATAAACACAGTGTGTATATTCCACCGCACTTGGAAGTTAACGTCTAAGACTACAACAAAATATATTTATCGACTATTATTCCAAAAAATAGAGAGAGCGAGAGAGAGAGAAAGAGAAGAAAACCGGCATAGACACTGTAAAAACCTTCTTGGCAGGAAATAATTAAACATAGTTACAGGCATTTTTAGAAAATGCTACAGGAGAAAGCTGCTGCCGACTCAAGAGGCACGTCACGCCGCTCCTCTTACAGCTGAGGCGACCTGGTCCAGAAGGTTCCCCGAACCTCGAGTCGCGCAGAGGGCGGCGATGTGAGAAAGTCCGCGCAGTGGCTCCCAAGTAGTTGACTCTTCCAGCAGGCGGGAGTGACATCAGCCTCGCAGCAATAAGCGGCAGGCGTGGTGGCTGGTAGAGATATTGAACAAATATTGATATTATATCGATATTAATTGGCAATGTATTTCAACGATGTTTTATATAAATAAATATCTTTTTCCAGGTATCGGAAATAAACATTTTAAAATGCTCTTTTAGTAAGCTCTGTTTTGAATACAAAAATTGAATTAAAAAATGACTCTGTTTACTTTGGAAACATGCACCAAAAACAGGTGCCACATCTTTCTGCAATGCCTCGGGTCCTCACTACGTAATATTCCAAGCAATTTTACGTTTGTCAAGTCCTTTAAAACATAAAATATTGGATTCCAATGTACCGAAAATATACATTTTTATTTGCATATATATCATTTCGAAAAAATATACTTTTATAAATAACCGATATAAATAATATCAATACTTTTTTTTTGCGATACCAACATCCCTAGTAGCCGGCCCCTCTCCCCCGGGCACCTGTCACGTCATCAAGGGGAGGCGCACTGCTTGGCCTATATGTGGGGAGGAGGGGCGGAGCTGAAGTAGCATGCGTGGTGACGCGGCCGCAGGTAACCCTATACAGAGCTGACCTCCCGCAAGCACGTCAATGCACTTTATTTCAATGAGTTCATCCTTCACTCGGATGTTAACGTCCAAGGCTAAAGTAAAATATATAATTTGACTATTATTCCAAACGAAAGGGCTTTCAAAAGTGCTAACTTTACCGTGAATACGCTATATCAGCTAAGAATANTTTGACTATTATTCCAAACGAAAGGGCTTTCAAAAGTGCTAACTTTACCGTGAATACGCTATATCAGCTAAGAATAGCTTCACCTAAAATGTTGCATTCATTATCTTCATAGTTTAAAAAACATTGGCAAGTCAGAAAGCGCATCTCTCTGGCAATTCTGTTTTATATATTTTTACCAATGACAACTTGATAGCTCCGAAACAGTCAATCCTCTGATTTATGCAGATTATCTTATAATTTCGACACATTTATTTTTCAGAAACCAAATTTATGAATAGGCAATGAAATATCGACTTTCATTCCTGTCCTGNTAATTTCGACACATTTATTTTTCAGAAACCAAATTTATGAATAGGCAATGAAATATCGACTTTCATTCCTGTCCTGAAAACAAATAAATTGTTTCCAGCCTCGTTTTTCTGGTGTCTTCTGACTACATTCCTGCTCGGAATTACACTGAAGAAAGTTACATTTTCGTTGTGTTGTGTCGTTCTGGTATTTGTTTTCTGGCTTTATTCCTTCTTGCAATTATGTGTGGGTTACATGTTAGTCGATTAAGAGGACTCCCTAAGTCCTCTTAATTACAGCCGGACTTGAGCCACACAGGTATTAACTACTCTGACCGGAGAAGCTCTAGCCTCATCCCATCGTCTAATGTGATCACCGTGAATATGGCGCTTGTGCCCAGGGTTACCAGCTGTTCGGCAAGCGAAACAGAACATGCGCGCGAGATACTGCGTTTTTGACCCAACCTAAATTAATAAAGATTGTAAACATGCATAATACACTAACATTAAATAAACCAAACTTTGAAACTAATACATGTTCTTGTTGTTTGTACTTGCCATAGTGAGCATTTATTTCATCTGCTAGTATCTACATACAAAAATCATTACAAGTTTAGTTATAATTGCAGAATATAAATGCCATATATTTCAGTAAGTTAACTAAACATTTAATTCAGACCTCCATTTGATGCTCACGACTTTTCTTTCGAGATTGTAAACAAAACTTAAGTAATTAAATCATTGGAATATAAAGTATGTGCCATGAAAAAAAAAATTATGCAAATGATGCTACTATCATNACTTAAGTAATTAAATCATTGGAATATAAAGTATGTGCCATGAAAAAAAAAATTATGCAAATGATGCTACTATCATCATAACATTTTGTAACTAAAACCATTTTTGTTAGTTTTTTTTTTAACTAGAACACCTAGCGGATACTTTTACAGACAAGAACAGTATGCAGAACAGAAAGTTCAAAAAACGTAATTTCTCCTTGTAGAACGGTACAACTGGCAACCCTGTTGCAACGCAAAATCACGTTGATACGTACGTGCGTGGGTGCAGGCGACGTTGCCGACCTCGGCACGTGTCCACAAACTTTGAGCAGACGAAAGCAAGGGGGNACTTAAGTAATTAAATCATTGGAATATAAAGTATGTGCCATGAAAAAAAAAATTATGCAAATGATGCTACTATCATTATCAAATTGTGTAACTAAAACCATTTTTGTTAGTTTTTTTTTTAACTAGAACACTTAGCGGATACTTTTACAGACAAGAACAGTATGCAGAACAGAAAGTTCAAAAAACGTAATTTCTCCTTGTAGAACGGTACAACTGGCAACCCTGTTGCAACGCAAAATCACGTTGATACGTCTACGTGCGTGGGTGCAGGCGACGTTGCCGACCTCGGCACGTGTCCACAAACTTTGAGCAGACGAAAGCAAGGGGGNCTACGTGCGTGGGTGCAGGCGACGTTGCCGACCTCGGCACGTGTCCACAAACTTTGAGCAGACGAAAGCAAGGGGGTAAAATAGTTTACAGGAGTAAATTACCCAGGCTCACCCAAGAGTACTAGGGGACGCTTAGAATATTTGTCTCGCCCGAGGCGCAGGAAAGAAAGGTCCCGGTTTGTCCACGAATATATCCGCACACGGGCCACCCGGATTCCGCCCAGACGCAAAGACGTGACCAGAGGTGTCGATAGGGGGTGGAAGCCACGGCTGTATCCGCGAGGGCCATGCCACTGAGAATCCAGAACAAATATAAGAAAGAGAAAAACCAAAAGGGCGACACTCAACTACATGTAATAATCAACTGCACGTAATTATTTCATTCCAATTTAAATAATGTATGTGTAGTATAAATTATGTTTAAAGAGTTTAATAAAATGTAAGTCAACTATATGTGCATTGCACTGTGATTGCCTGTTCACCTGCTTGGTCGTTGGCCCGCCATAGCTCTCGGCGGCTCTGCATGGGACCGCCTGCCAACACCAGCCATGGCTGGGGACGGACAAGCGTGAGTGTGTTGTGACGAGGGTCATGCTTGGTGACGCAGGAAACAGGTGCCCACACGCCAGGCTGGACTGTTCCATGTAGTCACATATGACATTCTGGAGTCACAACCGCACATGCAGCGAGGGAAACCTTCTCACGGAACTGCTGAATCGCTGGGTCGAAGCTCATTGCAATACCAACTATACGCTATTTACAATAAAGTGAGCACTTTTTGAAGCCCTCTCATTTGGAATAACAGTCAATAAATAAATTAATGTATTTTATTGTAGCATTAAACGTTAACTTTTGAGTCCGGTGAAATATATACACTGTGTTTATTATTTACACGGCAATAATTATTTTAAAAAGTGGCGAAAGGATGAATGACTGATAGGAAAAAAAGTAACTAGGGCCTCAAAAATGCCCACTTTACCGTGAACAGCTTATACCTGTGTTGTAAAAAAAAAATAAGTTGTCTCGGAGGCAGGTTTTCCGGAAGTTCGTTCTCGCCAACAACGGAAGTCGGTGTGATGTGGCTGGAAGTAATTTAATCTCTCTCTCTTCAGATAACGCAGTACTACCCGCATATTATGCAGAATGGGAATAAACTCTTCACCCTTGGTCAAATTAGAAGTTCACTGGAGGGAAACAAATTTATGAGTTGACAGGTTTTCGGCGGCGTTTAAAAATGAGGTCTTGGGCTTCAGTGAGGATGAACCAAGGGGAGAATGGAGCAGCACCAGAATGCAAGGGTGGGAGTAATAGGAGGTCCCTGAGAAAACTCACTGCCGAGCGAAATCGTCCGGCACAATTTCCACATTTGAAAATCCAAGAATGACCATGCCCGGGTTGGCCTCTGTGTGAGGCGGGCAGTCAACTGCTGCATCACCTCTGTCCTGCCAGGGAAACAGGGTAGGCTGGTTGGTGAGGGGACCAAAGACACAGGAAGCATCTGACTGTTGTGTGTTTATGAACTGCAGATGTTGTGTACTGTCCTAGTTGAAAGAATCATTTGATATTAATCCTGTGAGTGCACAGCAAGTTTACAATGGTGACTGGCTGCCGTACAATTGTTAGGTTTTTCACATAGTTCCATAATTTCAAAATAATCTGGCTTGTAGTAATGCTACCTTCAAAGAACAAAGCTATTGATAGAGAAGGATGCAAGTTTATAAGTAACCTTTTAAAGAATACAGTGAAGAAAATAGAAACAAAACCATTTTTATCTTTTTGCAAAAAAAAAAATACTTGCCAAACATCATTTTATACAGGTGTCAGTGAAAATACTGTGCAATCAGAACACAGATAAAACGAAATATATAATTTATTAAACAAACCGTAGTCCATTCCAGGCACATACACTGCAGAAAAAACTGTTTTCGTAATAGATAATGCACCATGTCATTCACTGCAAGTAGACAAACCATCTACTAAGTATTCTATGTAGCACAAGAAAACACGGCACTGGAAGAAAGGTGTAACTTGTGGTGAAAAAGTGTGTCAAATTAACTTGTAAAAACTTGGGTAATATAAACAATAGAACAGTTATTCAAGACACACACAGACCTGCAAGCTTATGGTTACACAGTTCTCTATCGCTATACATGTGCGACTTGAACGAAAATGAATTAGCACGTGAGAAAAACACTAGTTAGATTAAAAAAACTAGTGACTTGTTACTTAAAATAACCACTGAATTTACAGAACTCTTTTTTTGTCGGTTACAAAACAAGGCTGGAAAGGGTTTTGTAACCATCTGGAAAAGGACAGCAATATTACTGGTGAAACAATTTATTCTTCTAGATGTAATGGGCCATATCATGATCAGTTTAGAAGCCAACAGAGTGACAAAGACAAGAGCTGCTATGACTACAGCAGATGAATATACAGTTTCTATAGACTATGAGTTTGGGTCCAATGAAGACTTGACGCAGCCACTTCAAAGTAGCGAGTATATGTTTTCACTCTGCAGAGTAGTTTGTTACAACACAGCTGCCTTTCGTTCTATTTCAGTGCTGTGAAGGAGAAACGAGTGTGCAGGATGGTATTTCCCACCTCTTTTGCATTCCTTTCAGGGTTGTGAGAATTCAGACCCACACGGTATCGACCGAGAGTGAACCCTACAGAGCACACTACGGCAAGATCTCAAAGTACAACTCGGGGCCCTGTGTGATAGAAGATCACACCCAGACGGATACACTAGCTGTACACTACCTGTCTGGCATTGGAAGAATACAGCGACAGCTGAGATGTTGGGTACACAGCTGGGAGCTGCTGTGCCCTGGGGAATTCCAGTTTTTCGTCACCAACATCACAATGAGACCAGCACGACACGTTGATGGCAGCAGTCGGATGCCCAATTCATCAGCTGCATCAGTTGCAATATTTTAAAACAGGCGACACCCACAACAGACTAACTTGCAACCATATTAGCTTGTTGAAATGCGAAATCATCCAATTAGCTGAGACAAGAGACTTTTGTGTGTTTGGCAACACGCTGGAAGGACTGTGCACCATAAAAAGACACCTTAGAAACATGACCTACCTCGCCATGCACAGCATAACAATTGTGGAGGGTGAAAATATAAAATTTTGCCCCTCTGTCCCACCAAAAAAATAATGGATCATTCTTACACACGTTACGCCAATCAAGGTAAACTTCATTTCATACTTGACTGTTACCTGTGCATCAGCTGCTGTCAGTGCCACAGTCCACCTTCTGCTTCCCAAATTTCAAGCACTGCAATGAAATCAACATTTGAAAGTTGATCCAGAAGACCATTGCAGTCATTTTTCTCACTATAATCTTAAGTTTTTGTCTTGACCATCCTTTTAGCAGGCCCTTTCAGAGAGTGTGAACTGCGGCAAGCCCAAAAGTTTCTGGTTATAATTAGTGTCAAGTTTTCATATACTATGTTACACAACTTCAACCACCACATATTTATGTTTAAGAAAATGGGAAAAATTTGCAAATGCCTCTTATTTAAAATTAAGATTTCCTTTCATTCTCTCTCACATTTTCGCCCTTTGTACACAATTTGGCAGTGGAGGTGACAGAATGCAAGAGTGGAGGAAACAGGACCACCACTGGCCCACCTGTAAGGTCTCTCATGTTTCCAAAACACCAAAACTCTGTACTTGAATCTTGTGAGGATTGAATTAAAATTGCTGCATTAAGAGGCGTGCACGGTAGTCGCAAGGTGACTAGGGCCTTGATCACTGCGAGTGAAGGGCGGTGCTGGAGCTGCAGTTACGAGCTGGCTG
The DNA here is from genome assembly GCA_002778355.1 of Clitarchus hookeri. Lineage (NCBI taxonomy): Eukaryota > Metazoa > Arthropoda > Insecta > Phasmatodea > Phasmatidae > Clitarchus > Clitarchus hookeri. Next base: position 220,562 of record NQII01000541.1, on the reverse strand, counting down.
CGTGTGTTGCAGATGGCGAGCTGCAGATGCAGAACAACTCGCTGCAGGCGAGTCTGCAGTCTGGGCCGGGGGCCGTGCTGTCGCAGCTGTGCGCCATCTGCGGGGACCGTGCCACAGGCAAGCATTACGGCGCGCTGTCCTGCGACGGCTGCAAGGGCTTCTTCCGCCGCTCCGTCCGCAAGTGCCACTCCTACACCTGCAGGTAACACTTCCACTCGACTACGTACTCATGAGAACAAACATCAGGCTGCCATTATTTACACCCAAACCACCAGTAGAAACAAGAAAACAACCCTCATCCCCTTTTTCCTCTCTCTCTGTGTTATGAACAACGCTGGATCTAGGAGGGGGAATATTGTTCGGAGGGAGATTTGGCTTCTGTTTCCCTCACAATTTCCAACACGATTTGGTGTTGTATGTGGGGGNGGGGGATCCTATTTTTTTAACCTAGGACAAAGTCTTGAAGTAAGTTTAAACACGAAATTAAAAAAAATAGATTGTTTTGACATGAGGACATAGGTTTACATATGAATCCACATAGAAGCTGGAATAAGTAAATGTGTTAATCTCCCTTTGGCAGGCTGTTTATATGATTTATGCACAGGGGGTAGTGTCCGGGGCAGCCAAGTTTGTGTGTCAGGTGGCAAAGCAAAGTTAGGATGTTCTGACGTTGTGCATCACACTGGTGTAATGCCTGTTTATTGCAAATGAACCAGTCTCGCACAATCACGCGTACACAGGCATGAACATCCGATGACATGAATGACGTCAGTTTGGAAATGTCTGTTAAGAGAGACGCTGTGCTGCTCTTGAATCATCTCCCACGGCACTGTACGCAAGATGCACATCTGCCATTTCTACAACATCCGACGTCCTTCCACGTCAGGATGCAACAGCACAATTCCACTCTGCTACACACGCCAGCAGTGCTAAGTTGCATGCACGCCTATATCTTAACACGAGTGTACAACCTGCACAGTTTGCAGGTTGCATACCTGGCAGGCAGCCTACAGCATCCTTTCAAAAATTGCAGTTTTCTTGAGAACCTGTTTGTCTGAGTATGTTATACCAAGGTAACGTTACCTGCTCCTTTACTGTATACACAAATATTACATCATAAAAATTGGCAAACATTCATTGGTAACACACTTTTTGTTTGTTTATAACACAGAATCCTCTAATTTCATAATGACGGCCTATCAAATGTTGACAGAAGGTAGGTATGAAATCCAGTTGACCTTAATCACAAATATGTTTCATCTTACACAATTTCTATCATTTCGCAAACTACTGCTCTTAATTCCCAATTTTCAAGAGTGTTTCTCTCCCTTAATATTTGCATAAGATCATAGGTTGTATATGTTTTCTACCTCATTTTCCAAATTGAATCATCCTACAGAGTTTTTACATATGGTTCGGGATCGGTCTGTATAACAGAAATTTTTCTTCTAAGGCAAACTATGTGCTACTTATTATAATACAATTTGTATAAATTGTGTCTATTACTGCCCACATGCATGCCTCCAACAACTATTCATTATGGTAAGTTGTTGTTAACATTATGTCATTTTGTAAATTTTAAAAAATATTTAATAATTTGTAATATTAAATGTATCTTATAGTTCGTGACCTAAATCACCTTTGTGATGACAGACCTACTCAAAGGTGAAAGGTGGGAGTGAGAGCACACCACACTGTTCAGTCCCCAAGTAATTTAACAATTTTGCATAAATTGCGTAATGAACGGTACTAAATCACTGTCATTTTGAAAAAACTATGATCAGTGGTGGTGTGTAGGTAGGCATAACTATGAATGGCATTAGCCTGTAGGTATTGTGATTACTTATGAATGTCAAAGAATTTTAATTTCCATATTGTAGCGTCCCGCATTACACTGGTGTGCTAAAATTAAGTACGGAACAGGTTTTCACTTGTCATTTCACGCAGCAGTGTTTCAAATAGGTATACAACATACACGAGTATGGGAAATGTGAACAAGACTGAGAAAGAAAGGAATCCAAATGATGCAAAGTGCCTTTATTCAAACGGGGGTTTTCCAAGCACAGTAGGACAGAACACAAAAAAATCCATAAACAGGTGGCAGGTAAGAAACATGCAGTCCTCAGTAAGATGCATTATCACCTCCGACTGCGATGCAGGATGTGTTCATTCTCGGTACAATGTTGTTGACGAGCTCTTGAGGCAACATGGCCCATTCCTCTTGTAGCACCAATCACAGCTGCGGGGTCATAGTTGGCGACGTACTGCCAGGCATCTTCCAACAACGTGCCAAGTGCGTTAGATTGAATTGAGGTCCGAGGACCATGCAGGTCAACTGGTGTTGCAAGAATCTTCACTCTCTAACAGCTGAGTGACAGCCACTGCATGATGAGGTGTAGCGATGTCATGTATTAAGAGGAACTCGGTACTTGCAGCGCCACAGAGAAGACGCATGTGAGGAAGAAGACCAGTACAACAGTGGTTACTAGTGACTGAACCTCCTTCGAAGAAGTGAAGTGCCGTACGGCCACCAAGTATTGCGCCTCCCAAAACGAGAACCGAGCCACGACCAACCAGCAGTGCCTTTCGACAATGTGGGGGGGGGGG